>CAJGYO010000009.1:41477497-41918814 GCA_904845875.1 Miscanthus lutarioriparius
GAGCTCTTGCCGGAGACAATTACCTATTCTTTCCCTGTCACCTTGTCCTCTTTTTTAGATACATGCTGCAAAATATTAGTTCCAACAAGATGCAAAGCAATATCTTCTTTTTTGTAAAAAATCAGATTTAGGCGAAGGTATTGTAACATCTGAGATAACCCATTCTTTTCTAAAAGGCTCATTCTTTCTCGTCTCAGCCCTTAGGAAATCTTCCCTTTAAAATTTGAGCGGTAGTCATAGGTATAAGTGTAATTTTTCTACCATTATATTTGAATGAATATTTATTAGCAATCTATTGTGCACCACATTATTTTTAGATATCTAAGGCTTGCCGAGCAACAATTGACATGCTTGCATAGGTACTATGTCAAAATCTGCACTATCCTTATAAGCACCAAGGAAAAATTCAATACGTGCAATTTTAGTTACCTTTATCTTATCATAAGAATTTACCCATTGGATGTAGTATGGATGTGGGTGTGGTCTTGTGGTCAAGCCAAGCTTCTCGACCAACCATCTCCATGGGCGTGCTCCAACTTGGGCCATGGTCCCAAGGGTGAACAACAAGCCAATGACCATGATGTAGCTCCTGGCAGAAACAATGGCAGCATGTCTTGATGATTTGGAGGCCTTGCCGATGTGTTATTGAGGTGGCACCAGATCTATTTGAAAGCTTATCAAACAAGCTTTCCATCAAGTGCTCATTGACCTCATTCGCGACTCTGGATGGATGAGTTATGGCCTTCCAATGAAGCAATGTCGGGCTGCCGACGAACCAAATGTTGAAATTTGACGAGCTTGCACTTTGAGATTGGTCTTGTTCATGGCATAGCCGTTCTCTATCATCATCACTAATGTTCCTAAGCAAATTTGACATGCCAATATTAGGTAGCAACCAATTCTTAGTTTTATCATTATGCAAATGTAGGAACGAGCTTAACTTACGATCAATGGTTGTATCCTAAGGTGTTATGTCCTCATCATCCTCTCCCTTCTTGACATTAAACCGTCCTCGGTTTGAGCTTAGATGGAGGACAGGTTGTAGGTAGTAGCCATTGTTCCTCTCCTTCTTGAAATTTAACATGTTTCTTTATAACAAAACTTGGGGATCTCGACATGACATGATTATATCTATTGCAGCCTCTAATTGATCATATTGTTGTACAACAAAAGGAGATTTCAGATTTGAACAAATATAAACTCGGTGTACCATATACTCTCCTTTACAATTATATTTGCCAATAAAGTGATATGTACTTCTAGGCAACCATGCCAATTCAGCACAGTTCAATTTCTCTTCCAAACCACTAAGAGCATACGGAGTATCAAACTCAATATAACCCAGAGCATTTAAAGAAGATAATAATTTGAGTTCATCTTTTTCAGCGGCAATGACAAGCAATTTCTTATTTTCAGCACAAGTATTTCGTTCCAAAACAAAAGAATCAGTTTCCTTCACAAGTTTTGGCACGGTAATAATCATAGCACTATCAGAAAACTCTTCTTTATCACAAAGATCAGTAGAACATTCATCATGTGACAAAGGTATCTCAATAGAAGGTTCTAGTCTAGCATTATTAGCATCATTGGTGGACAAATTCAGAACATCAAGAGAGCTCTTGCCGGAGACAATTACCTATTCTTTCCCTGTCACCTTGTCCTCTTTTTTAGATACATGCTGCAAAATATTAGTTCCAACAAGATGCAAAGCAATATCTTCATTTTGTAAAAAATCAGATTTAGACGAAGGTATTGTAACATCTGAGATAACCCATTCTTTTCTAAAAGGCTCATTCTTTCTCGTCTCAGCCCTTAGGAAATCTTCCTCTAAAATTTGAGCGGTAGTCATAGGTATAAGTGTAATTTTTCTACCATTATATTTGAACGAATATTTATTAGCAATCGTATTGTGCACCACATTATTTTTAGATATCTAGGGCTTACCTAGTAACAATTGACATGCTTGCATAGGTACTATGTCAAAATCTGCACTATCCTTATAAGCACCAAGGAAAAATTCAATACGTGCAATTTTAGTTACGTTTATCTTATCATAAGAATTTACCCATTGGATGTAGTATGGATGTGGGTGTGGTCTTGTGGTCAAGCCAAGCTTCTCGACCAACCATCTCCATGGGGCGTGCTCCAACTTGGGCCATGGTCCCAAGGGTGAACAACAAGCCAATGACGACGATGTAGCTCCTGGCAGAAACAATGGCAGCATGTCTTGATGATTTGGAGGCCTTGCCGATGTGTTATTGAGGTGGCACCAGATCTATTTGAAAGCTTATCAAACAAGCTTTCCATCAAGTGCTCATTGACCTCATTCGCACTCTGGATGGATGAGTTATGGCCTTCCCAATGAAGCACTGTCGGGCTGCCGACGAACCAAATGTTGAAATTTGACGAGCTTGCACTTTGAGATTGGTCTTGTTCATGGCATAGCCGTTCTCTATCATCATCACTAATGTTCCTATGCAAATTTGACATGCCAATATTAGGTAGGAACCAATTCTTAGTTTTATCATTATGCAAATGTAGGAACGAGCTTAACTTACGATCAATGGTTGTATCCTAAGGTGTTATGTCCTCATCATCCTCCCCTTCTTGACATTAAACCGTCCTCGGTTTGAGCTTAGTTGGAGGACAGGTTGTAGGTAGTAGCCATCGTTCCTCTCCTTCTTGAAATTTAACATGTTTCTTTATAACAAAACTTGGGGATCTCGACATGACATGATTATATCTATTGCAGCCCTCTAATTGATCGTATTGTTGTACAGCAAAAGGAGATTTTGGATTTGAACAAATATAAACTCGGTGTACCATATACTCTCCTTTACAATTATATTTGCCAATAAAGTGATATGTACTTCTAGGCAACCATGCCAATTCAGCACATTTAAATTTCTCTTCCAAACCACTAAGAGCATAAGGAGTATCAAACTCAATATAACCCAGAGCATTTAAAGAAGATAATAATTTGAGTTCATCTTTTTCAGCGGCAATGACAAGCAATTTCTTATTTTCAGCACAAGTATTTCGTTCCAAAACAAAAGAATCAGTTTCCTTCACAAGTTTTGGCACGGTAATAATCATAGCACTATCAGAAAACTCTTCTTTATCACAAAGATCAGTAGAACATTCATCATGTGACAAAGGTATCTCAATAGAAGGTTCTAGTCTAGCATTATTAGCATCATTGGTGGACAAATTCAGAACATCAAGAGAGCTCTTGCCGGAGACAATTACCTATTCTTTCCCTGTCACCTTGTCCTCTTTTTTAGATACATGCTGCAAAATATTAGTTCCAACAAGATGCAAAGCAATATCTTCATTTTGTAAAAAATCAGATTTAGACGAAGGTATTGTAACATCTGAGATAACCCATTCTTTTCTAAAAGGCTCATTCTTTCTCGTCTCAGCCCTTAGGAAATCTTCCTCTAAAATTTGAGCGGTAGTCATAGGTATAAGTGTAATTTTTCTACCATTATATTTGAACGAATATTTATTAGCAATCGTATTGTGCACCACATTATTTTTAGATATCTAGGGCTTACCTAGCAACAATTGACATGCTTGCATAGGTACTATGTCAAAATCTGCACTATCCTTATAAGCACCAAGGAAAAATTCAATACGTGCAATTTTAGTTACCTTTATCTTATCATAAGAATTTACCCATTGGATGTAGTATGGATGTGGGTGTGGTCTTGTGGTCAAGCCAAGCTTCTCGACCAACCATCTCCATGGGGCGTGCTCCAACTTGGGCCATGGTCCCAAGGGTGAACAACAAGCCAATGACGACGATGTAGCTCCTGGCAGAAACAATGGCAGCATGTCTTGATGATTTGGAGGCCTTGCCGATGTGTTATTGAGGTGGCACCAGATCTATTTGAAAGCTTATCAAACAAGCTTTCCATCAAGTGCTCATTGACCTCATTCGCACTCTGGATGGATGAGTTATGGCCTTCCCAATGAAGCACTGTCGGGCTGCCGACGAACCAAATGTTGAAATTTGACGAGCTTGCACTTTGAGATTGGTCTTGTTCATGGCATAGCCGTTCTCTATCATCATCACTAATGTTCCTATGCAAATTTGACATGCCAATATTAGGTAGGAACCAATTCTTAGTTTTATCATTATGCAAATGTAGGAACGAGCTTAACTTACGATCAATGGTTGTATCCTAAGGTGTTATGTCCTCATCATCCTCCCCTTCTTGACATTAAACCGTCCTCGGTTTGAGCTTAGTTGGAGGACAGGTTGTAGGTAGTAGCCATCGTTCCTCTCCTTCTTGAAATTTAACATGTTTCTTTATAACAAAACTTGGGGATCTCGACATGACATGATTATATCTATTGCAGCCCTCTAATTGATCGTATTGTTGTACAGCAAAAGGAGATTTTGGATTTGAACAAATATAAACTCGGTGTACCATATACTCTCCTTTACAATTATATTTGCCAATAAAGTGATATGTACTTCTAGGCAACCATGCCAATTCAGCACATTTAAATTTCTCTTCCAAACCACTAAGAGCATAAGGAGTATCAAACTCAATATAACCCAGAGCATTTAAAGAAGATAATAATTTGAGTTCATCTTTTTCAGCGGCAATGACAAGCAATTTCTTATTTTCAGCACAAGTATTTCGTTCCAAAACAAAAGAATCAGTTTCCTTCACAAGTTTTGGCACGGTAATAATCATAGCACTATCAGAAAACTCTTCTTTATCACAAAGATCAGTAGAACATTCATCATGTGACAAAGGTATCTCAATAGAATGTTCTAGTCTAGCATTATTAGCATCATTGGTGGACAAATTCAGAACATCAAGAGAGCTCTTGCCGGAGACAATTACCTATTCTTTCCCTGTCACCTTGTCCTCTTTTTTAGATACATGCTGCAAAATATTAGTTCCAACAAGATGCAAAGCAATATCTTCTTTTTGTAAAAAATCAGATTTAGACGAAGGTATTGTAACATCTGAGATAACCCATTCTTTTCTAAAAGGCTCATTCTTTCTCGTCTCAGCCCTTAGGAAATCTTCCTTTAAAATTTGAGCGGTAGTCATAGGTATAAGTGTAATTTTTCTACCATTATATTTGAATGAATATTTATTAGCAATCGTATTGTGCACCACATTATTTTTAGATATCTAAGGCTTGCCGAGCAACAATTGACATGCTTGCATAGGTACTATGTCAAAATCTGCACTATCCTTATAAGCACCAAGGAAAAATTCAATACGTGCAATTTTAGTTACCTTTATCTTATCATAAGAATTTACCCATTGGATGTAGTATGGATGTGGGTGTGGTCTTGTGGTCAAGCCAAGCTTCTCGACCAACCATCTCCATGGGGCGTGCTCCAACTTGGGCCATGGTCCCAAGGGTGAACAACAAGCCAATGACCATGATGTAGCTCCTGGCAGAAACAATGGCAGCATGTCTTGATGATTTGGAGGCCTTGCCGATGTGTTATTGAGGTGGCACCAGATCTATTTGAAAGCTTATCAAACAAGCTTTCCATCAAGTGCTCATTGACCTCATTCGCACTCTGGATGGATGAGTTATGGCCTTCCAATGAAGCACTGTCGGGCTGCCGACGAACCAAATGTTGAAATTTGACGAGCTTGCACTTTGAGATTGGTCTTGTTCATGGCATAGCCGTTCTCTATCATCATCACTAATGTTCCTAAGCAAATTTGACATGCCAATATTAGGTAGCAACCAATTCTTAGTTTTATCATTATGCAAATGTAGGAACGAGCTTAACTTACGATCAATGGTTGTATCCTAAGGTGTTATGTCCTCATCATCCTCCCTTCTTGACATTAAACCGTCCTCGGTTTGAGCTTAGTTGGAGGACAGGTTGTAGGTAGTAGCCATCGTTCCTGTCCTTCTTGAAATTTAACATGTTTCTTTATAACAAAAGTTGGGGATCTCGACATGACATGATTATATCTATTGCAGCCCTCTAATTGATCATATTGTTGTACAACAAAAGGAGATTTCAGATTTGAACAAATATAAACTCGGGTGTACCATATACTCTCCTTTACAATTATATTTGCCAATAAAGTGATATGTACTTCTAGGCAACCATGCCAATTCAGCACATTTAAATTTCTCTTCCAAACCACTAAGAGCATAATGGAGTATCAAACTCAATATAACCAGAGCATTTAAAGAAGATAATAATTTGAGTTCATCTTTTTCAGCGGCAATGACAAGCAATTTCTTATTTTCAGCACAAGTATTTCGTTCCAAAACAAAAGAATCAGTTTCCTTCACAAGTTTTGCACGGTAATAATCATAGCACTATCAGAAAACTCTTCTTTATCACAAAGATCAGTAGAACATTCATCATGTGACAAAGGTATCTCAATAGAAGGTTCTAGTCTAGCATTATTAGCATCATTGGTGGACAAATTCAGAACATCAAGAGAGCTCTTGCCGGAGACAATTACCTATTCTTTCCCTGTCACCTTGTCCTCTTTTTAGATACATGCTGCAAAATATTAGTTCCAACAAGATGCAAAGCAATATCTTCATTTTGTAAAAAATCAGATTTAGACGAAGGTATTGTAACATCTGAGATAACCCATTCTTTTCTAAAAGGCTCATTCTTTCTCGTCTCAGCCCTTAGGAAATCTTCCTTAAAATTTGAGCGGTAGTCATAGGTATAAGTGTAATTTTTCTACCATTATATTTGAACGAATATTTATTAGCAATCGTATTGTGCACCACATTATTTTTAGATATCTAGGGCTTGCCTAGCAACAATTGACATGCTTGCATAGGTACTATGTCAAAATCTGCACTATCCTTATAAGCACCAAGGAAAAATTCAATACGTGCAATTTTAGTTACGTTTATCTTATCATAAGAATTTACCCATTGGATGTAGTATGGATGTGGGTGTGGTCTTGTGGTCAAGCCAAGCTTCTCGACCAACCATCTCCATGGGCGTGCTCCAACTTGGGCCATGGTCCCAAGGGTGAACAACAAGCCAATGACCATGATGTAGCTCCTGGCAGAAACAATGGCAGCATGTCTTGATGATTTGGAGGCCTTGCCGATGTGTTATTGAGGTGGCACCAGATCTATTTGAAAGCTTATCAAACAAGCTTTCCATCAAGTGCTCATTGACCTCATTCGCACTCTGGATGGATGAGTTATGGCCTTCCCAATGAAGCACTGTCGGGCTGCCGACGAACCAAATGTTGAAATTTGACGAGCTTGCACTTTGAGATTGGTCTTGTTCATGGCATAGCCGTTCTCTATCATCATCACTAATGTTCCTAAGCAAATTTGACATGCCAATATTAGGTAGCAACCAATTCTTAGTTTTATCATTATGCAAATGTAGGAACGAGCTTAACTTACGATCAATGGTTGTATCCTAAGGTGTTATGTCCTCATCATCCTCCCCTTCTTGACATTAAACCGTCCTCGGTTTGAGCTTAGATGGAGGACAGGTTGTAGGTAGTAGCCATCGTTCCTCTCCTTCTTGAAATTTAACATGTTTCTTTATAACAAAACTTGGGGATCTCGACATGACATGATTATATCTATTGCAGCCCTCTAATTGATCATATTGTTGTACAACAAAAGGAGATTTCAGATTTGAACAAATATAAACTCGGTGTACCATATACTCTCCTTTACAATTATATTTGCCAATAAAGTGATATGTACTTCTAGGCAACCATGCCAATTCAGCACAGTTCAATTTCTCTTCCAAACCACTAAGAGCATACGGAGTATCAAACTCAATATAACCCAGAGCATTTAAAGAAGATAATAATTTGAGTTCATCTTTTTCAGCGGCAATGACAAGCAATTTCTTATTTTCAGCACAAGTATTTCGTTCCAAAACAAAAGAATCAGTTTCCTTCACAAGTTTTGGCACGGTAATAATCATAGCACTATCAGAAAACTCTTCTTTATCACAAAGATCAGTAGAACATTCATCATGTGACAAAGGTATCTCAATAGAAGGTTCTAGTCTAGCATTATTAGCATCATTGGTGGACAAATTCAGAACATCAAGAGAGCTCTTGCCGGAGACAATTACCTATTCTTTCCCTGTCACCTTGTCCTGTTTTTTAGATACATGCTGCAAAATATTAGTTCCAACAAGATGCAAAGCAATATCTTCATTTTGTAAAAAACCAGATTTAGACGAAGGTATTGTAACATCTGAGATAACCCATTCTTTTCTAAAAGGCTCATTCTTTCTCGTCTCAGCCCTTAGCAAATCTTCCTTTAAAATTTGAGCGGTAGTCATAGGTATAAGTGTAATTTTTCTACCATTATATTCGAACGAATATTTATTAGCAATCGTATTGTGCACCACATTATTTTTAGATATCTAGGGCTTGCCTAGCAACAATTGACATGCTTGCATAGATACTATGTCAAAATCTGCACTATCCTTATAAGCACCAAGGAAAAATTCAATACGTGCAATTTTAGTTACCTTTATCTTATCATAAGAATTTACCCATTGGATGTAGTATGGATGTGGGTGTGGTCTTGTGGTCAAGCCAAGCTTCTCGACCAACCATCTCCATGGGGCGTGCTCCAACTTGGGCCATGGTCCCAAGGGTGAACAACAAGCCAATGACGACGATGTAGCTCCTGGCAGAAACAATGGCAGCATGTCTTGATGATTTGGAGGCCTTGCCGATGTGTTATTGAGGTGGCACCAGATCTATTTGAAAGCTTATCAAACAAGCTTTCCATCAAGTGCTCATTGACCTCATTCGCACTCTGGATGGATGAGTTATGGCCTTCCCAATGAAGCACTGTCGGGCTGCCGACGAACCAAATGTTGAAATTTGACGAGCTTGCACTTTGAGATTGGTCTTGTTCATGGCATAGCCGTTCTCTATCATCATCACTAATGTTCCTAAGCAAATTTGACATGCCAATATTAGGTAGCAACCAATTCTTAGTTTTATCATTATGCAAATGTAGGAACGAGCTTAACTTACGATCAATGGTTGTATCCTAAGGTGTTATGTCCTCATCATCCTCCCCTTCTTGACATTAAACCGTCCTCGGTTTGAGCTTAGATGGAGGACAGGTTGTAGGTAGTAGCCATCGTTCCTCTCCTTCTTGAAATTTAACATGTTTCTTTATAACAAAACTTGGGGATCTCGACATGACATGATTATATCTATTGCAGCCCTCTAATTGATCATATTGTTGTACAACAAAAGGAGATTTCAGATTTGAACAAATATAAACTCGGTGTACCATATACTCTCCTTTACAATTATATTTGCCAATAAAGTGATATGTACTTCTAGGCAACCATGCCAATTCAGCACATTTAAATTTCTCTTCCAAACCACTAAGAGCATAAGGAGTATCAAACTCAATATAACCCAGAGCATTTAAAGAAGATAATAATTTGAGTTCATCTTTTTCAGCGGCAATGACAAGCAATTTCTTATTTTCAGCACAAGTATTTCGTTCCAAAACAAAAGAATCAGTTTCCTTCACAAGTTTTGGCACGGTAATAATCATAGCACTATCAGAAAACTCTTCTTTATCACAAAGATCAGTAGAACATTCATCATGTGACAAAGGTATCTCAATAGAATGTTCTAGTCTAGCATTATTAGCATCATTGGTGGACAAATTCAGAACATCAAGAGAGCTCTTGCCGGAGACAATTACCTATTCTTTCCCTGTCACCTTGTCCTCTTTTTTAGATACATGCTGCAAAATATTAGTTCCAACAAGATGCAAAGCAATATCTTCTTTTTGTAAAAAATCAGATTTAGACGAAGGTATTGTAACATCTGAGATAACCCATTCTTTTCTAAAAGGCTCATTCTTTCTCGTCTCAGCCCTTAGGAAATCTTCCTTTAAAATTTGAGCGGTAGTCATAGGTATAAGTGTAATTTTTCTACCATTATATTTGAATGAATATTTATTAGCAATCGTATTGTGCACCACATTATTTTTAGATATCTAAGGCTTGCCCTAGCAACAATTGACATGCTTGCATAGGTACTATGTCAAAATCTGCACTATCCTTATAAGCACCAAGGAAAAATTCAATACGTGCAATTTTAGTTACCTTTATCTTATCATAAGAATTTACCCATTGGATGTAGTATGGATGTGGGTGTGGTCTTGTGGTCAAGCCAAGCTTCTCGACCAACCATCTCCATGGGGCGTGCTCCAACTTGGGCCATGGTCCCAAGGGTGAACAACAAGCCAATGACCATGATGTAGCTCCTGGCAGAAACAATGGCAGCATGTCTTGATGATTTGGAGGCCTTGCCGATGTGTTATTGAGGTGGCACCAGATCTATTTGAAAGCTTATCAAACAAGCTTTCCATCAAGTGCTCATTGACCTCATTCGCACTCTGGATGGATGAGTTATGGCCTTCCCAATGAAGCACTGTCGGGCTGCCGACGAACCAAATGTTGAAATTTGACGAGCTTGCACTTTGAGATTGGTCTTGTTCATGGCATAGCCGTTCTCTATCATCATCACTAATGTTCCTAAGCAAATTTGACATGCCAATATTAGGTAGCAACCAATTCTTAGTTTTATCATTATGCAAATGTAGGAACGAGCTTAACTTACGATCAATGGTTGTATCCTAAGGTGTTATGTCCTCATCATCCTCCCCTTCTTGACATTAAACCGTCCTCGGTTTGAGCTTAGATGGAGGACAGGTTGTAGGTAGTAGCCATCGTTCCTCTCCTTCTTGAAATTTAACATGTTTCTTTATAACAAAACTTGGGGATCTCGACATGACATGATTATATCTATTGCAGCCCTCTAATTGATCATATTGTTGTACAACAAAAGGAGATTTCAGATTTGAACAAATATAAACTCGGTGTACCATATACTCTCCTTTACAATTATATTTGCCAATAAAGTGATATGTACTTCTAGGCAACCATGCCAATTCAGCACAGTTCAATTTCTCTTCCAAACCACTAAGAGCATACGGAGTATCAAACTCAATATAACCCAGAGCATTTAAAGAAGATAATAATTTGAGTTCATCTTTTTCAGCGGCAATGACAAGCAATTTCTTATTTTCAGCACAAGTATTTCGTTCCAAAACAAAAGAATCAGTTTCCTTCACAAGTTTTGGCACGGTAATAATCATAGCACTATCAGAAAACTCTTCTTTATCACAAAGATCAGTAGAACATTCATCATGTGACAAAGGTATCTCAATAGAAGGTTCTAGTCTAGCATTATTAGCATCATTGGTGGACAAATTCAGAACATCAAGAGAGCTCTTGCCGGAGACAATTACCTATTCTTTCCCTGTCACCTTGTCCTCTTTTTTAGATACATGCTGCAAAATATTAGTTCCAACAAGATGCAAAGCAATATCTTCATTTTGTAAAAATCAGATTTAGACGAAGGTATTGTAACATCTGAGATAACCCATTCTTTTCTAAAAGGCTCATTCTTTCTCGCCTCAGCCCTTAGGAAATCTTCCTCTAAAATTTGAGCGGTAGTCATAGGTATAAGTGTAATTTTTCTACCATTATATTTGAACGAATATTTATTAGCAATCGTATTGTGCACCACATTATTTTTAGATATCTAGGGCTTACCTAGCAACAATTGACATGCTTGCATAGGTACTATGTCAAAATCTGCACTATCCATATAAGCACCAAGGAAAAATTCAATACGTGCAATTTTAGTTACCTTTATCTTATCATAAGAATTTACCCATTGGATGTAGTATGGATGTGGGTGTGGTCTTGTGGTCAAGCCAAGCTTCTCGACCAACCATCTCCATGGGCGTGCTCCAACTTGGGCCATGGTCCCAAGGGTGAACAACAAGCCAATGACGCACGCGATGTAGCTCCTGGCAGAAACAATGGCAGCATGTCTTGATGATTTGGAGGCCTTGCCGATGTGTTATTGAGGTGGCAGCAGATCTATTTGAAAGCTTATCAAACAAGCTTTCCATCAAGTGCTCATTGACCTCATTCGCACTCTGGATGGATGAGTTATGGCCTTCCCAATGAAGCACTGTCGGGCTGCCGACGAACCAAATGTTGAAATTTGACGAGCTTGCACTTTGAGATTGGTCTTGTTCATGGCATAGCCGTTCTCTATCATCATCACTAATGTTCCTAAGCAAATTTGACATGCCAATATTAGGTAGCAACCAATTCTTAGTTTTATCATTATGCAAATGTAGGAACGAGCTTAACTTACGATCAATGGTTGTATCCTAAGGTGTTATGTCCTCATCATCCTCCCCTTCTTGACATTAAACCGTCCTCGGTTTGAGCTTAGATGGAGGACAGGTTGTAGGTAGTAGCCATCGTTCCTCTCCTTCTTGAAATTTAACATGTTTCTTTATAACAAAACTTGGGGATCTCGACATGACATGATTATATCTATTGCAGCCCTCTAATTGATCATATTGTTGTACAACAAAAGGAGATTTCAGATTTGAACAAATATAAACTCGGTGTACCATATACTCTCCTTTACAATTATATTTGCCAATAAAGTGATATGTACTTCTAGACAACCATGCCAATTCAGCACATTGAAATTTCTCTTCCAAACTACTAAGAGCACACGGAGTATCAAACTCAATATAACCCAGAGCATTTGAAGAAGATAATAATTTGCGTTCATCTTTTTCAGCGGCAATGACAAGCAATTTCTTATTTTCAGCACAAGTATTTCGTTCCAAAACAAAAGAATCAGTTTCCTTCACAAGTTTTGGCACGGTAATAATCATAGCACTATCAGAAAACTCTTCTTTATCACAAAGATCAGTAGAACATTCATCATGTGACAAAGGTAACTCAATAGAAGGTTCTAGTCTAGCATTATTAGCATCATTGGTGGACAAATTCAGAACATCAAGAGAGCTCTTGCCGGAGACAATTACCTATTCTTTCCCTGTCACCTTGTCCTCTTTTTTAGATACATGCTGCAAAATATTAGTTCCAACAAGATGCAAAGCAATATCTTCATTTTGTAAAAAATCAGATTTAGACGAAGGTATTGTAACATCTCGAATAACCCATTCTTTTCTAAAAGGCTCATTCTTTCTCGTCTCAACCCTTAGGAAATCTTCCTTTAAAATTTGAGCAGTTGTCATAGGTATAAGTGTAATTTTTCTACCATTATATTTGAACGAATATTTATTATTAATCGTATTGTGCACCACATTATTTTTAGATATCTAAGGCTTGCCTAGCAACAATTGACATGCTTGCATAGGTACTCTGTCAAAATCTGCACTATCCTTATAAGCACCAAGGAAAAATTCGATACGTGCAATTTTAGTTACCTTTATCTTATCATAAGAATTTACCCATTTGGATGTAGTATGGATGTGGGTGTGGTCTTGTGGTCAAGCCAAGCTTCTCGACCAACCATCTCCTTGGGGCGTGCTCCAACTTGGGCCAGGGTCCCAAGGGTGAACAACAAGCCAATGACGATGATGTAGCTCCTGGCAGAAACAATGGCATCATGTCTTGATGATTTGGAGGCCTTGCCGATGTGATATTGAGGTGGGACCAGATCTATTTGAAAGCTTATCAAACAAGCTTTCCATCAAGGTCTCATTGACGTCATTCGCACTCTGGATGGATGAGTTATGGCCTTCCCAATGAAGCACTGTCGGGCTGCCGACGAACCAAATGTTGAAATTTGACGAGCTTGCACTTTGAGATTGGTCTTGTTCATGGCATAGCCGTTCTCTATCATCATCACTAATGTTCCTAAGCAAATTTGACATGCCAATATTAGGTAGCAACCAATTCTTAGTTTTATCATTATGCAAATGTAGGAACGAGCTTAACTTACGATCAATGGTTGTATCCTAAGGTGTTATGTCCTCATCATCCTCCCCTTCTTGACATTAAACCGTCCTCGGTTTGAGCTTAGTTGGAGGACAGGTTGTAGGTAGTAGCCATCGTTCCTGTCCTTCTTGAAATTTAACATGTTTCTTTATAACAAAAGTTGGGGATCTCGACATGACATGATTATATCTATTGCAGCCCTCTAATTGATCATATTGTTGTACAACAAAAGGAGATTTCAGATTTGAACAAATATAAACTCGGTGTACCATATACTCTCCTTTACAATTATATTTGCCAATAAAGTGATATGTACTTCTAGACAACCATGCCAATTCGGCACATTTAAATTTCTCTTCCAAACTACTAAGAGCACACGGAGTATCAAACACAATATAACCCAGAGCATTTAAAGAAGATAATAATTTGCGTTCATCTTTTTCAGCGGCAATGAGAAGCAATTTCTTATTTTCAGCACAAGTATTTCGTTCCAAAACAAAAGAATCAGTTTCCTTCACAAGTTTTGGCACGGTAATAATCATAGCACTATCAGAAAACTCTTCTTTATCACAAAGATCAGTAGAACATTCATCATGTGACAAAGGTAACTCAATAGAAGGTTCTAGTCTAGCATTATTAGCATCATTGGTGGACAAATTCAGAACATCAAGAGAGCTCTTGCCGGAGACAATTACCTATTCTTTCCCTGTCACCTTGTCCTCTTTTTCAGATACATGCTGCAAAATATTAGTTCCAACAAGATGCAAAGCAATATCTTCATTTTGTAAAAAATCAGATTTAGACGAAGGTATTGTAACATCTGAGATAACCCATTCTTTTCTAAAAGGCTCATTCTTTCTCGTCTCAGCCCTTAGGAAATCTTCCTTTAAAATTTGAGCGGTAGTCATAGGTATAAGTGTAATTTTTCTACCATTATATTTGAACGAATATTTATTATTAATCGTATTGTGCACCACATTATTTTTAGATATCTAAGGCTTGCCTAGCAACAATTGACATGCTTGCATAGGTACTCTGTCAAAATCTGCACTATCCTTATAAGCACCAAGGAAAAATTCGATACGTGCAATTTTAGTTACCTTTATCTTATCATAAGAATTTACCCATTTGGATGTAGTATGGATGTGGGTGTGGTCTTGTGGTCAAGCCAAGCTTCTCGACCAACCATCTCCTTGGGGCGTGCTCCAACTTGGGCCAGGGTCCCAAGGCTGAACAACAAGCCAATGACGATGATGTAGCTCCTGGCAGAAACAATGGCAGCATGTCTTGGTGATTTGGAGGCCTTGACGATGTGTTATTGAGGTGGCAGCAGATCTATTTGAAAGCTTATCAAACAAGCTTTCCATCAAGTGCTCATTGACCTCATTCGCACTCTGGATGGATGAGTTATGGCCTTCCCAATGAAGCACAGTCGGGCTGCCGATGAACCAAATGTTGGACTTTGACGAGCTTGCACTTTGAGATTGGTCTTGTTCATGGCACAGCCGTTCTCTATCATCATCACTAATGTTCCTAAGCAAATTTGACATGCCAATATTAGGTAGCAACCAATTCTTAGTTTTATCATTATGCAAATGTAGGAACGAGCTTAACTTACGATCAATGGTTGTATCCTAAGGTGTTATGTCCTCATCATCCTCCCCTTCTTGACATTAAACCGTCCTCGGTTTGAGCTTAGTTGGAGGACAGGTTGTAGGTAGTAGCCATCGTTCCTGTCCTTCTTGAAATTTAACATGTTTCTTTATAACAAAAGTTGGGGATCTCGACATGACATGATTATATCTATTGCAGCCCTCTAATTGATCATATTGTTGTACAACAAAAGGAGATTTCAGATTTGAACAAATATAAACTCGGTGTACCATATACTCTCCTTTACAATTATATTTGCCAATAAAGTGATATGTACTTCTAGACAACCATGCCAATTCGGCACATTTAAATTTCTCTTCCAAACTACTAAGAGCACACGGAGTATCAAACACAATATAACCCAGAGCATTTAAAGAAGATAATAATTTGCGTTCATCTTTTTCAGCGGCAATGAGAAGCAATTTCTTATTTTCAGCACAAGTATTTCGTTCCAAAACAAAAGAATCAGTTTCCTTCACAAGTTTTGGCACGGTAATAATCATAGCACTATCAGAAAACTCTTCTTTATCACAAAGATCAGTAGAACATTCATCATGTGACAAAGGTAACTCAATAGAAGGTTCTAGTCTAGCATTATTAGCATCATTGGTGGACAAATTCAGAACATCAAGAGAGCTCTTGCCGGAGACAATTACCTATTCTTTCCCTGTCACCTTGTCCTCTTTTTTAGATACATGCTGCAAAATATTACTTCCAACAAGATGCAAAGCAATATCTTCATTTTGTAAAAAATCAGATTTAGACGAAGGTATTGTAACATCTGAAATAACCCATTCTTTTCTAAAAGGCTCATTCTTTCTCGTCTCAGCCCTTAGGAAATCTTCCTTTAAAATTTGAGCGGTAGTCATAGGTATAAGTGTACTTTTTCTACCATTATATTCGAACGAATATTTATTAGCAATCCTATTGTGCACCACATTATTTTTAGATATCTAGTGCTTGCCTAGCAACAATTGACATGCTTGCATAGATACTATGTCAAAATCTGCACTATCCTTATAAGCACCAAGGAAAAATACAATACGTGCAATTTTAGTTACCTTTATCTCATCATAAGAATTTACCCATTGGATGTAGTATGGATGTGGGTGTGGTCTGGTGGTCAAGCCAAGCTTCTCAACCAACCATCTCCATGGGGCGTGCTCCAACATGGGCCGGGGTCCCAAGGGTGAACAACAAGCCAATGACGATGATGTAGCTCCTGGCAGAAACAATGGCAGCATGTCTTGGTGATTTGGAGGCCTTGACGATGTGTTATTGAGGTGGCAGCAGATCTATTTGAAAGCTTATCAAACAAGCTTTCCATCAAGTGCTCATTGACCTCATTCGCACTCTGGATGGATGAGTTATGGCCTTCCCAATGAAGCACAGTCGGGCTGCCGATGAACCAAATGTTGGACTTTGACGAGCTTGCACTTTGAGATTGGTCTTGTTCATGGCACAGCCGTTCTCTATCATCATCACTAATGTTCCTAAGCAAATTTGACATGCCAATATTAGGTAGCAACCAATTCTTAGTTTTATCATTATGCAAATGTAGGAACGAGCTTAACTTACGATCAATGGTTGTATCCTAAGGTGTTATGTCCTCATCATCCTCCCCTTCTTGACATTAAACCGTCCTCGGTTTGAGCTTAGTTGGAGGACAGGTTGTAGGTAGTAGCCATCGTTCCTGTCCTTCTTGAAATTTAACATGTTTCTTTATAACAAAAGTTGGGGATCTCGACATGACATGATTATATCTATTGCAGCCCTCTAATTGATCATATTGTTGTACAACAAAAGGAGATTTCAGATTTGAATAAATATAAACTCGGTGTACCATATACTCTCCTTTACAATTATATTTGCCAATAAAGTGATATGTACTTCTAGACAACCATGCCAATTCGGCACATTTAAATTTCTCTTCCAAACTACTAAGAGCACACGGAGTATCAAACTCAATATAACCCAGAGCATTTAAAGAAGATAATAATTTGAGTTCATCTTTTTCAGCGGCAATGACAAGCAATTTCTTATTTTCAGCACAAGTATTTCGTTCCAAAACAAAAGAATCAGTTTCCTTCACAAGTTTTGGCACGGGAATAATCATAGCACTATCAGAAAACTCTTCTTTATCACAAAGATCAGTAGAACATTCATCATGTGACAAAGGTAACTCAATAGAAGGTTCTAGTCTAGCATTATTAGCATCATTGGTGGACAAATTCAGAACATCAAGAGAGCTCTTGCCGGAGACAATTACCTATTCTTTCCCTGTCACCTTGTCCTCTTTTTTAGATACATGCTGCAAAATATTACTTCCAACAAGATGCAAAGCAATATCTTCATTTTGTAAAAAATCAGATTAAGACGAAGGTATTGTAACATCTAAAATAACCCATTCTTTTCTAAAAGGCTCATTCTTTCTCGTCTCAGCCCTTACGAAATCTTCCTTTAAAATTTGAGCGGTAGTCATAGGTATAAGTGTAATTTTTCTACCATTATATTTGAATGAATATTTATTAGCAATCGTATTGTGCACCACATTATTTTTAGATATCTAAGGCTTGCCGAGCAACAATTGACATGCTTGCATAGGTACTATGTCAAAATCTGCACTATCCTTATAAGCACCAAGGAAAAATTCAATACGTGCAATTTTAGTTACCTTTATCTCATCATAAGAATTTACCCATTGGATGTAGTATGGATGTGGGTGTGGTCTGGTGGTCAAGCCAAGCTTCTCAACCAACCATCTCCATGGGGCGTGCTCCAACATGGGCCGGGGTCCCAAGGGTGAACAACAAGCCAATGACGATGATGTAGCTCCTGGCAGAAACAATGGCAGCATGTCTTGGTGATTTGGAGGCCTTGACGATGTGTTATTGAGGTGGCAGCAGATCTATTTGAAAGCTTATCAAACAAGCTTTCCATCAAGTGCTCATTGACCTCATTCGCACTCTGGATGGATGAGTTATGGCCTTCCCAATGAAGCACAGTCGGGCTGCCGATGAACCAAATGTTGGACTTTGACGAGCTTGCACTTTGAGATTGGTCTTGTTCATGGCACAGCCGTTCTCTATCATCATCACTAATGTTCCTAAGCAAATTTGACATGCCAATATTAGGTAGCAACCAATTCTTAGTTTTATCATTATGCAAATGTAGGAACGAGCTTAACTTACGATCAATGGTTGTATCCTAAGGTGTTATGTCCTCATCATCCTCCCCTTCTTGACATTAAACCGTCCTCGGTTTGAGCTTAGTTGGAGGACAGGTTGTAGGTAGTAGCCATCGTTCCTGTCCTTCTTGAAATTTAACATGTTTCTTTATAACAAAAGTTGGGGATCTCGACATGACATGATTATATCTATTGCAGCCCTCTAATTGATCATATTGTTGTACAACAAAAGGAGATTTCAGATTTGAACAAATATAAACTCGGTGTACCATATACTCTCCTTTACAATTATATTTGCCAATAAAGTGATATGTACTTCTAGACAACCACGCCAATTCAGCACATTTAAATTTCTCTTCCAAACTACTAAGAGCATACGGAGTATCAAACTCAATATAACCCAGAGCATTTAAAGAAGATAATAATTTGAGTTCATCTTTTTCAGCGGCAATGACAAGCAATTTCTTATTTTCAGCACAAGTATTTCGTTCCAAAACAAAAGAATCAGTTTCCTTCACAAGTTTTGGCACGGTAATAATCATAGCACTATCAGAAAACTCTTCTTTATCACAAAGATCAGTAGAACATTCATCATGTGACAAAGGTATCTCAATAGAAGGTTCTAGTCTAGCATTATTAGCATCATTGGTGGACAAATTCAGAACATCAAGAGAGCTCTTGCCGGAGACAATTACCTATTCTTTCCCTGTCACCTTGTCCTCTTTTTTAGATACAAGCTGCAAAATATTAGTTCCAACAAGGTGCAAAGCAATATCTTCATTTTGTAAAAAATCAGATTTAGACGAAGGTATTGTAACATCTGAAATAACCCATTCTTTTCTAAAAGGCTCATTCTTTCTCGTCTCAGCCCTTAGGAAATCTTCCTTTAAAATTTGAGCGGTAGTCATAGGTATAAGTGTAATTTTTCTACCATTATATTTGAACGAATATTTATTAGCTATCGTATTGTGCACCACATTATTTTTAGATATCTAAGGCTTGCCGAGCAACAATTGACATGCTTGCATAGGTACTATGTCAAAATCTGCACTATCCTTATAAGCACCAAGGAAAAATTCAATACGTGCAATTTTAGTTACCTTTATCTTATCATAAGAATTTACCCATTGGATGTAGTATGGATGTGGGTGTGGTCTTGTGGTCAAGCCAAGCTTCTCGACCAACCATCTCCATGGGGCGTGCTCCAACTTGGGCCATGGTCCCAAGGGTGAACAACAAGCCAATGACCATGATGTAGCTCCTGGCAGAAACAATGGCAGCATGTCTTGATGATTTGGAGGCCTTGCCGATGTGTTATTGAGGTGGCACCAGATCTATTTGAAAGCTTCTCAAACAAGCTTTCCATCAAGTGCTCATTGACCTCATTCGCACTCTGGATGGATGAGTTATGGCCTTCCCAATGAAGCACTGTCGGGCTGCCGACGAACCAAATGTTGGACTTTGACCAGCTTGCACTTTGAGATTGGTCTTGTTCATGGCATAGCCGTTCTCTATCATCATCACTAATGTTCCTAAGCAAATTTGACATGCCAATATTAGGTAGCAACCAATTCTTAGTTTTATCATTACGCAAATGTAGGAACGAGCTTAACTTACGATCAATGGTTGTATCCTAAGGTGTTATGTCCTCATCATCCTCCCCTTCTTGACATTAAACCGTCCTCGGTTTGAGCTTAGTTGGAGGACAGGTTGTAGGTAGTAGCCATCGTTCCTCTCCTTCTTGAAATTTAACATGTTTCTTTATAACAAAACTTGGGGATCTCGACATGACATGATTATATCTATTGCAGCCCTCTAATTGATCATATTGTTGTACAACAAAAGGAGATTTCAGATTTGAACAAATATAAACTCGGTGTACCATATACTCTCCTTTACAATTATATTTGCCAATAAAGTGATATGTACTTCTAGGCAACCATGCCAATTCAGCACATTTAAATTTCTCTTCCAAACCACTAAGAGCATACGGAGTATCAAACTCAATATAACCCAGAGCATTTAAAGAAGATAATAATTTGAGTTCATCTTTTTCAGCGGCAATGACAAGCAATTTCTTATTTTCAGCACAAGTATTTCGTTCCAAAACAAAAGAATCAGTTTCCTTCACAAGTTTTGCACACGGTAATAATCATAGCACTATCAGAAAACTCTTCTTTATCACAAAGATCAGTAGAACATTCATCATGTGACAAAGGTATCTCAATAGAAGGTTCTAGTCTAGCATTATTAGCATCATTGGTGGACAAATTCAGAACATCAAGAGAGCTCTTGCCGGAGACAATTACCTATTCTTTCCCTGTCACCTTGTCCTCTTTTTTAGATACATGCTGCAAAATATTAGTTCCAACAAGATGCAAAGCAATATCTTCATTTTGTAAAAATCAGATTTAGACGAAGGTATTGTAACATCTGAAATAACCCGTTCTTTTCTAAAAGGCTCATTCTTTCTCGTCTCAGCCCTTAGGAAATCTTCCTTTAAAATTTGAGTGGTAGTCATAGGTATAAGTGTAATTTTTCTACCATTATATTTGAACGAATATTTATTAGCAATCGTATTGTGCACCACATTATTTTTAGATATCTAAGGCTTGCCGAGCAACAATTGACATGCTTGCATAGGTACTATGTCAAAATCTGCACTATCCTTATAAGCACCAAGGAAAAATTCAATACATGCAATTTTAGTTACCTTTATCTTATCATAAGAATTTACCCATTGGATGTAGTATGGATGTGGCTGTGGTCTTGTGGTCAAGCCAAGCTTCTCGACCAACCATCTCCATGGGCGTGCTCCAACTTGGGCCATGGTCCCAAGGGTGAACAACAAGCCAATTACCATGATGTAGCTCCTGGCAGAAACAATGGCAGCATGTCTTGATGATTTGGAGGCCTTGCCGATGTGTTATTGAGGTGGCACCAGATCTATTTGAAAGCTTCTCAAACAAGCTTTCCATCAAGTGCTCATTGACCTCATTCGCACTCTGGATGGATGAGTTATGGCCTTCCCAATGAAGCACTGTCGGGCTGCCGACGAACCAAATGTTGGACTTTGACCAGCTTGCACTTTGAGATTGGTCTTGTTCATGGCATAGCCGTTCTCTATCATCATCACTAATGTTCCTAAGCAAATTTGACATGCCAATATTAGGTAGCAACCAATTCTTAGTTTTATCATTACGCAAATGTAGGAACGAGCTTAACTTACGATCAATGGTTGTATCCTAAGGTGTTATGTCCTCATCATCCTCCCCTTCTTGACATTAAACCGTCCTCGGTTTGAGCTTAGTTGGAGGACAGGTTGTAGGTAGTAGCCATCGTTCCTGTCCTTCTTGAAATTTAACATGTTTCTTTATAACAAAACTTGGGGATCTCGACATGACATGATTATATCTATTGCAGCCCTCTAATTGATCATATTGTTGTACAACAAAAGGAGATTTCAGATTTGAAAAAATATAAACTCGGTGTTCCATATACTCTCCTTTACAATTATATTTGACAATAAAGTGATATGTACTTCTAGACAACCATGCCAATTCAACACATTTAAATTTCTCTTCCAAACCACTAAGAGCATACGGAGTATCAAACTAAATATAACCCAGAGCATTTAAAGAAGATAATAATTTGAGTTCATCTTTTTCAGCGGCAATGACAAGCAATTTCTTATTTTCAGCACAAGTATTTCGTTCCAAAACAAAAGAATCAGTTTCCTTCACAAGTTTTGGCACGGTAATAATCATAGCACTATCAGAAAACTCTTCTTTATCACAAAGATCAGTAGAACATTCATCATGTGACAAAGGTATCTCAATAGAAGGTTCTAGTCTAGCATTATTAGCATCATTGGTGGACAAATTCAGAACATCAAGAGAGCTCTTGCCGGAGACAATTACCTATTCTTTCCCTGTCACCTTGTCCTCTTTTTTAGATACAAGCTGCAAAATATTAGTTCCAACAAGGTGCAAAGCAATATCTTCATTTTGTAAAAAATCAGATTTAGACGAAGGTATTGTAACATCTGAAATAACCCGTTCTTTTCTAAAAGGCTCATTCTTTCTCGTCTCAGCCCTTAGGAAATCTTCCTTTAAAATTTGAGTGGTAGTCATAGGTATAAGTGTAATTTTTCTACCATTATATTTGAACGAATATTTATTAGCAATCGTATTGTGCACCACATTATTTTTAGATATCTAAGGCTTGCCGAGCAACAATTGACATGCTTGCATATGTACTATGTCAAAATCTGCACTATCCTTATAAGCACCAAGGAAAAATTCAATACGTGCAATTTTAGTTACCTTTATCTTATCATAAGAAT
Source organism: Miscanthus lutarioriparius (assembly GCA_904845875.1). Classification (NCBI taxonomy): domain Eukaryota; kingdom Viridiplantae; phylum Streptophyta; class Magnoliopsida; order Poales; family Poaceae; genus Miscanthus; species Miscanthus lutarioriparius. Next base: position 41,500,526 of record CAJGYO010000009.1, read on the forward strand.
TTACCCATTGGATGTAGTATGGATGTGGGTGTGGTCTTGTGGTCAAGCCAAGCTTCTCGACCAACCATCTCCATGGGGCGTGCTCCAACTTGGGCCAGGGTCCCAAGGGTGAACAACAAGCCAATGACCATGATGTAGCTCCTGGCAGAAACAATGGCAGCATGTCTTGATGATTTGGAGGCCTTGCCGATGTGTTATTGAGGTGGCACCAGATCTATTTGAAAGCTTCTCAAACAAGCTTTCCATCAAGTGCTCATTGACCTCATTCGCACTCTGGATGGATGAGTTATGGCCTTCCCAATGAAGCACTGTCGGGCTGCCGACGAACCAAATGTTGGACTTTGACCAGCTTGCACTTTGAGATTGGTCTTGTTCATGGCATAGCCGTTCTCTATCATCATCACTAATGTTCCTAAGCAAATTTGACATGCCAATATTAGATAGCAACCAATTCTTAGTTTTATCATTATGCAAATGTAGGAACGAGCTTAACTTACGATCAATGGTTGTATCCTAAGGTGTTATGTCCTCATCATCCTCCCCTTCTTGACATTAAACCGTCCTCGGTTTGAGCTTAGTTGGAGGATAGGTTGTAGGTAGTAGCCATCGTTCCTCTCCTTCTTGAAATTTAACATGTTTCTTTATAACAAAAGTTGGGGATCTCGACATGACATGATTATATCTATTGCAGCCCTCTAATTGATCATATTGTTGTACAACAAAAGGAGATTTCAGATTTGAAAAAATATAAACTCGGTGTTCCATATACTCTCCTTTACAATTATATTTGACAATAAAGTGATATGTACTTCTAGACAACCATGCCAATTCAACACATTTAAATTTCTCTTCCAAACTACTAAGAGCATACGGAGTATCAAACTAAATATAACCCAGAGCATTTAAAGAAGATAATAATTTGAGTTCATCTTTTTCAGCGGCAATGACAAGCAATTTCTTATTTTCAGCACAAGTATTTCGTTCCAAAACAAAAGAATCAGTTTCCTTCACAAGTTTTGGCACGGTAATAATCATAGCACTATCAGAAAACTCTTCTTTATCACAAAGATCAGTAGAACATTCATCATGTGACAAAGGTATCTCAATAGAAGGTTCTAGTCTAGCATTATTAGCATCATTGGTGGACAAATTCAGAACATCAAGAGAGCTCTTGCCGGAGACAATTACCTATTCTTTCCCTGTCACCTTGTCCTCTTTTTTAGATACAAGCTGCAAAATATTAGTTCCAACAAGGTGCAAAGCAATATCTTCATTTTGTAAAAAATCAGATTTAGACGAAGGTATTGTAACATCCTGAATAACCCATTCTTTTCTAAAAGGCTCATTCTTTCTCGTCTCAGCCCTTAGGAAATCTTCCTTTAAAATTTGAGTGGTAGTCATAGGTATAAGTGTAATTTTTCTACCATTATATTTGAACGAATATTTATTAGCAATCGATTGTGCACCACATTATTTTTTAGATATCTAAGGCTTGCCGAGCAACAATTGACATGCTTGCATATGTACTATGTCAAAATCTGCACTATCCTTATAAGCACCAAGGAAAAATTCAATACGTGCAATTTTAGTTACCTTTATCTTATCATAAGAATTTACCCATTGGATGTAGTATGGATGTGGCTGTGGTCTTGTGGTCAAGCCAAGCTTCTCGACCAACCATCTCCATGGGCGTGCTCCAACTTGGGCCATGGTCCCAAGGGTGAACAACAAGCCAATGACCATGATGTAGCTCCTGGCAGAAACAATGGCAGCATGTCTTGATGATTTGGAGGCCTTGCCGATGTGTTATTGAGGTGGCACCAGATCTATTTGAAAGCTTCTCAAACAAGCTTTCCATCAAGTGCTCATTGACCTCATTCGCACTCTGGATGGATGAGTTATGGCCTTCCCAATGAAGCACTGTCGGGCTGCCGACGAACCAAATGTTGGACTTTGACCAGCTTGCACTTTGAGATTGGTCTTGTTCATGGCATAGCCGTTCTCTATCATCATCACTAATGTTCCTAAGCAAATTTGACATGCCAATATTAGGTAGCAACCAATTCTTAGTTTTATCATTACGCAAATGTAGGAACGAGCTTAACTTACGATCAATGGTTGTATCCTAAGGTGTTATGTCCTCATCATCCTCCCCTTCTTGACATTAAACCGTCCTCGGTTTGAGCTTAGTTGGAGGACAGGTTGTAGGTAGTAGCCATCGTTCCTCTCCTTCTTGAAATTTAACATGTTTCTTTATAACAAAAGTTGGGGATCTCGACATGACATGATTATATCTATTGCAGCCCTCTAATTGATCATATTGTTGTACAACAAAAGGAGATTTCAGATTTGAACAAATATAAACTCGGTGTACCATATACTCTCCTTTACAATTATATTTGCCAATAAAGTGATATGTACTTCTAGACAACCACGCCAATTCAGCACATTTAAATTTCTCTTCCAAACTACTAAGAGCATACGGAGTATCAAACTCAATATGACCCAGAGCATTTAAAGAAGATAATAATTTGAGTTCATCTTTTTCAGCGGCAATGACAAGCAATTTCTTATTTTCAGCACAAGTATTTCGTTCCAAAACAAAAGAATCAGTTTCCTTCACAAGTTTTGGCACGGTAATAATCATAGCACTATCAGAAAACTCTTCTTTATCACAAAGATCAGTAGAACATTCATCATGTGACAAAGGTATCTCAATAGAAGGTTCTAGTCTAGCATTATTAGCATCATTGGTGGACAAATTCAGAACATCAAGAGAGCTCTTGCCGGAGACAATTACCTATTCTTTCCCTGTCACCTTGTCCTCTTTTTTAGATACAAGCTGCAAAATATTAGTTCCAACAAGGTGCAAAGCAATATCTTCATTTTGTAAAAAATCAGATTTAGACGAAGGTATTGTAACATCTGAAATAACCCGTTCTTTTCTAAAAGGCTCATTCTTTCTCGTCTCAGCCCTTAGGAAATCTTCCTTTAAAATTTGAGTGGTAGTCATAGGTATAAGTGTAATTTTTCTACCATTATATTTGAACGAATATTTATTAGCAATCGTATTGTGCACCACATTATTTTTAGATATCTAAGGCTTGCCGAGCAACAATTGACATGCTTGCATATGTACTATGTCAAAATCTGCACTATCCTTATAAGCACCAAGGAAAAATTCAATACGTGCAATTTTAGTTACCTTTATCTTATCATAAGAATTTACCCATTGGATGTAGTATGGATGTGGCTGTGGTCTGGTGGTCAAGCCAAGCTTCTCGACCAACCATCTCCATGGGCCGTGCTCCAACTTGGGCCAGGGTCCCAAGGGTGAACAACAAGCCAATGACCATGATGTAGCTCCTGGCAGAAACAATGGCAGCATGTCTTGATGATTTGGAGGCCTTGCCGATGTGTTATTGAGGTGGCACCAGATCTATTTGAAAGCTTCTCAAACAAGCTTTCCATCAAGTGCTCATTGACCTCATTCGCACTCTGGATGGATGAGTTATGGCCTTCCCAATGAAGCACTGTCGGGCTGCCGACGAACCAAATGTTGGACTTTGACCAGCTTGCACTTTGAGATTGGTCTTGTTCATGGCATAGCCGTTCTCTATCATCATCACTAATGTTCCTAAGCAAATTTGACATGCCAATATTAGATAGCAACCAATTCTTAGTTTTATCATTATGCAAATGTAGGAACGAGCTTAACTTACGATCAATGGTTGTATCCTAAGGTGTTATGTCCTCATCATCCTCCCCTTCTTGACATTAAACCGTCCTCGGTTTGAGCTTAGTTGGAGGATAGGTTGTAGGTAGTAGCCATCGTTCCTCTCCTTCTTGAAATTTAACATGTTTCTTTATAACAAAAGTTGGGGATCTCGACATGACATGATTATATCTATTGCAGCCCTCTAATTGATCATATTGTTGTACAACAAAAGGAGATTTCAGATTTGAAAAAATATAAACTCGGTGTTCCATATACTCTCCTTTACAATTATATTTGACAATAAAGTGATATGTACTTCTAGACAACCATGCCAATTCAACACATTTAAATTTCTCTTCCAAACTACTAAGAGCATACGGAGTATCAAACTCAATATGACCCAGAGCATTTAAAGAAGATAATAATTTGAGTTCATCTTTTTCAGCGGCAATGACAAGCAATTTCTTATTTTCAGCACAAGTATTTCGTTCCAAAACAAAAGAATCAGTTTCCTTCACAAGTTTTGGCACGGTAATAATCATAGCACTATCAGAAAACTCTTCTTTATCACAAAGATCAGTAGAACATTCATCATGTGACAAAGGTATCTCAATAGAAGGTTCTAGTCTAGCATTATTAGCATCATTGGTGGACAAATTCAGAACATCAAGAGAGCTCTTGCCGGAGACAATTACCTATTCTTTCCCTGTCACCTTGTCCTCTTTTTTAGATACAAGCTGCAAAATATTAGTTCCAACAAGGTGCAAAGCAATATCTTCATTTTGTAAAAAATCAGATTTAGACGAAGGTATTGTAACATCTGAAATAACCCGTTCTTTTCTAAAAGGCTCATTCTTTCTCGTCTCAGCCCTTAGGAAATCTTCCTTTAAAATTTGAGTGGTAGTCATAGGTATAAGTGTAATTTTTCTACCATTATATTTGAACGAATATTTATTAGCAATCGTATTGTGCACCACATTATTTTTAGATATCTAAGGCTTGCCGAGCAACAATTGACATGCTTGCATATGTACTATGTCAAAATCTGCACTATCCTTATAAGCACCAAGGAAAAATTCAATACGTGCAATTTTAGTTACCTTTATCTTATCATAAGAATTTACCCATTGGATGTAGTATGGATGTGGCTGTGGTCTGGTGGTCAAGCCAAGCTTCTCGACCAACCATCTCCATGGGCCGTGCTCCAACTTGGGCCAGGGTCCCAAGGGTGAACAACAAGCCAATGACCATGATGTAGCTCCTGGCAGAAACAATGGCAGCATGTCTTGATGATTTGGAGGCCTTGCCGATGTGTTATTGAGGTGGCACCAGATCTATTTGAAAGCTTCTCAAACAAGCTTTCCATCAAGTGCTCATTGACCTCATTCGCACTCTGGATGGATGAGTTATGGCCTTCCCAATGAAGCACTGTCGGGCTGCCGACGAACCAAATGTTGGACTTTGACCAGCTTGCACTTTGAGATTGGTCTTGTTCATGGCATAGCCGTTCTCTATCATCATCACTAATGTTCCTAAGCAAATTTGACATGCCAATATTAGGTAGCAACCAATTCTTAGTTTTATCATTACGCAAATGTAGGAACGAGCTTAACTTACGATCAATGGTTGTATCCTAAGGTGTTATGTCCTCATCATCCTCCCTTCTTGACATTAAACCGCCCTCGGTTTGAGCTTTAGTTGGAGGACAGGTTGTAGGTAGTAGCCATCGTTCCTGTCCTTCTTGAAATTTAACATGTTTCTTTATAACAAAAGTTGGGGATCTCGACATGACATGATTATATCTATTGCAGCCCTCTAATTGATCATATTGTTGTACAACAAAAGGAGATTTCAGATTTGAACAAATATAAACTCGGTGTACCATATACTCTCCTTTACAATTATATTTGCCAATAAAGTGATATGTACTTCTAGGCAACCATGCCAATTCAGCACATTTAAATTTCTCTTCCAAACCACTAAGAGCATACGGAGTATCAAACTCAATATAACCCAGAGCATTTAAAGAAGATAATAATTTGAGTTCATCTTTTTCAGCGGCAATGACAAGCAATTTCTTATTTTCAGCACAAGTATTTCGTGCTCCAAAACAAAAGAATCAGTTTCCTTCACAAGTTTTGGCACGGTAATAATCATAGCACTATCAGAAAACTCTTCTTTATCACAAAGATCAGTAGAACATTCATCATGTGATAAAGGTATCTCAATAGAAGGTTCTATTCTAGCATTATTAGCATCATTGGTGGACAAATTCAGAACATCAAGAGAGCTCTTGCCGGAGACAATTAGCTATTTTTTTCCCTGTCACCTTGTCCTCTTTTTTAGATACAAGCTGCAAAATATTAGTTCCAACAAGGTGCAAAGCAATATCTTCATTTTGTAAAAAATCAGATTTAGACGAAGGTATTGTAACATCTGAAATAACCCGTTCTTTTCTAAAAGGCTCATTCTTTCTCGTCTCAGCCCTTAGGAAATCTTCCTTTAAAATTTGAGCGGTAGTCATAGGTATAAGTGTAATTTTTCTACCATTATATTTGAACGAATATTTATTAGCTATCGTATTGTGCACCACATTATTTTTAGATATCTAAGGCTTGCCGAGCAACAATTGACATGCTTGCATATGTACTATGTCAAAATCTGCACTATCCTTATAAGCACCAAGGAAAAATTCAATACGTGCAATTTTAGTTACCTTTATCTTATCATAAGAATTTACCCATTGGATGTAGTATGGATGTGGCTGTGGTCTGGTGGTCAAGCCAAGCTTCTCGACCAACCATCTCCATGGGCCGTGCTCCAACTTGGGCCAGGGTCCCAAGGGTGAACAACAAGCCAATTACCATGATGTAGCTCCTGGCAGAAACAATGGCAGCATGTCTTGATGATTTGGAGGCCTTGCCGATGTGTTATTGAGGTGGCACCAGATCTATTTGAAAGCTTCTCAAACAAGCTTTCCATCAAGTGCTCATTGACCTCATTCGCACTCTGGATGGATGAGTTATGGCCTTCCCAATGAAGCACTGTCGGGCTGCCGACGAACCAAATGTTGGACTTTGACCAGCTTGCACTTTGAGATTGGTCTTGTTCATGGCATAGCCGTTCTCTATCATCATCACTAATGTTCCTAAGCAAATTTGACATGCCAATATTAGATAGCAACCAATTCTTAGTTTTATCATTACGCAAATGTAGGAACGAGCTTAACTTACGATCAATGGTTGTATCCTAAGGTGTTATGTCCTCATCATCCTCCCCTTCTTGACATTAAACCGTCCTCGGTTTGAGCTTAGTTGGAGGACAGGTTGTAGGTAGTAGCCATCGTTCCTGTCCTTCTTGAAATTTAACATGTTTCTTTATAACAAAAGTTGGGGATCTCGACATGACATGATTATATCTATTGCAGCCCTCTAATTGATCATATTGTTGTACAACAAAAGGAGATTTCAGATTTGAACAAATATAAACTCGGTGTACCATATACTCTCCTTTACAATTATATTTGCCAATAAAGTGATATGTACTTCTAGGCAACCATGCCAATTCAGCACATTTAAATTTCTCTTCCAAACCACTAAGAGCATACGGAGTATCAAACTCAATATAACCCAGAGCATTTAAAGAAGATAATAATTTGAGTTCATCTTTTTCAGCGGCAATGACAAGCAATTTCTTATTTTCAGCACAAGTATTTCGTTCCAAAACAAAAGAATCAGTTTCCTTCACAAGTTTTGGCACGGTAATAATCATAGCACTATCAGAAAACTCTTCTTTATCACAAAGATCAGTAGAACATTCATCATGTGATAAAGGTATCTCAATAGAAGGTTCTATTCTAGCATTATTAGCATCATTGGTGGACAAATTCAGAACATCAAGAGAGCTCTTGCCGGAGACAATTAGCTATTTTTTTCCCTGTCACCTTGTCCTCTTTTTTAGATACAAGCTGCAAAATATTAGTTCCAACAAGGTGCAAAGCAATATCTTCATTTTGTAAAAAATCAGATTTAGACGAAGGTATTGTAACATCTGAAATAACCCATTCTTTTCTAAAAGGCTCGTTCTTTCTCGTCTCAGCCCTTAGGAAATCTTCCTTTAAAATTTGAGTGGTAGTCATAGGTATAAGTGTAATTTTTCTACCATTATATTTGAACGAATATTTATTAGCAATCGTATTGTGCACCACATTATTTTTAGATATCTAAGGCTTGCCGAGCAACAATTGACATGCTTGCATAGGTACTATGTCAAAATCTGCACTATCCTTATAAGCACCAAGGAAAAATTCAATACGTGCAATTTTAGTTACCTTTATCTTATCATAAGAATTTACCCATTGGATGTAGTATGGATGTGGCTGTGGTCTGGTGGTCAAGCCAAGCTTCTCGACCAACCATCTCCATGGGGCGTGCTCCAACTTGGGCCAGGGTCCCAAGGGTGAACAACAAGCCAATGACCATGATGTAGCTCCTGGCAGAAACAATGGCAGCATGTCTTGATGATTTGGAGGCCTTGCCGATGTGTTATTGAGGTGGCACCAGATCTATTTGAAAGCTTCTCAAACAAGCTTTCCATCAAGTGCTCATTGACCTCATTCGCACTCTGGATGGATGAGTTATGGCCTTCCCAATGAAGCACTGTTGGGCTGCCGACGAACCAAATGTTGGACTTTGAGGAGCTTGCACTTTGAGATTGGTCTTGTTCATGGCATAGCCGTTCTCTATCATCATCACTAATGTTCCTAAGCAAATTTGACATGCCAATATTAGGTAGCAACCAATTCTTAGTTTTATCATTATGCAAATGTAGGAACGAGCTTAACTTACGATCAATGGTTGTATCCTAAGGTGTTATGTCCTCATCATCCTCCCCTTCTTGACATTAAACCGTCCTCGGTTTGAGCTTAGTTGGAGGATAGGTTGTAGGTAGTAGCCATCGTTCCTCTCCTTCTTGAAATTTAACATGTTTCTTTATAACAAAAGTTGGGGATCTCGACATGACATGATTATATCTATTGCAGCCCTCTAATTGATCATATTGTTGTACAACAAAAGGAGATTTCAGATTTGAAAAAATATAAACTCGGTGTTCCATATACTCTCCTTTACAATTATATTTGACAATAAAGTGATATGAACTTCTAGACAACCATGCCAATTCAGCACATTTAAATTTCTCTTCCAAACTACTAAGAGCATACGGAGTATCAAACTAAATATAACCCAGAGCATTTAAAGAAGATAATAATTTGAGTTCATCTTTTTCAGCGGCAATAAAAAGCAATTTCTTATTTTCAGCACAAGTATTTCGTTCCAAAACAAAAGAATCAGTTTCCTTCACAAGTTTTGGCACGGTAATAATCATAGCACTATCAGAAAACTCTTCTTTATCACAAAGATCAGTAGAACATTCATCATGTGATAAAGGTATCTCAATAGAAGGTTCTATTCTAGCATTATTAGCATCATTGGTGGACAAATTCAGAACATCAAGAGAGCTCTTGCCGGAGACAATTAGCTATTTTTTTCCCTGTCACCTTGTCCTCTTTTTTAGATACAAGCTGCAAAATATTAGTTCCAACAAGGTGCAAAGCAATATCTTCATTTTGTAAAAAATCAGATTTAGACGAAGGTATTGTAACATCTGAAATAACCCATTCTTTTCTAAAAGGCTCATTCTTTCTCGTCTCAGCCCTTAGGAAATCTTCCTTTAAAATTTGAGCGGTAGTCATAGGTATAAGTGTAATTTTTCTACCATTATATTTGAACGAATATTTATTAGCTATCGTATTGTGCACCACATTATTTTTAGATATCTAAGGCTTGCCGAGCAACAATTGACATGCTTGCATAGGTACTATGTCAAAATCTGCACTATCCTTATAAGCACCAAGGAAAAATTCAATACGTGCAATTTTAGTTACCTTTATCTTATCATAAGAATTTACCCATTGGATGTTGTATGGATGTGGCTGTGGTCTGGTGGTCAAGCCAAGCTTCTCGACCAACCATCTCCATGGGGCGTGCTCCAACTTGGGCCAGGGTCCCAAGGGTGAACAACAAGCCAATGACCATGATGTAGCTCCTGGCAGAAACAATGGCAGCATGTCTTGATGATTTGGAGGCTTTGCCGATGTGTTATTGAGGTGGCACCAGATCTATTTGAAAGCTTATCAAACAAGCTTTCCATCAAGTGCTCATTGACCTCATTCGCACTCTGGATGGATGAGTTATGGCCTTCCCAATGAAGCACTGTTGGGCTGCCGACGAACCAAATGTTGGACTTTGAGGAGCTTGCACTTTGAGATTGGTCTTGTTCATGGCATAGCCGTTCTCTATCATCATCACTAATGTTCCTAAGCAAATTTGACATGCCAATATTAGGTAGCAACCAATTCTTAGTTTTATCATTATGCAAATGTAGGAACGAGCTTAACTTACGATCAATGGTTGTATCCTAAGGTGTTATGTCCTCATCATCCTCCCCTTCTTGACATTAAACCGTCCTCGGTTTGAGCTTAGTTGGAAGATAGGTTGTAGGTAGTAGCCATCGTTCCTCTCCTTCTTGAAATTTAACATGTTTCTTTATAACAAAAGTTGGGGATCTCGACATGACATGATTATATCTATTGCAGCCCTCTAATTGATCATATTGTTGTAGAACAAAAGGAGATTTCAGATTTGAAAAAATATAAACTCGGTGTTCCATATACTCTCCTTTACAATTATATTTGACAATAAAGTGATATGAACTTCTAGACAACCATGCCAATTCAGCACATTTAAATTTCTCTTCCAAACTACTAAGAGCATACGGAGTATCAAACTAAATATAACCCAGAGCATTTAAAGAAGATAATAATTTGAGTTCATCTTTTTCAGCGGCAATAAAAAGCAATTTCTTATTTTCAGCACAAGTATTTCGTTCCAAAACAAAAGAATCAGTTTCCTTCACAAGTTTTGGCACGGTAATAATCATAGCACTATCAGAAAACTCTTCTTTATCACAAAGATCAGTAGAACATTCATCATGTGACAAAGGTATCTCAATAGAAGGTTCTAGTCTAGCATTATTAGCATCATTGGTGGACAAATTCAGAACATCAAGAGAGCTCTTGCCGGAGACAATTACCTATTCTTTCCCTGTCACCTTGTCCTCTTTTTTAGATACATGCTGCACAATATTAGTTCCAACAAGATGCAAAGCAATATCTTCATTTTGTAAAAAATCAGATTTAGACGAAGGTATTGTAACATCTGAAATAACCCATTCTTTTCTAAAAGGCTCATTCTTTCTCGTCTCAGCCCTTAGGAAATCTTCTTTTAAAATTTGAGCGGTAGTCATAGGTATAAGTGTAATTTTTCTACCACTATATTTGAACGAATATTTATTAGCAATCGTATTGTGCACCACATTATTTTTAGATATCTAAGGCTTGCCTAGCAACAATTGACATGCTTGCATAGGTACTATGTCAAAATCTGCACTATCCTTATAAGCACCAAGGAAAAATTCAATACGTGCAATTTTAGTTACCTTTATCTTATCATAAGAATTTACCCATTGGATGTAGTATGGATGTGGGTGTGGTCTTGTGGTCAAAGCCAAGCTTCTCGACCAACCATCTCCATGGGGCGTGCTCCAACTTGGGCTAGGGTCCCAAGGGTGAACAACAAGCCAATGACGACGATGTAGCTCCTGGCAGAAACAATGGCAGCATGTCTTGATGATTTGGAGGCCTTGCCGATGTGATATTGAGGTGGCACCAGATCTATTTGAAAGCTTATCAAACAAGCTTTCCATCAAGTGCTCATTGACCTCATTCGCACTCTGGATGGATGAGTTATGGCCTTCCCAATGAAGCACTGTCGGGCTGCCGACGAACCGAATGTTAGACTTTGATGAGCTTGCACTTTGAGATTGGTGTTGTTCATGGCATAGCCATTCTCTATCATCATCACTTTTGTTCCTAAGCACATTTGACATGCCAATATTACTTAGCAACCAATTCTTAGTTTTATCATTATGCAAATGTAGGAACGAGCTTAACTTACGATCAAGCAATTAGACAACATCCAAAAGAAGATTAGACATTCCACAATCTCATGCAAAAGAGAATGCACAGCAATTAGCCATCTAGCTTCCTTTTGCTTCAGGTGCACAACGCTGGGCTTCCAGGAGTGGAATGATCTACTTTGCTTGTAGTGCACATCGCCGGACTATCTTGATGAGTAGGCTCCTTCTTCTTATCCTGCACAAGCTTGGCCTTGCCCCTCTTTCCTTTAGTTGACTTCTCTGCAGTTGGAAGCATGATTGCTAGGGCCATTGGTTCAAGTTGGTTGGAACCAGACCCTAACATCCTACAATAAGGACAATAGTGTGGTAGTTAGGGATAGTGAACATGTCTTCTCCATGTAGCTGAAAAGAAGTACAATCAGGTTACTTACTTGATTGAGATTGATGATGATGATGGTGTCCTCTTTTTCTTGGTAACAAGTGCAGCCAACTCAGTTGTTGTATCAGGAGGGAATGTCATTGTTTGTGCTCAATTCTCAATTCTGTTGTAGGTTCATTTGTTTTTCTCTTCTTTGATTTTGGAGGTCCTCTGCAACATTATTCAGTTTTCATTACAAGAATTAAAAAATATAGATTTACAAGAAATATAAATAGAGGATGCAAGAGTTATGAAGTTTGATAATACATAGCTGCAAGCATGGCAGCTTTGTCTTCTGGATCACCATCTTTGCAGGTCCACCAGTGGTGTCCATGTTGCTTGCAAATTGGACATTGGTGCCTCCCTTTTCTACCTTGGCCACCTTCGGCACTGCCCTTATGCCTCTGTGTCTTTCTCCTCCTAGAAGTTGATTTCAACAATGGTGGATGCATGAAGAAACCATGCTGAGACTCAAGCCACTGAGACTTGTCTGGCAAAGCTGGAATTACCTCCACATATGTTGATTTCAACATGTCAACTGAGAACTAGGAGTCCACATAATCCTGAAGATTGTGACCTCTAATAGAAGTGATTATAGCAATTGCATGATTGCAAGGCTTTCTTGAAACTTGCCACTCTCTGCATGTACAAGTTCTCTCCTTAAGGTTAATAGCATACCTGTAAAATAAAACCAGCAATGTAATTAGAATCTCTTAAAGATGTACATACAAATAGAAAGGATTCAGATTAATAACATACTTGTAACCTGAGCCACCCCTCCGTATCACCTCTCCAATGTCATCTGAACCTTCAAGCACATTCATATCCAAGTTTCCGCTCCTCTCCTTTAGGTTCTTCACAATATGGTGTAATATTTTGCCTTCCATCTTCCCTGCAATTTTCCTTCTTTTATTCCATTTGACCATGAGCTTTTTCCTGATCACATCCATAAGATCATCTAAGTTCCGATCTTTTTCACTCTTGATCCAGTGTTGAAGCTCTCAGCTAGATTGTTAGTAACATAATCTACCTTGGAGAGAGTTGAAAACTGGCTTCTGGTCCACAATTTGGTGTGATTTTGCCTTAGATACTTCACTACAGCAGGTTTAGCTTCAGCCATTGCATGCCAATGATTGTTAAAATAGTATGAATTCCAAGAATATGTAGCAGGCCACAAGTTCTTGTCAAATAGCTTCCCATGATACCTCTTTTTAAACTTACTAACTAAATGCACCATGCACTCCCTATGCTTTACATTTGGGAAAACAGCTGCTACACCTGCCATGATTGCTTGACCTGCATCTATACATATCGATAATCCTGGAGGTGTGCCTATAGCGTCCTTGAGTTGCTGAAAGAACCAATTCCAATTCTCAGCGGTCTTTGAGTCAAACACTCCAAGTCCAACTGGGTACATCCAGTTATGCCCATCTACTGCACAAGCAACTGCTAACTGACCCTTGAACTTGCCAGTCAAGAATGTGCTATCAGCAGCTAAATAGGGCCTACATCCTCTAAGAAACCATCGACACATGGTTTTAGTGCAGAAAACAGCCTTCTAAACCTAATCTTCTCCTTGATGGTATAGTGATGACAAAACTGCCAAGACATGCCTCTTCAACTGCTGCTTTGAATCTGTATAGGTTGTTGAAGCTTTTGTCCCAATCACAAAACAATTGTTTCAACACCAACTCTTTACCATAATAAACCCTTTTATATGACACAACAACTTTATGTTCATCTTTGATCCTTCTCTGCAGTTCCTTAGGTCCAATGCAAGCATCTTCCACTAACCAATCCTTAACCTTCTCACAAACCCAAAATTGTGTGGCTTGTTTCACTTTTCCACTCCTCCTGGTATTACCACATTTCAATAGAAGTTACAAGCAACATAATAGTAGACGACGTACCCGTCAATAACGAGACGTCTGTGATGACCCTATTAATATTGAGATCAGCTGACCCATTCTTTCAAAGATCCTCACAGGGGGTAGCAGGGTTCACATACATGTCTTCAGAGCAATGAGGGTTCGTTCGTGTTTGTGGAGGTCGATTCATTTATTATGAGATGTTAGCAGAAAAAATAAATACATTATTGATGATGGATTGCATGAAAAATATATTAACATGGCAATGCCCGACAAACGCACGGGCATATTTTTTTGTTCAACATATAAAACCTAATCCTCACATCCGCAAACACCCGTAAGTTTTGTCTCTCTCTCTCATACTGAGTTTTTATTTTGTCTTACTAGCCACCGTCGGCCATTTGACGAAACTTGTAGCCACGTAGGTACTAGTGGCGAGAGTCTTGCATTGTAGTAGTATAAATTAAGCCACTCGATCCTGGCATTACACCGAGCACGAACACAAATACACAAGCCAAATTATCAATAGCAGCTATGGCAGATAAAGTGGTTGTGGCTGTAGCCGTGGCTGTGCTGGTCGTCCTCTCCGTGTTGAAGTCATGGCTGTCTTCGAAGCCCAAGCCTCACCCATAGTTTGGCCAACGGGCCAGCCCGGCCCGGGCCCAAGCCAAGCACGGCCCGCAGGGGGTCGGGCTGGCACGGCGTGCCGTGCCTCCCGTGCCATGCCCCTCCGGGTCTCGTGCCTGGCCTTCGGTCCAAGCACGGCCCTACGGGGCAAAATCCGTGCCGTGCCAGCCTGGTAAGCACGGCCAAATCCACCGACTGATGCCATTAAAACACCTCAAGCTGCTTCTCTCATCCAACACTTCTCCATTTTAACGATCACATTTCACAATTCATTCACATTTCAGTATTTCACATTCACAAGTAATAAACTGATCATAGTCACAGATTCTCAATTCTAACAAAAGCCACCAAACGAGACAAGAGAATTAAAATAACTGAGCTATTTGTACAATGCTGTCTCTCATTAAAAACGTTTCTAGATAAAACTCACCCTTGTGAGAAACCCTAGAAAGGGAAAAGAGTGCAGCACAACTCTTAATAAGTCTTCCATCACTACAATAGATATGACCTTCTACGACGATTTTCTCATGACAATGGCTAAATTTGTCGCTAAGTCATTCTGTTTTACGACGTTTTTTGGTGGAAGTATGATTTTACGACGAAAATTATGTGTCCGTCACTAAGATCTAGTAGAAATCGTCGCAAACAGAGGGATTTCCATGTTACGACGAACTGCAATTTACCGCGGCATGCTAATAGACAATCATCATAATTTTTATTTAATTTTTCACAAGCTAAGCTCAACTCCACATACTATATTGTGAAGTTCAACTATACTGTGAAATTCAATTTCCCTATGTGGTTGGTCCACTGACTAGAAAAATATCTTTTCTGCTAGTTCAAATATTTTTTTATCGGCATTTACCCAAAAAAATTATATCAGGTAAAAATTAGTGCACAAGATCTCGTGTCGATGGAGCATATGCCCGAAATAGCACCTCCAGCCTCTCAAACTTTCATTCCGCGCGCATGCAACGAATCCTCCCGCGTGCAAAAACAAAGTCACGGGCAAAAAAAAAACTCCCACATGCCCCCTCCCCGGCTTCCCCCACACACCTTATCCGCAATTCCGCATGCCGCACGCAGGCCTCTCCGCCAGGCCCCCAGTGCCACCCGCCTCCCTCGTGCCGCAACTCGGCCAGCTAGCCGGCCGCCCGCTGCCTCCCACCCCTCACTGCCTAGGCCTCCTCGATGCTCGTGCCGCCCACCCTTCCCTCGCACCGCCAGCAGCTCCCTGACGCGGCGACCGGCGGGCTCACGAGGCAGCGGCGCGGATCTGGTGAAGGATCTACTCGGCGGCCGCAGGAGGCGGTGCGGATTAGTGTGGGAGGCGCCAGTCCCAGGCAGCTGCGGTGGTAATGTGGGACGGAGAGGCGACAGTGGTGGTGACAGTGTTGGTGGCGGCAGCGCTGATCCAGGAAGCGGTGGCGTGAGATGATGAGGCCGCGACAATGGCGACCGCCTTCGCCATCCACTATCGCGTGCTCGTCGCTGTTGTCGTGTTGCAGAACTGCGGGCGTGCGGGAACATGACACAGGTCCGATTCAGCTTCGCTGCGACTGCACGAGTAAGTTGGCTCTTCTTCCCTTGCAATCACTATATGTATGCATGCTCATTTTGTCCCATGTTGCAGGATTCAGTTACTCGACTTCCGTTCAATAGACGGGCCACAACAATTTTTTGAAACTGAATGATAGGCTGTTTTCAGGTTCAGTCAAACTGCATGTTTTGTCTGTGTTGAATTGATAAAGTTGCCTGAGGCAAAATGAAACAACAAAAATGGGTCGTCTAGATCATAACCAACGAACCAGTATGGAGTTAGTTACTCTTCGAAACAAAAAGGCCTTTTGCAAATGCTGCTGCGAGTTGCCATGTGAATTATGAATGACATTTGATTTCTGAGATATTAAAGTTAAAGTTATCCACATGCAGTCTGGTGCACCGTGCACCTGTTTCTGATAGAAGGGGCTTGATTTTAACATATCCACATCTCTGTTTGTCCAACCTTTTTTTCCAGTGTATAAAAATTAAAAACTCTATCTTAGCCATGCTTCTTTATTTCTCTTTGGCATATTATTGTTGCAGACATGAGGAAAATATTGTCTAAAAAATTCAGCATGCGGAATGACAGAGGCTGCATAGGAGAAATTTCATTGATAAAATTGATCCAAAAATCAAACACTTATGGTAACTCCTAACATTGAGTAATTTCATGTTCTGGTTGAAGTAAAGCCACCAACATATTGTTTTTCTCCTTTTGTTTACAATTGAATTGGCCACCTTTTCTGCAACTGTGTTAGTACCCTGCTTTCGTGCATATTTATTTATCTGTCATTTCAACAGTAGTAGAGATTTTTAGGATACTACACCATCTTCCATTCAATCACTTTGAGTTCATTTCTTTTTTTTTGGCTGCGTTTTTGTATATTTACGTATCTTATTTTGTGAAGACATCACATTACGGGGAATATCTCAATGTCTGGGTACTATGTCTGCCCATTGCGGCATATTGGTCTTGCAAGAAAGCCTAGATGCATGTTCTATGGAGGCACACACTTATGTATGATGTATACACATGTGTTAGTGTCATGCCCCTGTCATGTAGAATCTGAATTATTACCATGATCAAGTATGTTGATAACACCAATAAATTCGTCAGCTTATCAAAGTAGAAATATTCTGCTGATACATGTGCATTATTCTAGCAAGGTCTGGAAGGCAGCAGACGTGACTGGCGGCCAATCACTTAGCCTTGTACGACGTGCCACTATCCTCATCCCCCTGATTGCCTCACCACTTCAGCAGCATATCACCAATCTACATTAGCGAAAGGTAAGAGTCAGCTTACATGACTGATTAATTTGTGCCATTGCATAATTTCAACTTTTGCTAAACTGTGCCATCGTGGGGAAGCAGGAAACACGCACCAGCTGTGGCTATCCTGTAGTGGTTGATGAAGAGAGTGAATTAAGGTGCTAATGCTGATTTGTTGTTTTTTGTTTTGTTAGGTGCAAAGAAATCCTTGTATGGGCTCGAGGAGAGGATTGCCAGCCTCAGGGTTGCTGTTGCTTAGAAGAGAGCAGAGGTGGAGATGATGAAAAGGGAGCATAGATTGAGTTCAGTAGTAAAAGTGCAGGTAAGACGAAGTGTTGATTTTCTGAAGTTTTGAATTGTTG
The DNA here is from genome assembly GCA_904845875.1 of Miscanthus lutarioriparius. Taxonomy (NCBI): domain Eukaryota; kingdom Viridiplantae; phylum Streptophyta; class Magnoliopsida; order Poales; family Poaceae; genus Miscanthus; species Miscanthus lutarioriparius. The sequence continues at coordinate 41,518,370 of CAJGYO010000009.1, forward strand.
TTCTGTTCAGTGTACATTTTTTCAAGCAAAGAAGTTCTCGGAAATTAGTAGCTGCTATGACGTCCGTTTGTTCTTGTGACAGGTTGTCCAAAGCTTGCTCAAGTGGAATTATAAACTACAATGAGTCTCAGGTGGAAGAATGTTGACAAGATCAAGTTGGTAACCTATTCAAGCCATCTTGTGTCCTCCAGGTACTGAACTTGCAATGTCTCTCCAATTTTCTTATTCCATTTTGCTGAAGCTCTGTGCATATAATAACTGTGGGCTTAATTTCAGGATCGGGACTATGTGATTATGATAAAGCTAAAATAATACCTATTGAAGTTACATATGGATAGCGTAGTTAACAGTAGATGTGCTTTCTTGCTTTATATGGTCTAATCAATCCTTGAAATAGTGCTTATTCCAAATTACAATTTGGTCCAGATTGCTTAATAGTGAAATACAAGAATGTACTAAATTTTCTCAAACAGCAACAAAAGACTCCCCTACTCTTTTCTTCTACGGAACAAATTCAGCATGGATAAGCAGTAATATGCTCCACTTGTTTAGTTGTTTTATTATTGTCCCTGACATGGTTATATATAACAAGTACGGCCATTAGTTATAGAACTGAATAATAAAACAAGCTTGCTCTGTTTTCTTTATCTGTTGATCTTTCTGCCAAATGTCAATGACGAATGCCTTTCGAACTTTAGGCACAGATATTTCTTATTTGATTACTTGTAGTCTGTTACCCATACTAATGGATGTTTACAGCTTCCATTTTTTTCTTAATTCTACTTCATATGTATACAAACCATCGTGCTTAGACAAGCTAGAACATTAACTAAAACTTGTTGTCTAATTGAGGAAAATCGAATGACTTGGCTCTTTGGTGATATGTTCTGATCTCTATCGCAGGCTTCCACTAGGTAACCGGCTTCCGCTGATGGGTAAGCCTCTGCAGCTTGGTTTATTCGTGGCGAAAAAACACCATACATATAAGCAAACAGAAACTGCGTAGGCCTTTCTCTACCTGCTGCTAAGAGGTTGGCGTTGAAGGAACCTGCTACTATTTTAGTCAACTACCTCTTTTTTCATTATTAGGATGAACTCATTTAGTGCTTTGGATGCAAATTTGTACAAGTATTCTAAACTACTAGAAAATCAGTATGTAGTAATGAATTCAAGTCTGCCATTGCTTGAAATTTTTCCACATTTGTATGCTAATGCAAACTATTTTTCTTATCATGTTAGGATCAAATGGAAGCCATCAAGGCTCAGCCTGCTGAAGTTGTTGCTCAGGTTTTGCCATCAAGTAAATTTCTTCGAAATGTTGGCCTTGAGCCAACATTCGCTAAGAGAAGTGCTACTGCTGTTGCATGTGTACAAGAGTTGGAGATTGAAGTTGCGGCAGAGAAGCAAGTTGTTGCAGCACTTATAGATCAACTTCATGGCCAGCAGGATGAGTTGGATGTATTGAAGAAGGTGGTGGAGTCAGAGGAAGCAAGGGAGAAGTAGGCAGAAGTGATTGAAAATTTGAAGAAGCAAGCAGAGGAAACCAATACTCTTCTATGTCGATTGTTCATCTTGAACAAGGACTAGGTCACTCCTTACCTTTTCCTCAACATGGTTTGGATATGAGGTTGTTTATTTTCGTACTTAGCTTGGACTTGGATATGCGGTAATGGTTTGGATGTAGCTGTTTATTTTCGTAATGGCTTGGATATGTGGCTTCATATTTTGCTACTTGGTTGGACTTGGTAATGACATGGGCATGTGAGGTTTATGTATTTTGGGTGGAGTTTGACATGTGACAATTATTTGGACATGTAACTATGAATGAATTTGATTTGCCAACACTACTGCACAAACTTTACTGGAGGCAGGCGTTTTCGGTTTCCCGCGGCGGGCAAAGCCGTCCGCCGCGGCCTAGAGGCCACGGTAAATCGTGGCTTAACTGCAGCGGGCGGCTTTGCCCGCCGCGGTTAACCGATTTACCGCGGCGGGCGGTGTAACGTGCCCGCTGCGGTAAATATACTTTTACCACGGCGGGCACGTTACACCGCCCGCCGTGGTAAATTATTTTACCGCGGCAGACACCTTTTGTGGCCCGCCGCGGTTATGTTCATTAGCCGTGGCGGGGCTTTATTATTTGCCCGCCTCCGTAAATTATTTCCTGAATTAAAAAAAATACAGCAGGCATATAAATTCAAATTCAAATCATATCCAGATTTCACAGGTTAAACTTAAAAAATATGCAGGCATTACACATGAGATAATATACATATATATACATTCACTTAGTCCTTCTTGTCATCGTTAATTCATTACATTTACATATTAAAGTCGTTATACATGCACTAAGGTGTAATCCTGCGGATGCATCATCGTGGGCCATTTCCTCAGTCTCTCGTACTCCGGTAAAATCGCTAGCGGGCTGTTCTCATTGAAGAACGTGCCCCTTCAAGCACGCATTTGTCTAAGACAAACTTACATATGTCCGCCTTTGTCTGCTTGAAGCTGTGTTGGGTGCTCTGCACGTCTCTCGACCAGTTCAATCCATTCTTGAGCACCCTCCAACTGCTGCAGGACTGCTTGCACACCCTCAGGAACTCACAGACGTAGAAGCCACAGGTTTATGATCCTACCGGTTGTTTGGCACACTGCATGATCGATACACAAGCATTACAACATAGGCATTAGAACGCATATGAACGGAAAGCACAATTAAACCTTTAAAATACTTACCGGAAAGTTGCGTCTGATTTTGATGCGGTTCTTATGCTTAGCCTTAAAATTCTCTGTTCTTCGATCATAGCATTCAGGATCCTTCACGTACTCCTTATACGCGCTATACGAAATGTACCAGTATTAGGCAGGGCATTAAAACACATATGAGAAGACAGTTGAGTCACTTACACTCTGAGGCAATCTTCAAATGCCTTGTACCCTTTTAAGTTTGGCACTGTCAACGAATCAAATACGCAGGCCCTGCCATCCTGAGGGTAGATGATAAATGCAACCCAGTGACCCTCGAGGCTTGGCTGCGCCATTGAAATAAAATACAGGTTACGACGAGAAATAATAATACTAGCTAGCTACCCACTTATCTCTACAGGCATGTCTTCGACTTACCCAAAGTGGTAGGCAGCTAGGATACACCCATTTCCCCTGATCTTCTTCATTGCTCCTAGTATGTACCTTGAAATATTCAACTTCTCATTGTCCATCAGTTTCTTCCTATGCGCCTCTCTCTGTCGCTTGGTCAAGTCTTTCATGGTTGGATGATTGTCATCTAGGTGGTAACTAATGATGATTCTTTGAGCAATATGCATTGGAGATAGATAGATAACATCAAGTTTTAGTTCCTTGGATATATAGGCCATCAACCTGCAAGGACAAGCCATCGTGGCATATATAAGTAGTCTTGACCGATTCAAAGGCAGGTGATATGTGAAACTCACAATTCATCACTTACATAGAGAACAAGGTGACTTGGGCGATGTCAAGGTCTTGTTCCCGCAGTAGTCTGTACATGTCGTGGAAGTCCACGGGGAGTTCTACATCGTTGCCGGGCAAGTGGAAGTACTCCGCCACAACCTTGACTAGAAAACCATGCAGGCCAGCTTTTGCCGCTTCCATGTACCAGAGATGAAACCTCCTTGTCTCCCACCTTTCCTCGTCGACAAGCTGGGCCTTGGTTATCATGAACTTCCCATGCTCGTAATGCCCGGGGCAGTCATCCGATTCAAGAAATAGATGGAAAGGTGATCTCGGCCTGGGATAGAAATGTTAGTACCATATTATGGCAAAGAAAAGTTATTAGCAAATTATGCTCGCCGCTACCATACCTTGGTTATCATGAACTTCCCATGCTCGTAATGGCCACGGTAAATCGTATTAACCGCGGCGGGCGATTCATACCACCCGTCGCGGTAAATAACGATTTCCTACGGCGGGCAAGTAAGGTGGCCCGCCGCGGGCAAGTAAGGTGGCCCGCCGCGGTAAACCCTTTTCCCACAGCGGGCGCCTCGGTGGCCGGCCTCGTTGGCCGGCCACCGGTCAACCGTGGCGGGCAAAAGAGGTGCCCGCCACGGAGCCCATTTTGGCCACGCTGCGCAAATTGATTCCTGTAGTAGTGCAAGTAATGTAATGAAATCTGGCTATTTTCAGTTTGCTTCCTGGTTATAAATTGATTTTGTGGGCTGCAATATATTAAATCAGCACATTTTATGCAGTATTTTTTACGATGTTTTGTGATCCTAAGTGGCACCTGCATATACATCCATGGTTAATGGTTTGTGACGTTTCCTTCACTTGATAACGACGATAATCGAGTGTCGTAAATCAACGACGCCAGTAGGAACGTCGCAAAAATTACGACGAGAATATCAATTTTGTCGCAGAACACCTTTAGCTATAGGGCATAGGCGACGAACGCATTTTTGTCGCAGGTGCGTCGTAAATTGTAAAACACGACATTATTTTCAGTTTCTATGACATAAGTGCAATGTCTAAAAAGGTCATATCTCTTGTAGTGTGGGATGGCTGGCTTGGCGAAGAGAAGAGGAGAAGCGTGAGGGAGAAGGGGATCGGTTGCCGGCCTTGCGGAAGAAGAGGACCAAGGTCCAGGCTGGGCGCTGCCGTGCGACTCCGACCCTGTCGTCGCCGTGCGGGCATGCTCTGGCCCTGCTGCCACTGAGCGAGTGTGCTCTGGCCCAAGCCTCACCACGGCGACCTCGGCCTCTAACCCAACGGTGCAATCCGGCCCTATCATCGCCAGCCAAGGAGAGGAAAAGAGTAGCACGCAGTCGAGCTTGGCGGTGGAGGAGAGGAGGAAGTGGAGCGGCGCACGGTCGAGCGACGACGGAGGAGGCACGGGCCGCAGCGCTGGACATCGCCAAGCACAGGCAGTGCGTGCAGTCTGCGGTGGGCACGGGCCGGCCATCTAGTGAAGGGATAAGGATAAGGGGAAGAAAAAAATAATAAAAAAACTAATAAATAGGTCGTACATGTCAATGGGAAAGGAATAAGAAGCATGAGAAGAGACTGGCACGTAGGTCCCACCTGTCAGGTAGCTGATCCCACTTTTGATGTCTCTGGACCAAACAAAAAATTGGTAGATCCTATCCTTTGTCAACCAAACAGAAAATGAAGTCGTCCGGTCCTAAAAATTAGTGATAGGACCATCCCACTCCACCTTGTCTCCCAACAAATCGCTACCTAAGAGTGAATAATTTCCTTACCAATATTCTATGCTAGACAATTGCATGATATATAGCATTAACACCCAACACCCAGTCACCACTACCGGAAACAGTAGCTTTGTCGTGTGTTCTGGGCACACGGCAAAGCCTTTGCTGAGTGGGCACTCGGCACAAAAAGACTTGGCAAAGCTGTCTTTGCCGAGTGTTTTTTATCAAGCACTCGGTAAAGACTTTACCGAGTGCTAAAACCGACACTCAGCAAAGACTTTTCGAAAAATATAAAAAAAACGCCGCCCCCTCCGCCCGCGCCCCCCCCCTGTACCCTTGAGCATCAAACTGGAAGGGCCCTATAAATACGCAAACTAATAACAAATCAAACATAGGCAGCGAATAGCTTAGCTGAGTTACCTATCTCGTAGGCAAGGCCAGAGAAGCCGGAGCAGCCTGGGCCGCCGGACAGCCACGGCAGAAGCGGGTCCTCGTCTGGGTCGTTCTCCGAGCTCACGAAGTGGTAGAAGAGCTGCACGCCGTGCTGCTCCTCCACCTCCATGTACCAGTACCGCAACGCCGCCTGCACAGCCGCCAAACGCGCGTGCGCTCGCTCGGTGAGAAACTGAGAACTGAGAAGAGAACCGCGAGCGCGAACGAGAATGGGAGGGGTCGGCGTCACTCGGCGCAGCGTCTAGTCTAGTACATACCCGGTCTCGAGATAGAACGGGAGGGGGCATTTGAACCTGCGCATGCGCGTGACGACGTGGCCACTGCCGCCGGGAGGTGGACGACGAGGCTGCTGAGGAGGACGAGCCACGCCGACAGCCGCAGCCAACACTTCTTGCCGCCGTAGCTCCGCATGGCCGTCGACTGCTTGCCGCCGCGCGCGATATATAGGGAGGGGGCGCCGAAAGAGGGAGGGAGGGGAGGGGGCGGCGGCGCCGGGAGAGGGAGGGGAGGTCCGTGGGAGGGAGGGGGCGGCCGGGAGAGTTTATAAGGTCTGACACTCAGCAAATCCTTTTTTTTATTTTCCTTCTTTTTCTTCAATTCCACAGCGTATTTTTCTAAATTTGTTCTGATTTACTTTGAAGATAACTTTTCAAATTCACTCAACAATATATATTTGATTTTTCTACCAAAATTATTCTCTTATTTTATGAAGTTACAACTCAAATTTAATTTATATCAATTAAAATTCTATAATTACACTTAATAAATTAAAATTATCAAACGGATCAAAAAAATTACCAAAAATTCACATGAAACAATCTATGCTCTCTATTGCCTATACAAAAAGTTTTGAAGTCAAACCCCAATTCGACCGTTAATTTGACTCCAAATCTTACTGAATCCTTCTCAACACTAGGATTCTTCTTCTAAGATGCTTTGGTTTCTAAACATCGTAAGTGACAAATTATGCGAAACATTCTCAATTTTTTACCACAACCTCCGTGTAAGATATCATCACATCATGACAAATCTCATGATTTTTAGACTTTGTTTGTTTTTTTTAGAAATTAGAAATCATTCGGCCACACGTTCGTGGTCGTGTTTCTTGAACAAGATGTTCGAAATTTCTTATCATCTCTGGGTAAGGCCTCACACTAGACTCAATAACATGAATATCATTTTTTTACTCATTTTATTCTATTATTTGAATCACTTGCAGTTCAAATTTGACTTATACCAAAAAAATTCCTTGAAATGCAATATATTAATTAAATATAGCAAACATATTCACAAATATACTAAATTTTAACATGGAATACCACATGTTGTATGTGGATAGTAGAAAAAGTTTCAAGATCAGAAGAGAAAAAAAATGAAATTATTTGCCGAGTGCCAGACAATCACACTCGGCAAACATATTTTTTTGCCGAGTGCCTAGTTTTGCCGAGTGTTTTTTTTTCTAGTTTGCCGAGTGTTTTTTGCCTCGTTTGCCGAGTGCAATTATTTTAGAAATGGAGGCAGGCAAATAAAATATCTTAGGGCCGTAATTTATTGAATATTACATTGTGCATTAAGAAATGTCATTTAACATTTCCTTGGTAAATGGCTACTGTCTCAATGGCTCGTTACAGATTATCGTAAGCCTTATCTCTGTTTTTTTTTTCTTTTTGGCTTGCATCTATTTTCTATGTTGATTTTCTTAACTTGCTCTGACATGCTGCTGGGTGTGCCAAATTACAGGTCATTTATTGGTGACAGGGCTTGGACTACTTTTGTTCTGATGATTATGATAATGATGATTTGATTTTTCATGACCACAATGGCCGTTGCTACAATGGCAAAATTACAAGATTATCTATTTAGATAGAGTGTATGCACAATGGATAATATGTTTTATATTCGGGTTTTTTTGTAAAACTGGACCTAAAATGTTGAATAATTTGTCAATGGGTGAATTCTTTGACTAAAGTTACTACAATTTTGATCTTGACTCACTCTTCCTGAAAGTAGCTTTGTGTGATCTCATATGTTTTACTCGTCTATGTTCTTTGTAGTGTCTTACATGTCTACCCAAGAATATGAACCATTTATGTTTTTTTTTCTGAAAAATTGAACCATTATGCTTTTTACTAATGATGAATGACAAGTCATGGCAAGGCACCCGAAGGGCTCCTGATGTTCTAGTATATATAATTGAAGCCACTCGTACAAAAGCTAACGCACTATCAGTGCAATTAAGCAGCTATGGCTGATAAAGTAGTTGTCGCCGTAGCCGTGGCTGTGCTGGTGGTCGTCCTCTCTCTCGCCAAGTTGAAGTCATGGCTCTGTGCGAAGCCGAAGCCCAAGCTTCACCTTCCACCGGGCCCATGGACGCTGCCGGTGATTGGCAGCCTCCACCACCTCATGAGCAGTCCGTTGCTCCACCGCACGCTGCGCCGCCTCTCGCAGAAGCACGGCCCGCTGATGATGCTCCGTCTCGGAGAGGTACCCTTGCTGGTCGTGTCGTCACCTGAGGCCGCACAGGAGATTCTCAAGACCCACGACACGACGTTCGCCGACCGGATCACCAGCGCCACCACCTCCTCGATGACGTACAACCCAACCAACATGGCGTTGTCGCCCTACGGCGAGCGGTGGCGCCAGCTCCGCAAGATCTGCGTGATGGAGCTGCTCAGCGCGGCCCGAGTCCAGTCGTTCCGGCGCACACGCGAGGAGGAGGCGGCACGGCTGGTGGCGAAGGTGGCGGCGTCGGCCGCCGTGGCTTCCTCCATGGACATGTCTGCGGTGTTCAAGGCGTTCATCTCTGACACCATCACGAGGGAGTGCGTCGGCAGCCGGAGCCAGTACCATGACGTGTACGTCAACGCATTCCATGAGGCGATACGGCATTCGTCGGGGCTATCCGTCGCCGACGTCTTCCCGTCATCTAGGATCATGCAGATGCTAGCCACGGGACCGCGCAACGGGCTCGCATGCCGTGACAGGATGCAGCGAATCCTCGAACTAGTCCTCAAGGAGAAGAAGGAAGCTATGGACCGCGGCGACCAGACAGTGCAGGAGACCTTCGTCGGTGTCCTGCTCAGGCTCCAGAAAGAGGGAGACGCACCCATTGAACTCACCGACGGCACCATCTGCTCACTCATGTTTGTACGTCTCTCTCGCTCCGATTCGGTCATATATAATCACGTACTCCTATCTGCTATATATATAAATATAATACTGCCTTCTCCATTGGTTCACCTTCCTTCTTCGAGTCATTGTTTTAATTATTTGTTTCTCTACCGACTATATTATACCATATATATATAGGACATGCTTAGCGCGGGAAGCGACACGTCGACGAGCGTCCTGACCTGGTGCATGACTGAGCTGATCCGGTACCCGACGGCGATGGCCAAGGTCCAGGCCGAGGTGCGAGAAACCTTCAAAGGTATGAGCAGAGTCACTGAGGAGGACATTGCTACGGCTGACATTAGCTACCTCAAGCTCGTGATCAAGGAAACCCTAAGGATGCACACTCAGCTACCGCTACTGATCCCGCGCCGGTGCCGGAAGGCGTGCCAGGTGATGGGATACGACATCCCGGAGGGCACAACAGTGATGGTCAACGTTTGGGCCATCTGTAGGAATCCTAAGTATTGGGACGATCCCGAGGAGTTCAAGCCGGAACGGTTTGAGAATAGCAACCTTCAGTACAAGGGTACTAACTATGAGTACCTGCCATTCGGATCCGGCCGTCGTATGTGCCCCGGCGCAAACCTTGGCCTGGCAAATGTCAACCTCGCGCTGGTCAGCCTTCTGTACCACTTCGACTGGAAGCTGTGTGATGGACTGGAGCCTAAGGACGTCGACGTAAGCGAGGATGTGGGATTAGTCACAAACAAGAAAACCAGCCTGGTCCTGTGTCCCGTTACTCGCATTGCTCCAGCTGATGTGTAAATGTATGAGGCTTAGTATGTAATAAAATAATTCCTTGGTCCAAAAGGAAAGTTATTCTAGTTTTGACCTCAAGCTATATATATTGTACTCCTAGAGGAGAATCATGCATGATTAATTACAAAACATGGCCGATCTACACCGTGCATTGCGTATGTAGGGCTCCCATGATCCCATCAAGGCGTTCGCACACTTCGTTATTGAGTAGTTCAATCAGGTTTCAAGGCTACACTGACGTATCACCGGCGTGGCCCAGCGAATTGCTATATGTGTTAAGTACAATCATGTGTGTTAATTAGAGTGGTCATCAATTTGTAACATTGTTTCATTATTTTCAATCACAACGAATAAATCGTTCTGAATAAATGCTTACTCAGCAAGTGGCTGTTTAAGCTTTATAAGGAGGATGGGATTTGACGATCACTGTTGAGGAACGAATACGGGAGAAACAAAACTTCAGGCGAGGCGACCAAAAAAGCAACTGACTCACACTTCTAGAAAGGCCTCATGAATGTGAAAGACGAATTTTTAAATTATGGATCCTTCAAAGTAGGGAATGGGTCTCAAATTAGATTTTGGGAAAATAGATGGTTGGGCAATTAGTTGCTAAAACTTAAGTACCCTTCTTTGTTTAACATAGTCCGTAGGAAGCAAGACACTGTTGCTAATATTTTTTGGACAACGCCTCCCAATATCTCGTTTAGGAGAAGTTTGGTGGGGCAAACACTATATGAAAAATGGTTTGTAGCAACGGGACAATTTTTTTGTAGGGGCGGCTCGTGATGGAGCCACCCCTAAAGTGGCTTGCTCGGGAGCCCAGAGACCAGCCGCCCCTACAAATGGAACAGCAGGGACGGCTGGTGATACGAGCCATCCCTACAAATGGGTCTGATTTGTAGGGGCGGCTCACTCAGCAGCCGCTCCCGTTATTTCTATTTGTAGGGGCGGCCGGTGATTGAACCGCCCCTACAAATGCCCCGCGTATAATTACCTGCTATTTGTAGGGGCGACTGAATCACCAGTCGCCCCTACAAATGACCCATATATAAAAAAACTGTAGCACCTTCTTCCTTCTCGGGTCACTCACTCCAACCCGTGAAAGAAACATGGACCAAATAAGGGTATGATCTTGTTCCCCTACCTAATTTACCCAATATCTTCCATACAAACCTTAGTCTAATTTACCCTAATTAGGTAGGGGAATAAGATCATACCCTTATTTGGTCCATGTTTCTTCATTTTAGTGAACAATTAGTTAATTTTATGGATGTTTCATGTGCATGTAGATCTAGATCTAGGGTTTGGTTTTTTATTAATTTTGTTTTTTGAAAATTTATGTTTGATGAAATTAGACTAGGGTTTGTATGAAAGATATTGGGTAAAATATATTGTTGCTAATTGTTATCTTTGAAATTATTTATTGTAATCAACAAATATGTATTTTAATTATTTATGGATAAATGGGCCATTAATTAATTTTCCTCTACCATAGTGTGTTTGTATGCTTCATGTAATTATATTTGATTTATATTCATATATATCTGAAGTATATACAATTATTCTCAAGTAATTATTAATTTGATTCATTTTTATATATATCTGAATAAGTAGTCCTTTAATGTTTGTTTTGTTGTTGTTGTAAAAGATGGAGTACAGGAACTCTTGGATGTATGGTTCGTTAAGGTTCAAGGCAGGTTTCCATGAAGAGGTGGATAAATTTATTGAAGCCGCAAAGAAGCATGCAACAACATTGACAGAGAATAAGGATACAATTATTTGTCCCTGTAAAGATTGCAAGAACCGTATGGCATGGACACATGTGACTATCATCAGATCACATTTGATTATGTGAGGATTTGTTGAGGACTACACATTGTGGATTCATCATGGTGAAACGGTTATTGTTAACGACGAGGATGAGGAGGAATACGACGACGACACCCTACAATCCCTGTCCCAATATTCAGCAGAGCTTGATGCACGAATGGATTTCGAGTTTGGCAATGAACAAAGTGGTGATGCTGGTGGTTGGGATGGTAACGATGAAGGTGGTGCCAATAATGATGGTGGAGCATATGTCGGGGATGAAGATGATTTGGAGGACATGATTCGAGCCCTTGGAAAAGATATTTTACTAAATAGCCCAAAAGATCTAGAAATTTTGGAAAGGGTGACAAAAGCATCGAAGGAGACTATGTATGGTGTTGAAAAGGGTTGTCCGACACATTGGACATTGCTACGTTTTGTGCTTGAGCTACTCATCCTAAAGGCTAAGTATGGCTGGTTAGACTGTAGTTTCAATGATCTATTGCATCTCCTGTCATGGGTTCTGCCACAACCAAACTCAGTTCTCACCAACACATACCAAGCGAAGAAGGTCATAAGTCCATTGACAATGGGGGTTGAAAAAATCCATGCATGCCCCAACCACTGTATACTTTTTTATGGCGAAACGTTCAAGTCACTGGATAAATGTCCCCAGTGTAGGTCCAGCCGGTACAAGAACAATGACCTTTACGGTGGGGACGAAGCCTCCATGGGGAAAAAGAGGAATAAGGGTACAAAAAAGGTGGTACAAGAATCTCAACCCCCAGAGGACACTCCATTAGGCAACGATGCAAAGCAGATAAGAATTCCTGCCTTGGTAATGTGGTACCTGCCAGTGACTGACTGCTTGAGTTGTATCTTCCTAAACCCTAAAGAAGCCACACTCATGACATGGTGGGATGATGAGTGCAAAGTTGATGATGATAAGATTGCACACCAGGCTAATTATAGTCAGTGGCAAAGGTTTGATGAGAAGCACAAAGAATTCGGCGATGACCCAAGAAATGTACGATTTGGCTTGAGCACCGATGGAATGAATCTCTTCAATGAGAGGATTAGCGACCACAGCACTTGGCCAGTGATCTTGACCTTGTACAACATCCCAACGTGGTTGTGTAAGAAGAGAAAGTACCTTCTCCTCACTATTCTTATTTCTGGCCCAAAACAACCAGACATTGATATAGACGTGTTCCTTGAGCCTTTGATGCAAGAAATAGAGAGGCTATGGAGGCATGAGGAGCCGATGTACGATGCATTCCGAAAGGAGGACTTCATATGTAGAGCAATAATATTTGTTACTACCAATGATTACCCCGTGTTGTTTGCTTTGTCTAGAATGATCAAAGGGAAGACGGGATGCTTGGTTTGCTTGGATGGTACTACATGGGTGTACCTGGATGCATCCAAGAAGATAGTTTACCTAAGGAAACGATGCATATTAAAGACAAGTCACAAGTACCGCAGCAAATTGTTCTTTAGATTTTATGCAACACCCCAGAGATTGAACCACCTCCGGAGAGACGTCATAACGGAGATCACATGTACAGAATGGTGAAAAACATACGCGTCGTCTATGGAAAGAAGAATCCGGATGGGACGAATAGAGATAGAAGCACACCTCCTATCGAAGGCATACCTTTCAAGAAACAATCGATCTTCTTTCAGTATCTGCCTTATTGGCCAGACGTGGAGGTCCCCCATGCCATTGATGCTATGCACGTGCAGAAAAATGTCTTTGAGAGTCTCATTGCTACCTTGATGGACACAGGCAAGTCAAAGGATGGTCTGAAAGCACGGAAAGACATGGTACAACTAAACGTGATGCCACAGCTTCACCCGATACCTGAGGCTAATGGAAAATACACTCTGCCCGCGGCATGCTTCAACCTAACACCAGACGAGAAGAGAGCTATATGCACTTTCCTGAGGGGGGGTCAAAGTCCCGACTGGGTTTTAGCAAATGTGAAGAAGCTATTGTCGATGAAGGACTTGTCAATAACACACTGCAAGGCTCACGATTGTCATGTGATGCTGACAGTGTTTCTACCTATTGCAATCAGGGCTATAAAGCCAGAGTTCTTGAAAATGGCCATCACCCGCATGTGCTACTTCTTTTCAAAGATCTTACAGAAGACGATTGGCAAGCAAGAGCTGAGTGACCTACATGAATTTGTGGTGGAGACACAAAACCAACTAGAGATGTGTTTACCTCCTGCTTTTTTTGATATAATGCCACATCTCATGATTCACATGGTTCATCAGATACAGGCGCTGGGCCCTTGCTACTTGCATGAAATGTGGTCCTACGAGCGGTTCATGTTGGTTCTAAGTCGATACGTACATAATCGAGCATACCTAGAGGGCTCCATGATAGAGGGTTATAGTACTGAAGAAGTCGTTGAGTGCTGTCAAGAGTACCTAAAAGTACAGAAAGGGATTGGTAAACCCGATTCTCGTCACAAGGGTAGGCTGGCTGGGAAGGGCACCAGTGGTAGAAAAGTGTTCATCGACCATGATTACAAAGAGGTGAGTCAGGCCCATTATAGTGTCTTGCAGAGTACACAACTGATGCAACCGTACATTGATGAACACTTGGCTATGATTATGGCGGAGAGAAATGGTCGTTCGGATGATTGGGTCATGAAACAACATTAGCAATGACTAACTACATGGTTGAAGGACCAAAACATACCGCCTGGAGAAACCATAGACTTTATTACCATCAGTAGGTTGGTGGAGGGGCCATCGAGACAAGTGACATCTTGGAATGCTTATGACATCAATGGGTATATGTACCATACCCACGCAAAGGATAGTAAATATGTGAACTAAAACAATGACATTTGAATAGAGGCTCTCGATGGATTGGGGTGAAAGATCCAATACTTTGGCATCATTGAAGAGATATGGAAACTTGACTATGGAAGGGATATAACGGTGGCCCTATTTCGATGCCGCTGGATCAAACAACACCAACTGAACGAGATCGGATTGAGAGTCCTGGACCTTGAGAATCTAGGCTACCAAGATGACCCTTGGGTGCTCGCTTCACATGTCGCACAAGTTTTCTATATGTCTGACCCACAAAGTAACCTCCCCCCGAAGAAGAAGACAAAGCATGTGGTTGCCTCCAGAAAACATCACATTATCGGAGGTGATGGCGTGGACGATGTTGAAGCTTAGAATAACTACGATGAGATGCCACTATTCATAGACTTTCCTTAGAAGACCAGTGTTGTGGAAAAGAACATACCCAAAGACATATTTCCATGGGAACGAAAAGGTGTCAAGGGGAAAGTCGTTACAGCGGGCTAGCTAGTTGTTGAACGTGGAGTATTTGTGTAAGTGTGTGTTTGTAAGACTTCATTTATGCATACGTGTGAGACTATATATTTATGTATGTGTGTAAGACTATATATTTATGTATGTGTGAGAGACTACATTTATGCATGTGTGTGAGACTACCCTTTGCAACATCCAGATGAATCTATTTCAACATCCACTCTATTACTACTAAAACTTTATGAAATTGCTTAACACTTTATGAAATGAAGAAATGATCAAAATAAAAGTAGGAGATAGTGATGTGTTCAATAACTTTTATATTCATCACCTTTACAGCTGAAATCATTTAGTGGTTGAAAATCAGGTTTAAAACTGTCATTTTTAAAATTCAAAATTTGAATGAACTGTTCAAATTTTATCAAATAAAAAAAGACCAAAATAAAAGTTGTAGATAGTGATGTATTCAACAACTTTTATATTCATCACCTTTACAGCTGAAATCATTTAGTGGTTGAAAATCAGGTTTGAAGCTGTCATTTTCTGAAATTCAAAATTTGAATTGTTCAAAATAAGTGACAAAGATAGATGACTAGACTAAAATGATAGAGCATGATTTTAGAAAATTTTAGAAAAAAAACCATCACATTTGGAGTTAGTATGAGAAAGAAAAACTGGTTACAAGTTTCAGCCACAGATTAAAAAGGGAAATCACACTTGTTCAACATCGATCATCATGAACAATTGTGATTTTTCTTTTTAATCTCTAGGTAAAATTTATAACTAGTCTTTCTTCCTCATACTACCTCCAAATGTGATGATTTTTTTTCCTAAAATTTTCTAAAATCATGCCCTATCAAGTTACTTTGTTGATTTGGTCATTCTTTTCATTTGACAAAGTTTGAGCAATTTAAATTTTCAAATTTTAAAAATAACAAGTTCTAATGAGATTTTCAACCATTAAATGATTTCAGCTGAAAAAGTGATGAATACCAAAGTTATATAACTCATCAAGATCTATAACTTTTATTTTGGTCATTTATTCATCTGACAAAGTGATAGTAAACATTGTTCATAAATCAACATGTCTCTTGTATAGTTCATGAAACTATGAGTCATATTTGAATTTGTGAATAATGTTTACTAACACTTTGGCATATGAAGTGACCAAAATAAAAGTTGTAGATAGTGATGAGTTCAACAACTTTTATGTTCACGACTTTTATTGTTGAAATCTTGTTTGAAGTTGCATTTTATTGAAATCTTGTTTGAAGTTGCCTTTTATTGAAATTCAAAATTTCAACTGTTCAAATTTGGTCAAATGAAAAGATGATCAAAATAAAAGTTGTACATATTGATGAGTTCTACAACTTTGGTATTTATGAGTATTTCAGCTGAAATCATTTACTCTTTCAAAATATTGTTTCAAGTTGAAATTGTTTGAATTTAAAATTTTGAATCATTTAAACAAAGTCACATGACAAGATGACCAAAATAAAAGTTGTACATGTTGATGAGTTATACGACTTTTATGTTTACAATATTTTCATTTTAGGTCATTTAATGTCCTAAAATTATAGTCAAAGTTTTAAAATTCAAATTGTAGTCACTCGACAAGATTGAGTTATGTTTACAACTTTTATGACTACAATTATTTTTATATATATTTGTGCATATATAGAATAATACAAAATATTATATACATTTACTTTGTGTTTTTGTGATATAAAAAATACAGAATTAATAATTTAATAAAATAGAAAAATATTTATTGGGACGGCTAGATCAGGAACCGCCCCTACAAATGCATTTGTAGGGGTAATTTGGATCAGGAACCGCCCCTACAAATCGTCCTGGGTATATAACCACGGGCGCTCGGGTGAACAAGTGTTGGGCGCTCTCTTCTTCCTCCCGACGCCGTCAGGCTGCCCAACTGTTTCCTACCGCCGCCACCGTCTCCGTGCCCTAGCCACCGCTCTCTTCGCGCCGCTTCCTCTCACCTCCGCTGTCCTCCTATGACAGCATCCGTCACTCGCCATGCTTCCTCTCCCAAACGCCGCCTTCCCTAGACCGGCCACCATGGCGGCTAGGGTTTGCGCGAGAGCTCACAATCCGCGTGGCCGCCACCGCCCCATCCTCGTCGGCCCTTGCGCGCCCGGCCATGCTCTCTAATAGTCGTCCCCGCCACCGGCGGCGCCTCCTCTCTGACCTCACGGCCCTGCCGTGTGCTCTAGTAGTCTCCCCGCCAACAGTGGTGCCTCCTCTCCAACCTCTCCTCTTCTGCAGGTAAGCCCAACCCCTTCTTTTAGCTGCTGATTTCATGGGTTTTATTACTAGGGTTTAGCATGGCTTGCTTGTGTTGGTTGCCCCCTGTGATAATTTTGGAGAAGGCCATCATGAAGATAATACGGCTTTCGTGCATGCACATAATTGAGTGGCCTGAATATTGGATCTGCTTGTTTTATGAATGCTATGAATTCTAGGGTTCCAGTGATGGGAAATTAAGAGTCTCATGAAGAAATTGTTGTTTTGCTTGTTAGGAACTGGTGAGCTTGCAGGCTAGTATCTATTTATTAAGCTGAAAGGTGGAAAATATAGGATGAATATATGTATATTACATACTTAGCATTCGGATCTCCTTCATTTGTTATTCTGTTGACACTGATGCTTAGATGGGGGGCGAGTCAGAGTGGTTGAAGAGAAATTATCGCTTTGTAATGTTTCACAGAATCATTTTAGTCATATAGGGTCTTTCAGCCCAAGTAAATTCCTGTCGTGGCTGTAGAATTTTTGACATTAATCGGTCACTTTTCAAACTATTAACAACAAAGAGACGAGTACTAAAAGACAAGTGCACAGAAATCACAGAATACACTTAGAAAATTTTCTCCATCATAACTTCATGGAGATCATACCAAACAAATTGTTGAGTTTTTGTCATCTTTAAATTCACAAGGAAAAAGAGTCAAGCAATCAAGGATAAGTCAGACCTTGTCTCATATTTATATTTGAACTTACCATCTGTATTATTTTACTTGCAAGCCTAGAATTAGAATCAGGGCAGTGACCCTTTCCATTCATTTCAAGCTGTTTTGTGATGTCAATGCATTTGACTTCTAGATGAATCCTGTCATGTATTTCTTTTTTGAATCTTAACATGCCTCTAACTGTGTTGTAATCATCCTTGGACAAGCACATGACACCGATGTTGACCTTTCTACTAGGGATCATCATATCTATGAAAAAATATCATACATAGTTGCTATATAAGGAAGTAATTCATGAATCATGGATAAGGTATCTTGTGGAACAATGCATTCATGATAACAAGTAGATACTAAGTGATGAAAAGTAAAACTCTACTTGGTTTACAGTAGTCATGTCTTCTACTACTGTTAACAGAGTAGTACTGTTACTACTTCCCTACTACTATGCATTCATGATAACTTTGATCAAGCATTGTTGCATCACCAGTGGAACACCTGTCTTACTAATATCCTGATAACATATATGTACTTTGCCTCTTAGTAAAATTGTTGAGGTTCAGTATACACTCTTGGACAGTAGACACTTATTATGCATAGCATGTTTGCTCGTATCAGCAAATGAGGTTCCTCCGTCTCCGATGTTTCTCTTCACCAGTTTAAAACATCTTGCTGCATTTGGCAGCACTATCCAAGTTAGATATTAAAACCATGTCTAAATAGTAAATACATCAAACATTAAAAACATGGTACAATTTCATTAGACGCTATTACTATAAGAAAGGGAAATAATCCTGTAAAATTCAGATCTGATACTTGACTTAAATTGGAAAAGCCTGGATGGATGTCCAAAATTTTCTTTAGTTGCTAGTTTTTTCAAATATACAAAATAGTTAGCCAAACGAATCCTAAACTTAAACTTTGCGATCATAAGTATAGAAAGGAAAATAGACAAAGGAATTGGGAAGGTTTTTTTCCCCTTTTGGAGTTCATGAATTGGGAAAATTTGTAGCACAAGTATAGAAAAGAAAACAATTAATGAGCTGTTGACCTCTCTGTCCAAAGAAGCCTACTAGAACCTGGTACTGGAACAACAAATACTAGATGGGACAATTGCACATTCACAAAGGTTATCTAAGATCCATTCCAAACATACATTTATGTGAAGACAATTTAAAACTAGAGCATGTTAATGCCAGTCTACCATACAATCAATAGAATACTAGTGGTTACTACTAGGGTTCTAATGGGTACAGGTTGCAGCATGTTGATTGCCCAAATATCAAATAGGTCAACAATTCAACATAAGTGTATGTGTCCTGTGCCATTATACAAATGTGAATTTGTGTTCTCATGTACATCCTATGGAGCATCCGAGCATGCGTGCATGGTGCTTGATATCAGCTTTCTGACATCATACTAGGACAAAGAAAAAGGTATCATGTTATCCTCCTGTGGGTCTTCTTTCCCATTTGCCATCAACTAGTTTCTGATTTATTGTTCAAGCTTTCCACATGAATGTAATCTATAAGCATATGCCTTAGTTATGCTGCTAAATCTGTACATACTGAAAACAAGTCTGTCAGCCACATTTGAAAGGGTCTGTATATGTGTCATTGGTGAATACTTGTGCCTTTTCTGGTGCATCATAGGTCAACTTGTAATTTGGTGCTCTCTTTGTATCATTTATAGTATTGGATGTTTTCGTTGAGCTTTAACAAATGATTCCTTAAGTAATGTTTAGTTGAGCTTTCAAAAGAAAATGATTCCTCGCCTTTTGCTTAAGTAATGATTTTATGTTTTGATTCTGTTTCAAAAGTTAAATATATTTGTGAATTTTTGGACTACTCTATTTTACGTTATCATGATAACTATTTACTACTTCCTACTACATTGGTTACTACTTCTACTATCATCTTCCATCAACTACTTCTATTTGTGATACTTCTACTACTTCCCTACTACTCTTGGACTACTCTACTACTTTACTTCTATTAACTACTTCTACTACTTGACTACTCTCTACTACTACTTACTCAACTACTACTACTTCCCTACTACTACTACTACTACTTCTACTACTTCTATCTTCATACTACTTCTTACTACTTCATTACTAATACTATCTACTACTTCTACTACTTCTATCTTCTCATCAACTACTTCTACTTCTGTCTACTACTTCTACTACTTCCCTACTACTACTGTCTAATACTTCTATTACTTCTGTCTTCCCTACTACTTCTATCTACTACTTCCCTACTACTACTTCTGGTCTTCTGTCTACTACTTCTACTACTTCTATGTTTGGCAGCAGCTGCTCTATTTTTTTTGGCAACCAGCAGCTACCTTTTTTTGGCAAACTCTCACCTCCTCTCTCCTCTTTTGCCTATGATGAAATTGTCCAACTCCATATCTTTTGCCAAATCTCCCCTCTCCTCTCCTTTATTTTGCCGATGATGAAATTATCCAAGTCCAAACATTATATGGAATATGAGCTGATGATCAAGAACTTGTGAGGAACTTGGCATCATTAGCAGCCGCGCCTACATTACCTTCTCCTCTCTTCTCTGTTATGATGCCTTGATGCGCTAAGTTCATGATCAAATGATGATTGACATGTTTTTGAGGCCTCTACTACTAGTACTACTCATTTTTTGATATATTATTATTTTATAGGACTACTTTGGTTTATAGACCTTTTTTATTTCTTATACCTTCTCGCGTACCTAAAGCACACTTTCTTGCATCTATTAGAACAAAGCGCGAAATAATGTCGCAGACACCAGACAGTGTAGCCCGATGCCCCGAGCATGATGAGTAGCCAACCTATGAGGAGCAAGCACTAGAGGACCAGCTTACTCAGGAGCAGTTTAATAATGAGTTAGAAAATGATATAGAAGTGATGCTTACTCAGGAGCAATGTGATGAGGAGGAAGGGGGAGCAGAAGGAAGAGCAGGAGAGGCTGCTGAAGGCGAAGAAGAAGAGGATATGTAAGTCCCGAGGATCCTTTCCCACGTGAAGCCAGAAGAGGCCAACAGAGGAAGATTTGGACAAGGATTTTGACCCGAATAAGGAGGTAGGGATAAAGCCTTAGCTTGTAAATTTTGCTAAAGCTTTGGCTATGTTACCTCTGCTAACACTTTGACATGTCGTATATATAGGTCCCTCCTGAAACTCAGAAAAGACGACATCGACGTCCACAACATCTCACTGGACAAGACGAAGTAGAGGAAAGGAGAGCAGAGGCAACAACCACAGAGACGGACATTGAGGCTTCTGCTCCACAACCTCAAGACACAACCACGATTACCAAGCCTAAGAGGAAATGAGGGGATAGAAAAGCAAATCAATATCCAGATAAGGCATGCTATGTGATAACGGAGGTCGAGCCAACAGGGGAGATCCTTGAGCCAAAGGAATTAAGAGGACGATTCCGTAATGCGATCAGGGCCCTAGTTAGAGATAAATTGAACCCAGCAATCCCTAACTGGAAAGAGGTACCAACGAAGAAAAAGGATGAACTATGGGATAGGCAGCTGAAGCTCAGTTTTAGATTTCTGGAGGGTAAGCACGAATTGGTAAAAAATGATTTCAGGATGATGGGAGAGTCATTCCGACGTTAGAGGTCGGAGCTCAACAAGAAGTATATCCAAAAGGGGTTAACTCCCTTCAACGAGTTTGGCAACGTAACTCGTTGTCGTTGGGAGGAGCTCGTGGCTCAGAACACTTCACCAGAGGCATTGGAGCTCAGTGCCCATAACACCGAGCTGGCTAAGAGGAACAAGCACCACCATCATCTAGACCCTAGTGGCTACTATGCCAAGGAAGAGGAGTTTATGAAGATGGATGAAGAGGCTGCAACTGCTGGGAATATTGATGTGATGAATTTGAAGGTACGCTCATGGAATTAGATATATGCGAGGAGTACAGAATCATCTGGTGGTAATCTTAAGTTTGATAAGCTAGAGATCGAAGAGGCAGTATCAAGGATACTAAAATATGTCGAAGACAAGGAGAATGACTCATTCAATCCTTCCAGAGAGAGGGACGAGCATAGCCTTGGCTTGGGAAACAAGGAGCACATAGGCCGCACCAGGGGGCCAGGGAAAAGGACGACCTGGAAGCAATGATTCGAATAGGACAGGCACATGTACAAGAAACATGGCAGAGACGGGGAGAGTGTCACACACAATTTTAAGGATAAAATTGAATGCACTAAACTCATGTGTGCCCAGGGATCAGTCACACACATAAGTTGACAAACTATAAAAAGTATCATCACGGTGTATCTTACATAACGAATAATAGTATCACATTGACTTACATAACACAGCGGAAGATAAAAAGATAACTCTCTCGTGGAACTCCATCACAGGGACGGTCGACTGGTTGACCACAAGCCTAATAATCCTCAGGAAACTCCTTATATCCGTTGTCATCTGTTACCCATCCAGGATTTTTATCCAAATATAGAAAGTAAACAAGCGTAAGTACGTCCCGTACTCAACAAGATAACATGGGGTTATGAAGCTCAAAAAGGTTGACACTGGTTTACTGCAGTTAGCACTTTTAGTAAGTCAAGATTTTATCCTCAACTATTATCAAGTTATGCTTAAGCTCCCATTTAAACCCACGTGATCATATATCTGATCCAATTGAGTCATGTGACATCATCATAATCATCTCGTATAAACAACATTATAAGTAGCCATCTATTCTGTGAGTTTTCCGGGCCGCTCGTGACCGTGAGCACGGCTGTTATAACAGTTTGTTACCCTCTGCAGAGGTGGTGCACATTCACCGCGAGTCGTGATTCCCATATGCCCGGGTTAATTACTCCCATATCACTGCCAAGGTGAGCGGGCAGGGTACACTATGAAGCCATTTCATAGGTTTCTCTAACAAGTTAGGGCCGCTAGGTTTCCTTGGCAGGCAGATGTAGGAACCCCCCTTTCCTATGGCACATATCCATCGCGGCTATACACATAGGAACAGAGGCAGTCCTATATCCAACGTGGCAAGCCCCTTTTGCGCCATAAAGGTAACCTCTAACAAGCTAGAAAAGGTCCTATTACTGAGCTAAAGTCAGAGCCATATGACCCTCACGGTTGCACTGTCAGTCCCAGCTTTTGCCGACAGATAAGTCCTTATGGAGGGCCGAGAGCAATATGATCAAAAGTCATTTGCACCATCGCCCTATGGATCAGTTGTTATAAAGCATGTTTTACCTTTAGTTCCATAGAACCATTCACCATCAAATAGATCATGTTCAGTTAGAGCACTAGCAATCTACCCATATGCAATTAACCCATAGGAGACAAGGAACAGGATAATCAATCACTAGGATGTCCTTACGGGTATCAAAATTAGACACATGCAAATGAATAATTAATAAATGGTGAATAGGCATCAAGGTAGGTCCCATGCTATACTTGCCTTGGTTCACAAACTCGTGCTGGTCCTGCTGGTCGTCGAAGAGTTCTTGGTCTCCCACGTTTTCCTCACCGTCTGAACGCGATCAACACATCAACATACAACATTCCAAAAGCATTCATGCAAAGCAAACATTCCTATCATTAGAACGGTACCCCAACAGTATTGAAATCAAGATAAAATGTTTGTAAAACTAATCTACGTCTCGCTACGATCACGTCAACGCGAAGTTCACAAAAAACAGAGCTAAAATGCGGAAGTTATGATTTAAACGGGTTTTCCTATAGCCATATATTTAATTAAATCTAATCGTGAAATTAAAAAGTTCCAAACTTGACTAACAGTAGCTCCAACATGTAGCTTATGAAATTACGAAGCTAACGCGATTTGAATGGATCAATTCGGAGCTAAAACGACAATTTTATAAGCAAAACAGTTCTAATGGCATTTCTGTAATTACTGAAAACATATTTTTGACTTAAGCCGTGGAGTTTACGCTTTCCAAACGGGATTGCGCGTTCGGGAAACTACGCCTTGGACTATGGGTTAGGACTTAGAAAAGTCCGGGGTCTCTTTTACAAAATAGCCACGCGAAGGGGTATCGGCTGATCACGGCCGTCGGATCATGGATGGAGGGCTCGGATTAGACCTGGGGAGAGAGAGTGAAGAATTCCGGCTGGCCACAGTGACACCGGCGGTGAGGCACCATGGCCGGCGGTGAAATCTCACCGGTGAGCTCGGTTAGGGGGGCTAGGGTTCGCCAAATGGGAAACCGAGTGCACCAGGGGACGCGGGGAAGGTAGGGGGTCGCGGCCATGCCGTTACGGTGACCGGGAGCGGCGGCTAGCACGGTGGCCGCCATGGCCGGCAACCATGGCTCGCAGAGCTCGTGGCCAAGGCTCAAGAAGCCAAAAAAAATGAGAAATAAGATGCTCGGGGAGATAGAGGGGAGAACGGCGAGGCTCACAGCGGGGAGAAATAGGGTCGACGGTGGCTCGGAGTCGGCGGTTCACGCGGAGGGCGGACGATGGATCCCGGCGACCTCGAGGCGGTGGTTCTCTCGGGCACAGCGATGCGAGAGGGAGCGGGGAACAGCAGCAGAGGGTGCGGGGATGGCCTCAGCTTCCTTTGTAGAGGCCAGGGCGAGGGCGACGCGCCCATGTCGTGAGTGGAGCACGGGGCAGTTGCGGCTTGATCGCCGCTGCGGTTGCGGGACGCGCGGGTGGAAGGTGGGGGGAGGAGCTAACAGGCGGGGCCAGGTGTCAGCAACTGAAGAGAAAAGAGAGGCGTGGCGGTTGCTGGAAGGCCGCTCGGCTCGGCTGCGGTTGGGCTGGCGCGGTGCTGGGCTCGGCGGGGAGGCAAGGAGGGCCGAGCTGGGCTGGCACAGCTGCTCGGTGGGGCTCGGCCAGAAATGAGGAGAATGGGGAGGGGAGAGGGAGCTAGGCTGGCGCGGTTGAGCGGGCCAAAAATCAAGGAAGGGAGGGAGAGGGAAAAAATAATTCTTTTCCTTTTTCCAACAATTTTCCAAATTCATTTTCAATCAGATTTTGAATTCATTTGGACTTTGAATCAAAACCATTCATTACAAAAATAAATTTGCAGCAGCATGTATGCATCACTTGTAGCTAATCTTATATTTGATTTTAGTTTTATAAAAAATTATTACTTTCCTATGTTTGAATGCTCACATAAATGCTTTAGATAAATCAATTTAGCTATTCTTGGAATAATGTAAATTTTAGGGTGCTATAGAGAGTAATCTTGAGCTCCAAGTGAAGGCTCTAGTTGCGAAGGCACTGGAGGAGCAAGGACTGTCTATGGAGCCACGGATATTAATGACGCCCGTTGGAGAAATGGCATTAGTTGGCAGCCCTCCGAAAGTTCCTAGCAGCCAAGGTTCCACTATAGCCACAACCCCTGTCGATCGCATACGGGAACAAACTAGTTGCACCTTGGTGTTTCTCAACGGCTGGCAGAACATTGTGATGGAGGTGGCAACGGGTGTGGCACATCCTCCCGGTGGCTTACACCACAATAATAAGATACCGCCGGACTACACTAGGGTCGAGGTGCATACCGTGAAGCCCGAGTTCATGTAGTGGAGGATAGACTACGCAACTCCCAAGGGGCTGGTGTTACTCAGAGATGTAATGGGGCAGTTCATCCTCTGGCACAAATGGGACATTATATTGACTGCTTCTTTGCTGCATCCCCCTCTCCCAAATTTGGAGCGAGTTGTTGAGGTTGAGGAGATATTTTCACCGTCTCATGACCACCACATTTCAGAGATGCCACATTCTTCCCTGCCTCCTAGCGAGCATGTGCTTGATAAGCCACAACCTTCTCCAGCTCGTATCGAGCAAGTGCATGATGAGATGCCACAGTCTTCTCAACAAGCACAACCGATACATGAACAACGAGTGCCTCCTAAAGAAGGTGATGCACAAGAAGATGAGGACGTGCCTGAATGGAAACTTTGAAAGAAGCATCCAATCACTATAAGACCAATTTATGTTCCGATGAAAGATGTCTTGTCGGTGTCCAAGTGGTATTCCCATGACCAGTTCAAGCCTGAGAACCAAGTTAAAAAAGTCCCATCACAGGCTTCTCAGGAGGCCATCACTATCAAACTCCACCAAATAGCAAAGCAATATCCAAATGTTGATGCCATCAAATGGTCAAAGGATTGCCCGAAAATATATGAAAGAGGCAAGCCCTTCCTACCAAGTCGGGACATCCAGCGCCTATCACTTGAATTGAGAAGGTTCCATGATTGGTACTTGCGTGTTCTCCCAACGAGCATAGACCTCATACAAGCATGCTTCCCCACTGGCACATTTAGAAGCTCAGCCGGGAAAATTATCTTTGACTTCAATGACATGCAGACATGTTTTGACCTCGAAGCAATGGAGATGAATCTAATTCGCAGGTGGTGCATGTAAGTCCTTGTCCTCCCGATATGATATGAATGTAATCTTTGAATTTTGTTGTAACTAACCTACACCGTGATTTGTAGAATGCAAGTGCTCATTGTAAAACAAATGCCAAGTGTGAAAGCCGGGTATATAGACCCTCAAGCTATAGCACAAACAAATTTTAATTACCCTAAACAGTGGAAACTGGATGACAAAGAGCTAGCTGCTGGAAAGACCCTTCGGGAGAAAGAGCATATCCATATGGCGAAACTAAGGGAAGAGTCCCTTAAGGTTGCAGCATACATTGCGCTGGCTTTCAAAATTCTCCAACAACACTCTACTATATGGCTACCATACAACTTCGAGTAAGTTCAACTCTATACTTAAAGCTTTATTCGATATATTTTATTTGATGCAAAAGAGCTTATCTAGTTCTATGATTAAATTCATGCAACAACCACTGGATTTGTATAGGCGTCGATGTCGGGAGGAGCATGTCATGGGTCTTTGATTCAATAGATAGGGACCTGGTGACATACAAAGACTTCATATCAATTCTCAAGACGTATACATATGGACAATCTTTATTAGCTTATATGTTTGTATACATACTTGTAACGTTCACTTTTGGATACTAACAAGTTGTATTTGCTAAAATAATTCGAACAGGGCATTTAGGTTCTATGTCACTAAACATCACGAAAGGCATGATTCAGCAAGAAAGGAAAAGCTGGCTATAAAAATACTATGTGCGGTAAGTGTAACCTACTTCTTTAGTACTCTATTACATGGCTATCAAAAGCATTACTTAACATTTTTATATGCAAAACATACAGTGCCCCAAGCAGAAGCCTGGGAGTGTACATTGTGGATACTATGTATGTTCTATGATGAGTAACACCGGTGCCTACAGGAGACACCCCTTAAGGGTAAGTTTGAACATCTTCACCCGTAGTATAAAAACTTCATACATGGTATAAAATACTAAACCGAAACTTGTTCTCTTGTAGTGGAAAGAAGAGAACGAAATGAAAAGAGACTCATACGAGGATGACCAACTCTTATAGCTCATCGACAACCTTTGCAACTTCATATTGGACCAGATTGTACACGTCAAAGGCACCTACTATGACCGAGAGTCTGACTTAGGTAGAAATCCTCAGTACCAACACCTTGGAGAGACCGAAAGGCTAGCTCTAGGCCATTGATAACAATGTATATGGAATTTGACATTGGTTTTACCTTGTGAATTATGTCTATTTAATGATGGATTGTATATATTCTTGTGAATTGAACTTGTAATTGTAGTTTATATAATACTCTTGAGCGAATGCGGTTCGGAACGTTGGTCGCCAGGCGTTCGGTGGGACGTTGACTGAACACGGTTCGGAACGTTGATCGCTCACTCACAACGCGAACGCGGGAATACGCAGAAACAAATAGGGCGGTTCTGGTCGAATTTGAATTTTTTTGGCTGGAAACTATACTGTAGGGGCAGTTCTAGACTGAACCGCCCCTACAAATAGGTATTATAGGTAATTTGGTACTACAGCTGTCCCTATAAATCGATTTTTAGGTGCGGCTGTTGTACCAGCCGCCCCTATAAATCGATTTATAGGGGCGGCTGATAACACTAGCCGCCTCTACAAATGCATGATTTGTAGAGACGGTTTGGTAGGGGCAGCTGGCCAAACCGCCCCTACAAATGGCCTTGAGCCGTCCCTACAAATGATATCTGTAGTAGTGAAAAGTTGAGGGATTGGAACAGAATTGTGTCTTCTTAACGGACTTGAATCTTTAGGATTGCTCAGGTGTTTTTAGGTGGACTCTACATTCAACAGGACAGTTTTTAGTTAAATCTATGTATGCTGCTCTAGTTAATAATGGTGTGAGACTTTCACAGGAAATTTGGGGTGCAAACATGCCAACTAAGATCAATATCTTTTTGTGGTATTTGAAAAGAGAGGTAATTCTAACTAAAGATAATATAGTTAGACAAAATTGGAATGGAGAAAAAATTGTTCGTTCTGTCATATAAATGAATCTATTCAACACCTGTTTTTTGACTGTGCATATGCTAATTTATTGTGGAGAGTTGTTCATTTATTGTTTGGTATTCGAAGACCAATTAACATATATGGTTTATTTAATCAATGGTGTAAATTAGGGGGAGGGGGGACAAACATAATCTACCTTTATTAACTGCAGCAGCAGCGTTGTGCTGGACCATTTGAGTCACAAGAAACGAAGCGGAACGTCGCACATGTACTATTCAGGGGAACACATTGGCTCCCGCAATGAGCACAGTTACAGCGCCATGAGGACTAGTGAGAGGTGCTCCTACAGGCTTCTCGGCTACTAGAGGAGGTTGGCTCGCTTTTTTTTTGCGTCGTTTGGATGGTTATCTACTTGTCGGATTGGTCTCCATTAGTGAAACTTTGGTGTTTGTTTAAGTTCAGCTTTGACGTGTTTGGGCTTGGACCTTAGGTTCAAGTAGTTTGTAATAAGTGGTCTGATTCTATCATGGGTAGATAAAGCCGGATTTTTATCCTTTATCTAAAAAAAAGATCAAGCTATTGAGCAACTGGGTACTACTGGGACTAGGATGGGCCCGTGAGAGTACGAGGTGGCTTACACCCTCACCGTCCCCTTCATTTCGACAGTGTCCTCCTACTGGGCGCTCGCCACCCAATTCAACAACACGATAGATTGACGCACTCGACTTGTCTACATGACTGTGATATTATTCGGAGTATGGGCTGTGACAGAACATGTGATATTTCATTTTCTACAGGACTATATAGGACTACAAAACGACAAAACATAGTATGACAATACATTTTTTTATTGGAAGTATAGGACTAGTAGTAGCTAGACAACGACAAAGGACAGATTGATTGGTAATGTCGTCTCATTTTCTATCTACAACAGTAATTAGTTGGAAGTCCTTTCGCAACACAATAATGGACGTCAAATTTATTAGTCGACTTTTTTTTCGCAATTATTAGTCGACCTTTCGCAACACAACAATTAGTTTGAAGTCCATGCACTATTTTTTGTATGGAAAAATGTGCGGACCATAGAGATCGACAGCAGCGTTTGTCATTCGTATAGATGATAGAGACATATGTGGACCGATATCCACGTGAGACACCGGCAAAGCCACGGAGAGGCCCAAGTTTTGTTGATATCGATGATATAGACATTTGAGGCCCGGCCGTCATCTCCATGTGGATGGACTGCATAGAATGAGTAAAACCGAAGCGTATGTATCACTGTATAAGCCAAAGAAACTAGAAACATTACGGGACACATGGGTCAACAATGCCGTGTCAGAGAATACGAGTTCGAATTCAAACCTCCCACTAGATGGGTTTGAAAATTTGAATCTGCACACATGTCAACGGTGGTGAGCGAGACGGGTCATGTTTTGGGCCGGCATTGTTTCTGGTCGGAATGCGTGTTTAGGTAGGACACAACGTAGTCTAAGCCCTTAAGTGTTTTTGTTTTTCCTTTTATTTTTCCTAGAAGTTTCTTAATTAACTGTTGATGTATTCATTTTAATTTTATGTATTGCACTATTACAATAATGTCAAGTGCCCAAAACTAATATTTTTAAGTTACGTACATGTATAGTTGCACAAGTTTAATTGTCGTTTTATGTGTCAGTGCATTTAAAAAGTGTCCATTCCCGTCTATATCTAAGTGAACTTTGTTAGAAAAGTAGAGAGCGAGAGACAAGCAAGTGATTCAAATGATCTTTGTATTCTATTGAACAGTGTTGTACATATATATACAGGGTCCAGATAGACAATTAAGTCTGAAAGAGAGAGAGAGAGAGAGAGAGGGTGAAAAGACACCCTTTGGATTAATTCCTAATTGATCATTACATAATAATTCTCAACACTCCCCTTGATCAATTAGCTCCTTGTAATCTTCATTGTTCATCTATTATGCATCATTATGAATCTTTGGAAGACCATGTGGGACAAACCAAAGTAATACCGGTATACCAGGCAAAACTCCTTAAAACACAGTGAAAAAATAAGGAGAAACACCATGATATACAATCACCAATGTTATTAGACCCATTGAGATAAACCCAAAGTCTTAGTCTAAAAACACCTTGACTATGTGGTCAATATGCATCAAATATCATCTTCCAAAAACCCTGGTGGGAAAAAAATAGATGATAAGCATATAACTTTATGTTGATATTACCTCATCAAAAACTTCATATGAGAAATCATAAATGGAAAACTCACATAAAGAAAAGAGTGCAATGCATTTTATGTCACAATATCATCCACCAAAAAACCTCTAAGGGAGAAATGGATGATATGACATAACCTTGTGTTGATATTGCCTCATTAAAAATTTTATATGAGAAACCCAAAGGGAAAAACTCATACAAAGAAAAGAGGGCAATATGATGTTTGCAACAAGTTATTAATCAGAGAGACTCTCCCCCTGATATTTGCAAATCTCGAAGTAAATTCATACCCATGCACTCAACACATAAAAATGTGGAGTATGGTAGGCTCTGTGAGATTATGACAATACATAGCTAGCAAATGTTCATATGCCCATGTTATCTATGGAACAGAACCATCTTAGTGCAAAAATATTGCATGAAGTATAACTTGTCTCCATCTACACAGCATAAGTTGCATTACCTTTATAGATAATGACCATTGATTCAATAGAATCAACACCACATAACTTCAGTATATGATATATCATTCTGTCAAGCTATACACATTCATGTGAAGCCTTGTAAATTACAATATCAGAATGATTGGTGGAAATGACCACGGATATATATTTAAAGACTACCACAAAATGGTCTTTTCATATGTACATTAAGCCTTCCAATGACCTAGAATTTGGGGATCTTATAGACAACCAGAATCATTAAATCCAATCATAAATGGATCATGGATCTTTCAAATGAACACACCAAGATCACATGTGCTATTAAGATATCAAAAGATATTCTTAACTTCAATCCACCAACATTTGGTAGGAGTAGCGCTGCTACTAGATAGCAAATCATCGCAAGAATAATATCCGTACGCTTGCTTTTGCAAGATATATAAGCGCATCAATAGCACGGAGATAATGGACCACATGTCCCAATATCTCATCTCAATCACTATGGCATAAAACAATCTTTCTCTATCATGAGGTAGAACAACCATAGGATCAATACCTTCATATTGAATCACTCAATATGATCTAGATATAGATAGCTTTTGTACAAAATCCCGAGAGAAGATGCTTGGATCATAAACACAAAATGAAATTTTAGTTTAGTCCGTATCTTCCATCTCAAACTCCGTCTCAAATTACTACTTACTATTAACATGTGTTCATCACCAATGATGTCAAGATTATTGACCATCATATGACACTATAAAATCCAATCAAGGACTTCAAAATGAACACCCATGTATAATAATCAATCTTGTAAGCCTTTAGTATAAGGAATACACATAAGTCGATTGTATCAAATTCGACTTAACTGCTTTAAGCCATATATTGACTTAAGCAATACACAATATATGTTGCAATTTTATGTATGAGGGTTGGGTGTGTGAACTCCTTTCTAGAAGCTTCACAAATACACCAAATCAAGTGATCGTATAAATATATGCAATCACTACATCTATCAACTATCAACTGCAAAGATAGATGCTTTTGTACTGCCATTGAAAAGAGAGTATCGGAAATTCATAACACTTACTATGGAGAATAATTTGCATTAAAAATCAATGCCTGGGCTTTGCGTAAACCGCTTATGCTACTAGTCTTACTTTGTATCTCACCACCACATTGTTCTCAATCTATTCTAGGATGAAAACACTTTTGTGTCCCACAATAAAGATACTCAAGGTGTTGGCATTGCAGCCCAAAGCACCTCTTTTCTGGTGAGCAAGACTATCTCTGCATATATTACATCACTCAACAAGTTCCAGCAAGAGTGAGAAAGCACTCTACCATGGTCTTATTCACTGGATGACTTGGAATGTTGTATACAGTTTATTCAGAGAAGTATGTGTCGACACATGTAGCTTTTCTATCATATAATTCTCCGGTCTATCAAAACTCAAAGTACCCTTAATGACTCATCATGACTTCCCAAAACGAGAGTCAGGGCTTTCCGATATCCCAGCATCAGTATTTAGTTGCACCTCTGAGCTAGGTTTGTGGATGACATCCATCCACTGGGCAATAACCAATATTTACCCACAAGGTGTCGCCAACCATAGGTTGACATGCATTTACTTCTATAGAAGAAAACTTTCTATTGCTAGCATGAATAACCCTATTTTATGGCCATACTTCTCCCCCTCTTATTTATAATTGGGAGTTGAGTGGTTTTACTTGGTACCACCACTCTTTCTAGCACATATTTGCAACGGATTAACAAGTTTAAAAGACACCTTAATAATCAGTAAATGCATTTGGCAGTTTATCTACAATATTTTGCAAATCAGCAATTCTTTAAACTCAAATTCAGTTCATTTAGTACGTGATCCTAAGCTTGAAATGTCATGCATTCCCAATAATTTCCTGGCATTATATTTGGTACTTCAAATCTCCCCCTTAATGCTTGAAAATGCTCATTATCAAAATAAAACCAGCGCATGTGCCATAAATAGATCCTCCATGAGAGGTTCTAGATACTTAATGATTGACGGAGATTGAAATCTCGCATTGATCCCCAGTTTCTTGTGTGTTCCCATTAATGCACGCTACGGTGGTGAGATTGGTACGTATACAACGTAACCCAATATTACGTAAATAGAAAATCTTCATGAATTCTCACGTACTAAATGCATATAGGGGATATGCAGTTAATCACAGGTCAAGAGTGTGTAAATCTATCTGATCCCAACACGAAATTGACAAATAGCAATTCACTAGCAGTGGTCCTACTATGATCTTGATGTCTTTCTCAAAGATTCCATTTATCCTTTTGGATATGTAACAGAACTCTTATGTCAAACAATCATTATTGTAGGCATAGAAATTCAGTAGTGTTCGGGATAATAAACTCACAACATGAGCCATTATTTACCAAATGCATGGCTGAATGTGGATACTTCACACACTCTTAATCATCCTATAGATGTATCATTGTAACACCCTAAAATTTGCCACTTTTGAAATAGAGCCAAAATGATTTATTTATGAATATTTGTGCGCATAAAATATAGGAAAATAAAATTTTTCATTAAATTAAAATTCATCATAAGCTAGCAACATGATTGTGCATACATGCCCTTGCATTTGATGTATTTGATTGAGTGGTTTAAATTGTTTTTGCAAATGAAATTAAAAATGGCTTTGAAGTAAAAGAAAAGAAAGAAAAGAGAATTAGAAAATAAAAGAATTTAAAAAGGTGCAAAATTTATTTTTGGAAAACTTACCAAAATTGCTTACTTCTATTTGAATGAAAAATGTATTTGAAATCATATTCAAATTTGATTTGGTTCACATTATGAATTTGGTTTACATTTGAAATAAGAAAAAGAAATAGAAAAGGAAAAGAAAACTTCCCCCTCTTGTTCTCTATTTGGCCGAAGGGTCTGACTCTCACCCGTGTGGGCCTAGGTTGGCGCGCAGGCCCAGCTCATCCCCGTCCCTTCCCTTGGCCTAGCAGCCCCAGATCCTCGCTTCCCCGTGGCCCACCCCACGCACCGGCCTAGCGCGGACACGCTGCCTTTCCTTCTCCCTCAGCCGCTTCCAGCGCTGGCGGCCTCACTCTCTTCCGCGCCCGCTCCACATGGCCCAGCAGCGCTGGCCCATCTTCACCGCCAGCCCAGCTATGCCCGCGTTCCTCCCTCCGTCCTGCTGATCACCCTGGCCCACCGGTCAGAGTTATCTTCTTCCTCGCGCCGTAACCGAGCTGGAGACCACTGTGCCGACGCCGCCCGTGTTCGACCCCGCCACTCCTCGGTGCCATGCCACCCAAGTCCCTGTGCCCCTTTAAATGCCGCCCGAGACTGCGTCGCCTCCAACTCGATAGCAAGCACTGCCCCTGCTCGAGCCCGAGGCAGTCAACCCTAGGTAGCCGCTGCCGCCGTTTGGTTCACCGTCGCGTTGCTTCATCGACTTGCCCAGCCGCCTGCTTTGCTTCGCGTGAAGGTAAGGAAGCCGCCTAAGTCGTGCGCTCGTTCTCTCTTTCTCTTTGTCACTCTCGCATCATCGCCGGATTTGCCGAGCCACTCCGCCGCGTAGCCCGTCGCTGCCGTGCCACCTCGGGCCACCCCGATGCCCTCATCGGGTTCGCCATCTCCTCCGCTTGCTCCCTGTGCTTTGCTCATGGTGAACCGAGGCCTCTAGGGTTGTTTCCAAATTCGCCGGTGAGGTGCTCATCGCCGTCAATGGCACCCCACCGCGCCGCCCTTCTTGTTCCAGCCAAGGGAAGGTTACCATCCATTCTTAGCCGTCCATCTCCGATCCAGTGGTCTAGAATCCCCGATACCCCTTCGCGTGGTCATCTTACTAAAGAGCCCTTCGGTTTCTAGTTATTTGCACCCGTGATCCAAAGCGTAATCACAGATTATGTTTTGTTTTTTGGAAAGCGTAGTGTCTTCGGTTTAGATCCAAAATATGTTTTCCCTTATTTACAGTTTTGCCACTGATTTTGTTTTAGCCATTGCTTCTCCGTTTTAACTCGATTTGACCCATTCAACTTGCGTTAGGTTTGTAATTTCATAATCTACATGTTTATACCACTTTTAGATATGTTTTTAACTTTTAAAATTTGAGGTTAGATTTAATCTATTATTTTAATAAAGGAAATCTTATTTATTTCATATCTTCTGCATTTTAGATCCGTTTTGACCCATTCAAGTTGCGTTAGATTCATAGCGACGAGATCTACGCCTTAGTAACAGTGGTTTCCATGTCACTATTTCTAGAATTTCATGGTTTCAATTCCAATTTGAATAATAATTATGCAACTGGGTTTTATAAATAAAATATGATTTGTTTTACTTTAGTATTATAATTCAAACCTAAATTTGACTTAATTTATATTATCTATAAAATATCTTATATATGTTTTTATATAATTAAAACACATGAAGCTAATAGTTTTATGAGTAGATCTTTTGGTAGTTGTATCTTTTCAACCATAGCTCCGATTAGAGTGCTTGTTGTGACTGTGTGTTCGTAGCGATGCATAGAATCGTGTTCCAAACTCTTTTACTTATTTTTCTATGATTAGTGTACTATTTTAATATAGATCTATTGTTTGCTTCGTGTATGATTGCATGGATGCTTGTGTGGTGCTTTATGATCTTGTCTAGTCGGTGAGTTATATGTGGTGAATCAAGAGGTAGGTCTTTGAAGTTTTGGACTTGAAGAAGGATCTAAGTATAAGGCAAGTATAGCATGGGATCTTCTTTGTTGTCCTATACACCTTTAATCATTTAATTCATCCTGCATGTGTCTACCTTGACTGCCACTAAGGATTCCCTAGTCTTTTGTACCTTGTACCTTGATACCTATGGGGTATTGCGTTGGGTAGTATGATGCTAGTGCTCAATTAAAGACCATGATCTTGTAACTTGACTAATGGTATATGCAATAAACACTAAAAGATATTTTTTAGCAACATGGAACAAGGGGGCTAGAGCATTGGGCTATTTTATGGTGCTCTAGATTCCTCTCCCTAATGACTTATCTGTAAGTGATAATCCGAGACTTACAGTACAACTGTGAGGGCTACATGGCTCTGGCTTTAGTTCAGTATGAGGACCTTTTCTAGCTTGTTAGTGGTTACCATTATTGGCGTAAGAATGGCTCGATGAATCGGGTATAGGACAGCGTCTACTCTTATGTGTATAGCCGTGATGGAATTGTGCCATTCGACAGGGGGTTCCTATATCTGTTTGCCGAGTGAATCTAATGGCCCTAACTTGTTAGACGAACCTTTGAAAGGCTTCATAGTGAACCCTGTCGACCTTCCTTGGTAGTGGGTCAAGGGGCTAATCACCTCGGGCAAAAGGGTAAATCACGACTCACAGTGAAAGTGTACAACCTCCGCAGAGTGTAAAATTGGTATATCAGCCGTGCTCACAGTCATGAGCGGCCTTGGAACCCTTACAGAATAGATGATGAACACAGATGATACTGATGATAAAGATGCTCACTAATAATTACTGTTTATGCTATTCATTAATCATGTTTATCTAATCATGTGTTTATACGGGCTTGTGATAAACTTGTTGCTACTCCATGCTAAAATCATGACACATTAAAAGCTAATTGTAGTTAAACCAGTGTCAGCCTTTTGAGCCTCATGAACCCCATGTTATATTTGTTGAGTACGACATGTACTTAGGCTTGCTTTACTTTTCAAATATTTGGATGAAAATCCTAGATGGGTACCAGATTGC
Source organism: Miscanthus lutarioriparius (assembly GCA_904845875.1). Classification (NCBI taxonomy): domain Eukaryota; kingdom Viridiplantae; phylum Streptophyta; class Magnoliopsida; order Poales; family Poaceae; genus Miscanthus; species Miscanthus lutarioriparius. Next base: position 41,554,799 of record CAJGYO010000009.1, read on the forward strand.
TAGAGTTTTGAGGAATTAGGCTTGTGATCAACCAGTCAGTTGTCCCTATGGAATTGGAGTCTTCGCCTGAAGATCGGAGATGTCTTTCCGCTGTCTATACTCTGAGGTTATATTCTCTATACTAATACGCTATGTATTTAAGCATTGTCTATTGATATTACCCTTATTTGTAGCTATATGTGAGATTTGACTTCCTGGGCTCACATATGGTGCGTATCTGGTTTTGTTCTTAAAACCGGGTGCTACAATCTTCACAACCATGAAATGCCTGAACTGTCCATACAATCTTTGTATCGGACCCTCACATATTCTATTGAATATGATTAAGGAATCTAAGACATTCAATCTGATTTTAAGATAAGAGGGTCTTAAAATTTGTTTCCCTGTGGCACTTACCTTGGAGAGAGTTGAAAATTAGCTTCTGGTCCACAATTTGGTGTGATTTTGCCTTAGATACTTCATTGCAGTAGGTTTAGCTTCAGCCATTGCATGCCAATGCTTCTTAAAATAGTATGAATTCCAAGAATATGCAGCAGGCCACAAGTTCTTATCAAATAGCTTCCCATGATACCTCTTTTTAAACTTACTAACTAAATGCACCATGCACTCCCTATGCTCTACATTTGGGAAAACAGCTACTACACCTGCCATGATTGCTTGACCTACATCTATACATATCGATAATCCTAGAGGTGTGCCTATAGCATCCTTGAGTTGCTGAAAGAACTAATTCCAATTCTCAGCGGTCTCTAAGTCAAACACTCCAAGTCCAACTGGGTACATCCAGTTGTGCCCATCTACTGCACAAGCAACTGCTAACTGACCCTTGAACTTACCAGTCAAGAATGTGCTATCAGCAGCCAAATAGGGCCTACATCCACTAAGAAAACCATCGACACATGGTTTTAGTGCAAAAACAGCCTTCTAAACCTAATCTTCTCCTCTATGGTATAATGATTTATGATGACAAAACTGCCAGGACATGCCTCTTCAACTGTTGCTTTGAATCCATATAGGTTGTTGAAGCTTTTGTCCCAATCACCAAACAATTGTTTCAACGCCAACTCTTTACCATAATAATCCCGTTTATATAACACAACAAGTTTATGTTCATTTTTTATCCTTCTCTGCAGTTTCTTAGGTCCAATGCAAGCATCTTCCACTAATGAATCCTTAACCTTCTCACAAACCCAAAACTGAGTGGCTTGTTTCACTTTTCCACTCCTCCTGGTATTACCACATTTCAATAGAAGTTACAAGCAACATCATAGTAGACAACATACCCGTGAATAACAAGACGTTTGTGGTGACTCTATTAATATTGAGATTAGCTGACTCATTCTTTCAAAGATCCTCACAGGGGGTAGCAGGGTTCACCTCATCTCATATGATGGCCAAGTTGATCATTCCAAATCTGGAATGCATCAATAGTGTGAAAAATTATCTTATACGCAACATGTTGTATGGGGATGGTTGTATGCATGATACAACCAAAATGAGACTTATCTCATTACTTATATGCCATATCCAATGTTGTCTTTTTGTGTTTCCATATCAAAAACATTTGGATATATCTATAATTTGGTAAGATCCAAGTTGAATTAGGACATAATTAAATATCCTCAATTGCCAACTCAGTATCCATAGAAAGCATGATAGTGGCAAAACATGCCAAACTATCATTGCATCGCATCAGCGATGGCAAAAAATATTCCCTCTTCCTGTCATAAGAACTAGGAACATTTTGCTTCCCTAATTATAGAGTGTATGGTACAAATGCCCACTAGGCACATACCCTTCCATATTGGAATGATTCCTGTACAATCTATATATAACAAGAATTCAATGAAATTCTCGTCTAATATATAGAAATCCATAAATATTTTCGAGTATCAAATACATCAATATGATACACACAATAGTTATGCACTGACAACAAGTATTACAACATATTCTGATGGACGTTATCAAATAATATCAATGGACCATGAGATTATTCCAAATCTCAAAACAAGTCATTCGAAGCATATTCGATGATCATGTTGTCCATGTATTTCAGGTCCTATTATGAGAAAATTGAAGTGTTGTTATGCACTCCCATAAGATCCAGCAATGAACAACCAACCTCCCAGGTAGCTTCTGATTAAGATTGAAAAATCTTTCATATCTTATTTCTATAGCTCATGTTTTGTCACTTATAGACTTTTGATATAGATCAATTACAAATTTAAGAGTATGACATTGTTTAGCGCTATGCTAAACACAACCACATATATGACATTACTCTATCATTATTGGGTTCACATGGCCATGACTCATTTTGCACATTAGGTGTTTTGCTTCCACCATTGGAAGCGAATTGTATGAACAATATGATCGTAGTCTTCCATAGTTTGAAAAACTAGAGACATGATCCACTCATGATTAGCCTTATTGTTCATAACATTCCTAATGAGTGAGCCACAGAGGATGTGCTTTTCTTTCCACAAGATAGTCTTATCGAAGATCTTTATGGACATAGTACCTTAACCACAGTAAGGCACAATTTCCTTTGATCTATAACAAACAACCCCTAATTGAGGTTCATTAAATTCTTCTATTAATCCAAGGGATAAAACCAATGTTGATGTCCATTGTCCATGTGGGGTAGTGATGCCATCTACAGCGAGTTCATCAAACTCCACTGTCAGTATCCACAACATGTGACGAACCATTGATTTAATTAATTTACACCTAAGGGATAAAAATCACTATGGTGATGTTGTAATCTCCAATGCAAAATTTTAGGGAGTTCCATATCATGTCACTTTGTTTTGCATAGTTGGAGGTAGTCACAACAATTGTAAAACTTCCAACAATTAGAGGTAATCACAAGATGTGTAGACCTCACAAACAATAATTATTAATGTTGGTACACACATTATAGATAATCTCTATGTCCGAAACATAGAGTAGATCTCTTAGTAGTAGGCAAATAAATTACTGCTATAGGCACGGTCTCTAGGCTGATATATTCGTATGAATATACCACAACCAATGCCTAAGACTCTACCACCTGTGTGTAGCCGTTAATAATGAATGATGGTAGTCACCATAAAGGTGTACCATTGTCATATTTCCAAAACATTTTTTGCGACAACACAATGTAGGTAATCATCAAGTTTAAATAAACATGATGTAGACCTCTCAGCAACGGGTGAATACTCACTGCCATAGGCACGGTCTCTGGGCCGAATAATTCAAGATGAATTAAGCGCAACCAATGCCTAGGACTCCATCCCTTATGTTAGGATCCCAAATGTATCCAAGATATGAATATAACAATTTTGCATAATCCATCATTAATTAAGCAATGCTTAATTAAGAGGATCAACCATTGTTAAAATGCAATTTATGAAAAATTACCAAATGAACAAGGTCAACAAAGTATAACCTCACAAGCAAAAATGGTTTGGAATCCATTTTGCTTTTCTAGACTAGGCCAATATGAGCCTAAAATCATTCATCCTTAATTAACTATAAATTAATTAAGAGAATCCAATTTTGTAGCAACTAAAATTAATTGCCAAACAACAAAATCAACAAACTATGTGTGTTTAGATATGGACAATTTTCTGGTCTTAAAAGCAAACAATGTATAGGAGTAAAAACTCTACCATACTAATACTCTTAGAGTCCATGACTAAAACAGAAAATTATAAACACAAAAAACATATCTAAACATTACAATAGTAAATTTATCTGCAATAATATATCATGATGCAACTTCCGAGGACTGACATGGCTCAAAAATCATCTACTTACACCAGGTAAATATTTTGCATCATAATTCTTTTAAACTCAAGGTCTAAAACAAGCATTCATACCAAAAATAAATGCAATTTATTGCAATAATATTTTTTACGTACATAATTAATCTGGAAAGACAATTATGTAATGTACAGAAAGTATAGGGACATTTTGTAAAAAAATGCACAATCTTATCCTCTCCTGGGAAAAGGAACGGACATTTCGGCGTCCCTTGGGAACCGGCATCCCTTGGCCTGGTGGCCACGCGTACGCCAACGTCGGCAGTCGGGCCCTCTTCGAAGGACCCTCTTTGGCTCTGGTTTTTATTCTTTCTACCGTCTATAATCCTTGCTCCCCCTTGATCTATAAAAGGGAGGGCATGGCACCCCACTAAAGGGACGAATCGATAAAACACATCACGCACCACTTCACACATAGCTGAGCAGCATCGAGGCTCTTAGTACCTGTTCAACCTTTCCATCTGAGACTTGGGACATGCCCCTCTCTCGACCATTTGTACCCCCTACTACGAACCTTTTAGTGCTAATAACACGAGCAACAACAGCAAACTAGACGTAGAGACATTCTGCCCGAACCAGTATAAACCTTGTGTCTTTTAGCACACTATCCGGGCCTAATGCGCAACAAATACAAATTTACTAGTTGGTGTTTACTCGAAACAACGACAGTTGGCGCTCCAGGTAGGGGACCTTTGTGCATTCTGACAATTAATATCATGCCATGGATGGCTAGCCACAGAATCAACTGGGTCTCAGGCGCACATGTGCGCTTCGGTGACCTAGACTTCATCGTCACGGTGGGAGGAGAGTTAGCATCGGCTCACGCTGCCATCCAACCTCTCCCCTCCATCGGCCTCAACTATGGGAGGCTTGAGCACCAGCGCGGCATCTCCCTGGGACCCAGCTGTCCTGGGAGGACCCACGCCGCCTCACCCTCTCTCTGGAACATCCCACACGGAGCGCCCCGATGGTGCTTCCGTTCGGTCTCCGCAACGCCACGGCAACCGCTAGCTACCTTGTGGCACATCGCATGATCCCATTCTCCATGAACAACGAGTTTGTGGGGGTGATCGAATAAGTCACGGAATCTCTCCATGGCCTTATCGCAGAGGAGCCAGGGTCGCCTTCTAACTCTGACTCCAGTATGGGGAGCCATCACCCCTCCTAGGAATGCTTCATGGCAGGTACCCCCGAGGGACATGTCGAAAGCGTTCCTAGAGAGGAGGCTACCTGGCAGACAACCTCGGCGACGAGGCCAAGGCGGAGACAGCGGCCTCACCTTGCATGAGGTTGGAGCAGCTGAAAGCCCGACAACGGTAGATCGAGGATGCGCAACTCTAGCTCGAGCAGGAATGCGCGTAGCTTGATCGGGAGATTGAGCACCGCGAAGATGGTGGGAGCTCACGCGTCATGGCCCGCGACGTGAACCGGAGGATCATCATAGACGATGGAGACCTCCCTCGCTTCACCCGGGCAAGCCGAAACATCGCCGCCATGGTGGACTTGCTCCAAGGCCTTCTAGACGCCGTGATGCCCGAGGATCATTGGGCCCACCATGAGATCCGCATGCTACTCCAGTGTGCGGTGGTGTAGTAGGCTGAGAGCTCATTGTCTCAACAACGTGAGCTCGACGCCAGCCATGCTACACCCTCCGAGCAGCCGGGCAGGGACGCGTTGGTCCACCAGGCACCACAGGGCGGCGGGCAGCACGCCGCGGTCCTGGTACATCAGCGTGTCAGCCGCAACCGCGACGCACATAGCACCGTCGATGCCCATAGACGTACCTACGATGACCCGAGACAAGGAGCCCACCGTGGCTATCATCCTCGTCGCGGTGGACGCTACGATAGCAATGAGGACCGAAGCCCGAGCCCTAGCCTGCCGGGCCCTCAGGCCTTCAGCCGTCACATCCTCAACGCTGTTTTCCCACCAAGATATCGGCCACCAACCAACATCCCAAAGTACTCTGGGAAACAAACCCTAGACTATGGCTCAAAGACTATCGGCTTGCCTGCCAAGCCGGTGGTGTCGATAATGATGACTTCATTATCTGCAACCTTCCACTATTCCTAGCCGATTCGGCACGGGCGTGGTTGGAACACCTGCCGTCCAATGCAATCCAAAGTTGGGTGGATCTGAAGGAGATCTTTGTGGGGAACTTCCAAGGCACATAGAAGCGCCCTGGGAACCCATGGGACCTCAAGAACTACCGATAGAAGACCGGTGAGACCCTCTGTGAGTACATTTGGCGCTTCTCCTGGTAGTGCAATGAGCTACCTAACATCGCCGACGCCGATGTTATAGGAGCTTTCTTGTCTAGGACTACCTACGAGTCTTTGGTTCATAAGCTGGGATGCAAGGGCCTGCGAACCACCAAGGAACTCCTGGACATCGCCACCAGCCACGCCTCAAGAGAAGAAGCGGTCGGAGCAATCTCCGATCGTCTCGAGGGCAAGGCAAGGTGGGACAAGGGTGCCGATGAAGGTGCCTCCAATTGTTCTACCAAAAGGGAGAACAAGAAACAACGGCGCAAGGACTCACTCGTGGCCGCTACTGACCGCAAGGGTGGTCGGAAGCCCACAGAGGGCACTCCGAACCACATCAAAAAACTACTCGAGGGGCCACGCCTAAACCATGCTTTCCTAGTGAAGCATATGTACAAGGATTGTAGCCTCATGCGGTGGTTCTTGTCCAGAGGTTCCAACAAAGGCGAGCACGGAAACGACCCTGCCCCCACCATGAATGACGCCGAGGAGAGGGACGATGGCTTTTTGATGCCAAACGGTTGCCTCATGATCTTCAGAGGATCAGCGGCTTACGACTCTAAATGCCATCAGAAGGTCTATACGACCGAACTAGTCACGCCTGCCTTTCTCCGGTGGTTAGAGGCTACCATAACCTTCGATCGGACCAACCAACTGAAGAGCGTCCCGCATCTAGGGAGATATCCGCTAGTGGTCGACCCGATCATCGGTCCGAAGCGGCTCACCAAAGTACCTCCATCAAGGGGAGACCAATGGGCCTCCTAAGTCAATCGGATGGCCCAGGAACCAAATGGCCGCCGAAAAGATAAGCACCCTTATTTACTTACATTATGTATCAATTTCACTACCAAGCCTCCGACCCCAGCAACGACAGGGGCACAGACATCGCTCGGGGGCTGCCGAGAGCGTTTACTCGTCTAGACATTCTCTTCGCCTAACCCCTCCTTATGTTTAAAAACTGGAGGCATTGTGTGCGGGTGTAAACTTTGAGTAAAACTGGCCGAACCACTAGACCCTATGCATCAGCGGCTACGGCGTTTTTGTTCACTAGCGTGATCGAATTCTTTGTCCCCACACCCTAAACTTTAGCATCCACCTTCTCGAGAAGGGTTTGGAGGGGTCTGCCTATGGAATCTCCTTCGAGGAGAAGCTGTCAGGTCGCCCAAGTCGATCGAACGGCTCAGATCGCTGCTGAAAGACAGAAACAAAAAATTGCCATGCTCGTGTAGGTTACACCGGCCCCATCACAAAGTCGGACCCAAACCCTGCATAGACATGTCTGGTAAGAGCTTCCCGTCACTCATGCCACCAAGGTAACATCACCGACCCTCGCTTTCGTTTCCATTATATCGTACAGTCATCCCATATATCCAAGCATTGCATATGCAATTACTGCATCTCAACGCTTCGTGTCGCCTCATGAAGTGGTAGTCACCTCATTCGATATGAGCGGCAACTGACTGAGGTTCGAATGCCGGCCCACGAAGGGCTCGAGGCCGCCTTATGTCAAATAGAGCCAGGGGAGGAAAATCGAGATGTGCCCCAATGGCCTTGCCCGACCCCGCTCAGAAGCGGATAGGGACATCTCGACCTTTCTCGTTCGATTCTAACCTCGAGCCAAACCCATAGAATCTCCATTGAGGAGAGGCCAACGGGCCACCCGAGCCTACCGAATGGCTCGGGCACCTACTGGGAGGCGGGTTAAGAAGTAGTGGAATGCCACATGAGGGCTCTACCGACCCTGTCAAAGGATGATGGACCCAGATTCCACTCGAACATGCCTGTTAGCGAGCTCATTGAGCGCAACACTCGAGCCATCATGGCAAGTGTCGTTAGCTTAGCCCCTCCGATTGCGGAAACCAAGGATGGGGTGGCGCGTGAAACATGGCCGACCCCTATTAGACCCTAAGGGGCTCGGGGGATCAAGCCGCCCGATCGTAGATCGAGAGACCGAGGTTCAAAGGAAGGCCCACGAAGGGCCCGAGGCCACCTCACGTTGAACAAGAGCTAGGGGAGAAAATGCAGATGTGCCTCAGCGGCCTTCACCCAACCCGCATAGAGGCAGATTGGGTCATCTCAACCTTCTTGTTCGATCTAGCCTCTAGCCGAGCCCATAGAATCCCCATTGAGTGGGAGTCTATTGGAAGGCGGGTTAAGGAGCAACGGAATGCCAACCCAGTCACGAGTGATGGGACCGGATTCTATTTGAACATCCCCGTTAGTGAGCTCATGAAGCACGTCACTCGAGCCATCAAGGCAAGGGACATCTCCTCAACCCCTCCGGTTGCGAAAACCGCGGACAGGGTGACAATCACAAAAACGAGCCGACCCTTGACCGAATCCCCGCCACACATGGGGGCTCAGGGAAGGTTGGACTTGCAAGGAGACTGAACGCACTATCATAGAACGATAGCTAAAATCCTAAGGAAGGGGTACGTACGAATAGAAGAGTAGTTTCGCTATCCTCTCTTCGGTCTCCAGTGACATTCGACCCCAGCAACCGCAAGGGGTTGGATCTCACTCGGGGGCTGATAAAGGTATAAATAACTCCTTTTTTTTTGAAACAGTCACTTCGTCGGACCTCATCCTCACGTTAAAAGTTAGTGGCAAAGTTTGTGGGAATGAATGGCCAAGCATGCCTGGTCAGACTGCAAAAAACCCACGCCCCGACGGCTACGGTAACTTTGCTCACCAGCATAATCGAAGTTTCCCTGTTACACACCTCGGGCCCTATGGTCTTAACAAATGGAAGGGTCAGATTGCATGAGCCGCTTTTTCGAATACAAAAAAGGGAGGAAAGCATGTTCAAACAAAATGAAATTATGAATTTATTTAACGAAATGAAATTATGAATCTATTTTCAAGACACAAAAGTGCTGACACTTGTCCACAGATTACAGATAATTTCTATCAGACCCATTCAACTAACTATCCCCTCCGAGGGAGCACTATGTCTTTGATTCTATTCGCTAGGTTCCACACAATAGGTGTCACAGCCGGCTCGATCTTATCCAGCTCGGAGGCTTCATAGCCAGGCGCGAAGCTGAGGCTCATTGTCTCCAAGTCAATACTCTCTGCATAATGAGAGCAGGCAATAGCAAAGGCTTGGGTGATCCCAATGTGAAAAGCGTCCTCCTCAAGCAGCACCTGCACCGTGATGGCTACGGTAGCAGAGGCCGCAAGTGAGCTGGTTCCCTTCGGCCGTGCCACCCCCAGGTCATCGAAGACCATTCCGACGGTAGCACGCAGGAGATCATGCTTATCGCTATCCACCTGAAGGATCCCCCACGTCTCGGTCAGCTCCGTGACCAGCCCGGTAGAAACGCTCTCGGCCTCCAGCCTTCGGGCTACCGTGGCTCCAAGATCGGCTTGGAGGGAGCTGACCTCCTGACGCACCTCATTGCGCTCTTGGATGGTCTGGTCGCGCTCCTTGTGGGCCGCGCCACACTCCGAGCGGAGTGTCTTCACAGTCTGGCATAGCTTGTCCAGCTCCTTGCATAGCTGGGCTATCGCCTTGGTATCCAGGCTTACCCTCTGCTGTAGGGCCGTGGACCCCTCCTGCGCTCCTAGCTTGAGCTCCTGCTCCTTCTCCACCTTGGCCAAGAGGTCGAGGGTGCGCTGGTGGGTCTCGGCGTCCCTCTAGAGCAGCTCGTCCCGCTCCTCCTGGACTCTAGCGGCCACCTCCTCATCCTATCGTGCCCTCGCCAATAGATCCTAGAACATCCCCGCAGCATCCTCCATGTCCCAACGTGCCTCGGCCTCCCGCTGCCAGAGAATGGCCACCTCCTCAGCCAGGGGAGTCAGCTCGGCCACCCATTGTTGTATGGCAGCAAGCTAGGCGCTCACATCTCCGCACAGCCGGGCCTCCTCGGAGCAGTGAGTCACCCTGCGCAGGTGAGCGGCTGCCCCCCGATGTCAGGGCCAAGGGTGACCCCCCACTGGTCCTCTCCACCACCGCCACGATGCCCGGGGACCCTCCGGCCGTGTCCCCCTCCGTCCGTCCCACCTCGGTGTAACACCCTAAAATTTACAACATTTTAAAATAGGGGAAATTAATTTATTATGCATTCAGGTGAGCATTTAAATTTAGGAAAAATAATAAAGTTTATCAAATTAAAATCAAATATATATTAACAATTATGTTTGTGCATTCATGCCGCTACATGTTATTTTGAATTGTTTGGTTGAAGTCGGGTTTCAAATTGAGTCAAATTTCATTTTGAAATTGCTTTGGAAAAAATTAGAAAAAAAAGAATAAATTTCTTCTCCTTCCTCTATTTCGGCCCGTAGGCCTGTTTTTCTGCCGTGGCCGTTTCTTTTTCCCGCCGGCCTGTTTCGCTTCTTTCCCGCAACGACCACTTGGCCTAGCTCCAGCGCCGGCCCAGCTTGCTTGCGCGCCAGCTCCGCAAGGCCCACCAGCGCAGCCCCTTTCTTTGTCCTTCCCAGGCTGCTGCTCTCCCTCTCCTCTCCGCTTGGGCCAAAGCCCAGCTTCACCGGCCCAGCCGGACGCCCAGCCGCGCCCTGCGCAAGCCCCTCCGCCCGCTGACAGCCCTGGCCCACCGGTCAGTGGCTTCCCCTTCCTTCCTCCATAGCCGGCTCGGACTCCATCCCATGCCGTGGCTTGTGTCCACCTCAGCCATGATCTCCCTGATGTCGTCGCGCCCAAGTAATTCTGTCCCCATAAATAGCCGCCCCCGCCGCCTTCTATCTCATCTGCCGCTCGGTTCTTCGCCCCGTAAGCTACAGCCGTGCATCGCCCTAGCGCCGCCGCGACAGACACCGACTGCCGCCGTCCAACGAGCACCCCGCCGCCTCTACTGCTTCCCGGTCCTCCGTTTCGGGTCCGGTGAGGTCTCCATCCCCTCCTCCATCTTTCGGTGTGTTTTTCTTGTTGAACCGCGTGGATTTGGCCGAGAGCCAAAGCTCCATTTGGCCGGCCATGGCACCGCTGTTGCTCACTGCCGCTGTCACTGTTCTGGCTGGATTTTTATCTTTTTCCGCCAGATTGAATCTAGACCGTTCCGATCTAATCCAATGGCCCAAAATCGGAGATACCCCTTCGCTGCCAATCTTTCAAATACGCCCTTACAATTATTTCAGTATAAACCCGCAGTCCAAAGCGAGTTTACAGATTTCGTTTTCTCTTTTTAAAAGGGTATTTTGGTTCCGTTTTATTGAAATACGTTTTCAGCTATTTACAGTTTTGCCATTCAACTTGTTTTAGCCATAAAATCTCCGTTTTAACTCTCGATTTGATCCGTTCAAGTTGCGTTAGGTTCATAATTAAGTAATCTACATGTTTATACTACTGTTAGCTAGGTTTTCAACTTTTAAAATTCGAGATTAGATTTAATCTATTATTTTACTAAAGGAAAACTTGTTTAATTCATAACTTCTTCGTTTTAGATCCGATTTTTGTGATCTTTGCGTCTGTGTGTTAGTAGCGAGATGTAGATTTGTTTTCCAAACTTTTCATCTTGATTTTATGCTGTTGGTGTATTATTCTAATCTATAGCCTTGTTTGCTTTGCATGATTGCTCCTGGATGCTTGTATGTTGTTGTGGTTATCGAGTATAGACGGTGAGCAGTTCGTGGGAGATCAAGGGTACGACTTTGACGAGCAGGACCAGCAATAGTACTTTGCTCAAGGCAAGTATACCATGGGATCATCCTTGATTTCTATTCACTTTAATTTATTAAATTCATGTTGCATGTGACGCCTTGATATGAATTCCCTAGAATTGAACTTTTACCTTGTTACCTACGGGTTATGCATTTGGGTAGCTTTGCTAGAGCTCAATTAAACCATGATCTTGTAACTTGACTAATGGTATATGCAATAAACATTAAAATATGACTTTTTAGTAACATGGAAACAGGGGGCTGGAGTATTTAGCTACTTTCTAAATGCTTCAGATTCCTCTCCCTAAGGACTTTTCTATAAGTGATCATCCGGGACTTATAGTACAGCTATGAGGGCTACATGGCTCTAGCTTTAGCTCAGTATGAGGACCTTTTCTAGCTTGTTAGTGGTTACCTTTATTGGCATAAGAATGGCTTGACGAATCGAGTATAGGACAACCTCTACTCTTATGTGTATAGCCATGAAGGAATTGTGCCATTTGACAGGAGGGTTCCTATAACTGTTTGCCGAGTGAATCTTATGGCCCTAACTTGTTAGACGAACCTTTGAAAGGCTTCATAGTGACCCCTGCCTGCTCACCTTGGAAGTGTTTTGGGAGTAATTAACTCGGGCATGTGGGTATCACGACTCACAGTGAAATTGTACAACCTCTGCAGAGTGTAAAACTGATATATCAGCTGTGCTCACGGTCATGAGCGGCCTTGGAACCCTTATGGAATAGATGAACACTAAGTATTATTTGTTTATGCTATTCATTATTCATGTTTACATTTGATTATGTGTTTTGCATTGGGAATTAAACAACTTGTTGCTACTGTTAAGCTAAAATTGTGACAACTAAAAGCTAAACGCTATTAAACCTGTGTCAAGCCTTTTGAGCCTCATGAACCCCGTGTTATACTTGTTGAGTACGACATGTACTTACGCTTGTTTATTTTCATTACTTGGATAAAAATCCTGGATGGGTAACAGATGGCTTTGGGTATGATGATTTTCCTGAGGACTACTAGACTTGTGGTCAACCGGTCGACGTCCCTATGAAATGGAGCTTCTACAAGAGATCTTTTATTACTTCCGCTATATTTATGTGATAACTCTATCTTATTCGTGATGTAATAAACATTTGTGATGATACTATTCATAATTTGTTGGCTTATGTGTGTGACTGATCTCTAGGCGCACATAAGATTTTGCACTCCATTTTATCCTTAAAATCGGGCATGATAGATTGGTATTAGAGCTGTGTTGACTGTAGGACGCAAGCCTAGTTAGCAATGGTCGTTTTGGCTTCTTTTGCTTCACTCATTTCATGCTTTCTATCTCACCCTTGTTATTTGCTAAAGTTTTATGCTTCTTTTGCCTTATTCTATTATGAAAATTATTACTTCTAATCTAACCTAAGTAAATCTAATTCTGTAGATGCCTCGTGCCCACAAGACCGCCCGCATGAGCACTAGAGGGTACTACCCGCCCATGGTCTGTCCATGGAGCCTGAGGAGGAAGAACCCCAGGAACTGGAATTTGATTCGCCAACACCTATACCTACACCTGAGCCAGTCCACAAGGAATCCCAAGAAGTCAAGGTCGTCCACTTGTCCGATGATGACGAGGAAGACGGCGTTGAAGAGGATGAGCTGATCCCGTCCCTAGGGTGGACGACGAAGGTGTGGTATAAGCTGGGATGTGAATCCTCCATTTCACATCACTGACTCATGAGCATGCTTTAGACCTACTACAGTGACTGGGATGCAGCTGTAGAATACGTCTGCGAAGAACATACACACCCTCTTGAAGACACCTATTGGAAGACCAGGGTGTGCATCACCATCAAGGATGAACAGAAAGGTGCATATCAGCTGGATTCAAACTATGCGCACCATGGTCACCGTGCTACCATGGAGGATGGCACAGAAGATGCAGCCGCTGAAGCTTGCATAGGACTCCGTGGACGCTGATTCGAGGACATGAAGAATGACCAATATCGATTCCTCCCTCACCAACACCCAGAATTGGGATGGGCGATGATGGACCCGCAAGGCACGGATCTAACAACCTAGGCGATGGTACACTTTGGCTATGAGTCCGTGGCCAAGATTCGCCGACTAGAGGATCAATTGAAGGCACAGCAGAAAACTATAAAAAGACACCGACAGGTGATTGATGAACAAAGGGTGTGCCTCAACTTGCCAAAGATGTATGGGAAGCTACCCCATGAGTATCGCCCATAGATATTGGAGTCCCAATTTATGTAATAACACGATAGTAGAACGAGTTAAGTTGAGTCTAGTCGAGTCTATTAGTGCGCTGTGGACATTGGTGTGTTTAGTTGATTTGTTATTATGTTTATGTGTGAGTTGGATCTTTGTAATGAGTGCTGGAACTTTGTGGACATGTCCGCAAGTTCCATAGTTAAGAATATTAAAGATTGGGTCAATAAATAAATAGTTGGGTTTGTTACATCTTGTTCTCTCGGAATCTGTTTTTCAGAGCAGTCTGGCTTTATCTTAATTCCAATTAAAATCTTCATGACCAAAAATTATGAAATTTTCATGGGAACAACTGGACTTAAGTATCTTTCCAATTCCTCTGGAATCACCCCAATATCTGATCTGGTTGGTGAGATATCTCTGTTTCAAGTTAAAGTTTCTGCGCAGTCTGGAATCTGGAAACAGTTTCAGTTGTATCCCGGTTTTGAGTAACCTAACGACAGAATCTGGGAATGTGGTATCAATAAAAGTTGTAGATAATTTCTTAATCTTTCCAGCCATATAAAGTACGCCTTATTTGGAATTTTGGAACTCGAGAGATGACTGTTTTACAGAGCTGCTGATGTTGAGACTCGTCCAGAAAATTTTCAGAATGTATTCTAACTTGGAGATTTCTAAATTTTGAATATTTGATAGCAGATGTTTGGAAGAGGAAGAGGCCGAGGTCGTGGAGGTGTTCCCCCACATCCACTGCCACCGCCACCATCTATTGAGCAACTCTTGGCAGTATAGACACAGATCATGCAAGCATTGGTGCAGAATCAGCAGAACCAACAGGTTGGTAGAGCACTGCGTGATAAGCGTGGTGAATTCTTGAAGGGCCGTCCCCTGGTGTTCTCTCATGCCACTGATCCACTGGAAGTAGATGATTGGCTTCGTGCAGTGGAGAGGCAGCTCAACATAGCACAATGTGATAATCAACATAAGGTGTTGTACACTTCAGGACAACTCTAGGGAGAAGCTCAAGACTGGTGGGAGTCATTCGAATATGGACGTCCCGCCAACGCTCCTCCTGTTACCTGGCAGGAGTTCAAAGAGAATTTCAGATCTTATCACATACCAGAGGGACTGATAGAGCTCAAGCAGGAGGAATTCAGAGCTCTGAAGCAGGGATCCATGTCCGTCGCTGAGTACCGTGACAAGTTTGCTCAGTTGCCACATTATGCTCCAAATGAAGTGGCTGATGATGCTGACAAGCAACGCCGCTTTCTCAAAGGTCTGTATGATGGTCTGCAGCTCCAGCTTATGTCCAATACCTACCTCGATTTTTAGACGCTGGTGAATCGCGCTATTGTTATTGACAACAAGCGCAAGGAGATGGAGGCCAAGAAGAGGAGGCTTCAGGGACAGGCCTCTGGGAGCAATACTCGTCTGCGTACCAATCCTCAGCAAGGCTTCCAGTAGAGGTTTCAGGGACCACCCAGTTAGTGGAATCGTGGTTAGTACCCTCAGCGCAACCTGAACCAGCAGCAGGTTGGTAATCAACGTCCTTAGTAGCAGAGTGGTCCGCAGACACCACGGCAGGGAACACCCAACAACACTCCCATGAAGACCAGTGCACCTAGTACCCCCAACGTATGCTATCATTGTGGAGAAGTTGGGCATTATGCTAATCATTGCCCCAAGAAGCAGAATCAGCAAACACCCTAGGGTCAGTAGAGTAATCAGAAGGGAACGACGTAGAAGCCAGCACCCAACACAGGAAAGGTGAACCATGTGTCTACCGAGACGGCGCTTGCTGAACCAGAAGTCATGCTCGGTACGTTCAATGTCAACTCAACCCCCGCTACTGTTCTTTTCGATTCTAAAGCTACACATTCATTCATATCACAAGCATTTGTTAGAAACCATAGCATACCATTATGTGCCATGCAAAATCCTCTCTTAGTAAACTCACCGGGTGGAAGTATGCAAGCTTCATATCGTTGTCTTCCAACTAGTCTGTTCTTAAGGGGGGTAGAGTTCAAAGTGAGCCCCATTGTGTTGAGAGCATCTGGTATAGATGTGATTCTTGGTATGGATTGGATGATGCAACAACAAGCAATGATTCAGTGTAAGGAGAAGGTAGTTGTTGTGACCACACCAAATGGAGAAAGAATCAGTGTTGATGTTGTAATACAAGCACAGCCGGCAGCTATAGTGAACCAGCTTGATGATAGAGGCAACAAGGAGGTCCCAGTGGTGGATGAATTTCTAGATGTGTTCCCAATGATTTGCCAGGTATGCCACCTGACCGTGACATTGAGTTTATTATTGAATTATTGCCTAGAACTGCACCTATAGCTAAGCGTCCATATAGAATGGGGGTTAAGGAATTAGAAGAACTTAAGAAACAAATAAAGGAGTTATAGGAGAAAGGTTTTATTCGTCCTAGTTCATCACCTTGGGGAGCACCAGATATATTTGTTGACAAGAAGGATGGTACTCAGAGGATGTGTGTTGATTATCGGTCACTCAATGAGGTTACTATCAAGAACAAATATCCGTTGCTTAGAATTGATGATTTGTTTGATCAGTTGAGAGGTGCTTGCGTTTTCTCTAAGATTGACCTTCATTAGAGGAGCTTATAGTTAAGGAAGATCTCACATACGAGGAGTTTCCGGTAAGGATTTTGGAGACGACAGAAAGAGTTACAAGGAGCCGAGTTATAAAGATGTGTAAGGTTCAGTAGAATCGGTATACAGAAGAGGAGGCAACTTGGGAAAGAGAAGAGGATCTGAGGAAAACTAATGAAGACATTCCTAGCATTCACTCATCTCCAAATGAAGCTACACTTGATATAGCTGGTCCAATTACAAGGAGTAGAGCTAAACAATTGGAGAAGGAAATTCATTCTCAGGTGAACGCTAACCTTATGCTTAATAATCAGATTACATTGAATGAACCTATGCTTTTGAGTACTTGTTTCAATGTTCTTAGGAATGATGGAGTGCATGAACAAGCATGGGATGATGATGGATTCTACCCGCCAAATATATGCATGGAACCTGGACGTGCATGAGAGAGGAAAGGCCATTCAGCTACCATGAATATCAGCCGTTGAAGTGCAAGCAAATAATTTGGGAGTTAGGAATGCATGCAACCAGCAACTGGGTTGTTGTCCACACATGCTCCAGCATGCATGAAGAGAATACCAACTAGCTAGGCGCCCTACTAGGCTTGGTTATTAATAAAAGTAGTGCTGCAACTTCCCACTACATGTTCTCAATTATTTTCCACCAAACTGAAACTCCACTAGTGCTATATATCCCTGTAATGGATGACGTGAAACAGGAACTCGTGATTGCAATTTCAAAAATACCAACTCTTGGAATTCTTGTTCGGCGTGAGTCTTGAGAGGCTTGCAAACTTGTTCTTTCGATTCACGAGGGAGTTGTAGAACGCCGAACTGCAGATTCACCCAGGTTTGTGCCTTCACGTTTATACTGGCGTGATTGCGCGTGGGCTGTTCATTGAGACGTGGAAGGGTGATTGTCTCGATGAGTTCGTCGTGTGGATAGCCTCGCGGTGCATTGCCTCTTCACCAGGTCGCATAACGACAATTTATCAAGTTCGCAGATCCTACGAGAAGATCGGGCCACAACAACTTGCTACACGTCTTTGCATAGACGTGTGCACATCATCTGGTACCAAAGCCTCCGTTTACTCGTTAGGATTGTTCTTGTTTTGGTAGGATAGAGTTTATATACCTACTATCCACTAATAGCCAAAAAGAAAACCTACAGCCCAAATTCTTACGTACTACTGATTTTGTAGTTTGCTTTATCGAGTTTTAATCCTTTAAGATTTGTCTAGTTGCTGAATTTTTCTTTTCCACATCATTCTAGTTGTTATCATTGTTCTAATCATCAAATCGCTTGTTGCATGTACCCACCCATCCCACCCTTGTTCTAATCGTCATTGCTTGCTACATATATATAACTAAAAAAACCACCCGTTCCACCCTTGTTTTTCTACCGCCACAAATTCCCCACCCGAAGTTTCTTGTTTTTGTCTTTGCATCGTCCATCTTAGTTGATCCTTATGTGCCCCTTTAGTTGAAAGTTGTGCTGCATTTCTCACAAAGGTAAAAAGAAAAGATGTATATGGGTCAAAAGAAGGACTGAAAACAACGAGTTCTTGTTCAAAAAAAGGAAAGAAAAGAAATAAAAGAGAATTGTGTTCAGACACCACAAAGGGGTTTGAAGCAAACAACAAGTTTTGGTTGGTGCAATTGGTGTTCATCTATCCACTTCCTACATCTTGTTCCTTTCTTTGAGCATCTTTTCCTTTATATTCAGCAACTTAGACTTGAGTTCTTGGATTATTATTCGGTTTTGCATTACTACATTTCAAAGTAGCATTCTATTTACATATTACCCCACCAAGCTCCACTTAAAAGCACCATGAGCTGTTGTTGCAGTAGTCTCTTCACTCTTCCACTACTGATTGCAGCCCCGGTTCTTGCCCTTTCCGGGAAGAGAAAGAACTTGTTCAGCAAGTGGTGAGGGAGTGATTCCACATATATTCCACATATATATTGTCCTTTTTCCCTCTACTAATATGGCGGGACGTGGAGATGGTGCATTTGTTTCGGTGGAGGAATTTCAGAGGCTGCGTACACAAATGAATGATTTGATGCAACAACTACAAACTCTCCAATTGAACATGCCTCATAGAGAACCACCACCAAATGAGGATGATGACAATGAGGATAACGAGGCACCACGTCGTGCCGCTGGTCATGGACATGGACGTGGTGGGTTTGGCCATGGTTTTGGTCGTGTTTCGGCGCATTCTAGTTGGAGGTAGAGATTATGATGGTGATGATGATATGTTGTCCGACATGGATGATCATCGACATGGTGGTGGCAATCATGGTTATCGTGACCGCCATCGTCGTCGTAATGATGATGGTTTAAGAAACGTGAAAGTGTCTATTCCCCCTTTCAGCAGACAAGAGAATGATGATGCTTATTTTGAATGGGAGACCAAGGTGGAACAAATATTTGATTTGTATGAATACTCCGCTGAAAAGAAGGCAAAGCTTGCAGCCATTGAGTTTAAAGGCTATGCCATAACTTGGTGGAATCAGGTCCGTCTTGAATATCGAGAGAGTTGGGCATGTTCAGTATAACTTGGGAAGACATGAAGAGAGAAATGCGACGTCGTTTTGTTCCAGCATATTACTCTCGTGATCTACATTTGAAGCTGAAAACGTCTTGTGCAAGGTACGTCGATCGTTGATGAATATTTTCAAGAATTGGAAATGTGTGTACTTTGTACTGAGGATAAGCGAAGATGAGGAATCCACAATGGCTCGATTTCTAGTTGGCCTCAATAAACCCATTGCAGATAAAGTGGATATGACAACCTACACATGTCTCACCGAGTTGGTTCATTTTGCAAAGAGGGCTGAAAGGAAAATTGCTACGTCTTACAAATACAATGCTTCATGGCGTCATTCCCAACAGCAAGGGGATGTCACGCCTCAATTCCAACAACAAGGAGCTGCAACGCCCAAATCTTCATCTCGTGGAGCAAATAGATATCTTCCAACTTCTTCCAAACAATTGGATGTGAAAGGTAAAATTTGTGAGTTCAAGTCAGCCCACTTCTTCTATCTGCGACCACCCAACATAAGACAAGCAAGATTGAGTGTTTTAAGTGTGGTGGTCATGGGCATAAGCAAGCTGAATGTCCCAATCGTCGTACTATTATTGCACTTGGCGATGGTTCTTATGATTCCCAAAGTGAAGAGGAGGACGATTTTAACAATGTATTTGCGAGATCTTAATCTTGACACTTATGAGTATTCAAATGAGAGGATGGTACATTTGAGCTAGGTATAAATTGTTTAGCCATTCAACCTATTCCAACTTTTGCTCACAATGACCTATTACAAGATGTTGTTTCTCCATCTTTCGACGAGTTACTAGTGATGATTTTGATGAGTTGCTTGCTGATTTTCTTGATTTGACGCGTTCTATAATGAACACACCATCTCCTTCTTTGGTGGTGAGGCGAGTTCTTTCCACTCAATTTGTTGTCACTTTGAACAAGGACAACGCCATAATTTGTTTCAATCCAGATGCAAAGTGAAAGGACAAGTGTGCCGTTTCATCATAGATGGTGGGAGCTGCAATAATATTGTTAGTGCTTTGCTTGTTGAGAAGCTTGGCTTGCGTACCACGCCGCCATCCACATCCATACCATATGCAATGGTTGAATAATTACTGGGACAATTAAGGTTTCAGCCATGATTCGTTTGTTATTTTCCATTGGTGATTATCATGGAGAGGTGGATTGTGATATTGTCCCCATGCAAGCATGCCATTTCTTTGCTTGGTCGGCCCCATCAATTTGATATGGACTCGGTGCATTTTGGACGGTCTAACAAACACACTTTCATTCACAATAACAAGAAGGTGGTTCTTATTCCATTATCTCCGGAGGAGATATATGCTTCAGATATGGCTCGCAAGAAAAGAGAGGAATCGACAAAAGAAAATTGAGTGAGATCCCCAACACAAGTAAGGGAGAGAGTTCTAACCCATCCGGCCACATAAAGACTCATGCCAATCCTAAACAGCCACGCCTTAATCGAGTGTCTCTTTGTGAGCAAGAGTGATATGAGAGAAGTGAGAAACACCATAGCCCCATTCTTTGTGCTCTTGCAGAAGGAGGTCCTACTTTCAACTAACGATTTACCTTCATCGCTACCTAGTGTTGTTCTTGATCTCTTACAGGACTTCGAAGATGTTTTTCTCGATGAGATACCAGCTGGACTTCCTCCACTCTGTGGAATTGAGCATCAAATTGATTTGGTACCAGGTGCTTCTCTTCCAAATCGTCCAGCCTACCGCACCAATCCCACAGAGACAAAGGAAATTCAGCGACAGGTAAAAGAGCTTTTGGACAAAGGGTATGTTCGTGAATCCTTATCACCATGTCCTGTTCCCCTTCTTTTAGTTCCAAAGAAAGATGGCTCTTGGCGCATGTGTGTTGATTGTCGTGGTATCAATGCTATAACTGTTCGATATCACCATCCCATTCCACGACTTGATGACATGTTAGATGAATTGAGTGGTTCCATCATTTTCACCAAGACTGATTTGCGTAGTGGCTATCATCAAATCCGCATGAAACTTGGTGATGAATGGAAAACAGCGTTTAAAACTAAAATTGGTCTCTATGAATGGCTTGTGATGCCATTTGGCTTGACAAATTCTCCTTCAACTTTTATGCGCTTAATGAACCATGTTTTACGAGCTTTCATTGGCAAGTTTGTAGTTGTTTATTTTGATGATATTCTGATCTATAGCAAATCATTTGATGAACATCTTGATCATATCCGTCAAGTACTTGCTGTTTTGAGGGAAGAGAAATTGTATGGCAACATTGCTAAGTGCACCTTTTGCACAAACCGTGTTGTTTTCCTTGGCTTTGTTATTTCCGCAGATGGTATTCAGGTTGATGAAGAGAAGGTTAAAGCAATACAGGATTGGCCTACACTGGTAAATGTGAGCCAAGTTCGAAGCTTTCATGGTCTTGCAAGTTTCTATAGGCATTTTGTCAAAAATTTCAGCACCCTCGCTACACCCCTTAACAATCTCACAAAGAAGGATGTTCCATTCACGTGGGGCCATGACGAAGACCAAGCATTTCACACACTGAAAACACAGCTTTGTGAAGCACCGCTGCTACAACTTCCTGATTTTGGTAAGACATTTGAGATCGAATGTGATGCAAGTGGTATTGGCATAGGAGGTGTACTGCTGCAAGAAGGTAAACATGTTGCCTACTTTTCTGAAAAGCTAAATGGTCCACATCTGAATTACTCGGTTTATGACAAAGAGCTTTATGCCTTAGTTCGCGTTTTGGAAGTTTGGCACCATTACTTGTTACCTAAAGAATTTGTAATTCATTCTGACCATGAAGCATTGAAATATCTTAAAAGCCAAGGCAAGCTGAACCGTCAACATGCTAAATGGATTGAGTTCATTGAAACGTTTCCCTTTGTTGTCAAACATAAGCGTGGTAAAGATAACATTGTTGTCGATGCCTTGTCTAGAAGATGTGCATTGATTACACAACTAGATACAAAAGTGCTTGGTTTGGAATCCATTAAAACACTTTATGCTGTTGATGCTAATTTTAACGAACCTTTCTCTCATTGCTTTGATGGAAAAGGTTGGGATAAATATTATGTGCATGATGGCTTCTTGTTTCAGACTAACAAAATATGCATTCCAGCTTATTCGATTCATCAAGTTCTTTTGTAGGAAGCACATGCAGGTGGACTGGCTGGTCATTTTGGTGTCAAAAAGACATTGGACATGCTCTCTGATCATTTATTTTGGCCACATATGCGACGTGATGTCCAGCGGCACGTTGGGTGCTGCATCGTTTGCTTGAAAGCTAAGTCCCGCCTCAATCCCCATGGTTTATATACTCCATTACCTATTGCACATGTACCTTGGGAAGATATATCTATGGAATTTGTTCTGGGGTTACCTCGGTCTTAGAGGGGGAGCGATTCTATTTATGTTGTTGTAGATCGCTTTTCTAAAATGGCACATTTTATCCCATGTCATAAGAGCGATGATGCTTCACACATTGCTGATTTGTTTTTCAGGGAGATCGTTCGTTTACATGGAGTTCCAAAGACTATTGTTTCGCATCGGGATACAAAATTTCTTACTACTTTTGGAAGACATTGTGGGCTAAGCTTGGCACAAAGTTGTTATTTTCAACCACTTGTCATCCACAAACGGATGGGCAAACAGAAGTTGTCAACTGTACCTTGTCAACCATGTTGTGTCTTTGTGTTGAAAAGAATTTGAAGCTTTGGGAAGGCGCCTTCCAAATGTTGAATTTGCTTATAATGTAGGCAGTCCATTCTACAACAAACTCTTGTCCATTTCAAATTGTTTATGGGTTTAAACCGCATACTCCCATGGATCTTTTGCCTTTACCATTATAGGAACAAGTTAACTTGGATGCTACGAAAAGATCAGACTTTATCAAGCGGTTACATGTGGAGACAAGAAAGAATATTGAGAAGAAATTAGCACAATATGCAAAGCAAGCAAACAAAGGTAAGAAGAAGGTTACATTCCGGCCCGGAGATCTTGTATGGTTGCATCTACGCAAGGATCGCTTTCCCCAACAGCGTAAGAGTAAGTTATCCCCTAGGGGTGATGGTCCGTTCAAGGTTCTCCAACAGATAAATGATAATGCTTACAAACTTGAGCTGCCACTGAATATTCCAATGTGAGTACCACATTCAATGTCAAAGACTTGCTTCCATTTCTGGTGAGCTGAGTCGAGGGCGACTCCTTCCCAAGAGGGGAGGCTAATGAAGACATTACTAGCATTCACTCATCTCCAAATGAAGCTACACTTGATATATTTGGACCAATTACAAGGAGTAGAGCTAAACAATTGGAGAAGGAAATTCATTCTCGGTGAACGCTAACCTTATGCTTAATAATCAGATTACATTGAATGAACCTATGCTTTTGAGTACTTGTTTCAATGTTCTTAGGAATGATGGAGTGCACGAACAAGCATGGGATGATGATGGATTCGCCCACCAAATATATGCATGGAACACGGACGTGCATGAGAGAGGAAAGGCCATTCGGCTACCATGAATATCAGCCGTTGAAGTGCAAGCAAATAATTTGGGAGTTAGGAATGCATGCAACCAAAGAATCGGGTTGTTGTCCACACACGCTCCAGCATGCATGCAGAGAATACCAACCAGCTAGGCGCCCTACTAGGCTTGGTTATTAATAAAAGTAGTGCTGCAACTTCCCACTACATGTTCTCAATTATTTTCCACCAAACTGAAACTCCACTAGTGCTATATATCCCCGTAATGGAAGACGTGAACAGGGAACTCGTGATTGCAATTTCAGAAATACCAACTCTTGGAATTCTTGTTCCGGCGTGAGTCTTGAGAGGCTTGCAAACTTGTTCTTTCGATTCTCGAGGGAGTTGTAGAACGCCGAACTGCGGATCACCGGTTTGTGCCTTCACGTCTATCTGGCGTGATTGCGTGGGCTGTTAAATCGAGTGCGTGGAAGGGTGATTGTCTTGGTAGTTCGTCGCGTGGACAGCCTCGCGGTGCATTGCCTCTTCACCGGTCGGCGAAGCGACAATTTATCAAGTTCGCAGATCCTACGAGAAGATCGGGCCACAACAACTTGCTACACGTGCTGCATAGACGTGTGCACATCAAAAACATACCCACAGTTATTTGAGTAAGCATCGTCCGAATCTCGAGGACAAGATTCATTTTAAGGGGGGTAGAATTGTAACACCCTAAAATTTACAACATTTTAAAATAGGGGAAATTGATTTATTATGCATTCAGGTGAGCATTTAAATTTAGGAAAAATAATAAAGTTTATCAAATTAAAATCAAATATAGATTAACAATTATGTTTGTGCATTTATGCCGCTGCATGTTATTTTGAATTGTTTGGTTGAAGTCGGGTTTCAAATTGAGTTGAAATTTCATTTTGAAATTGCTTTGGAAAAATTAGAAAAAAAAGAATAAATTTCTTCTCCTTCCTCTGTTTTGGCCCATAGGCCTGTTTTTTCCGCTGTGGCCGTTTTTTTTTCCCCCATGGCTGTTTCGCTTCTTTCCCACAGCTACCACTTGGCCTTGCTCCAGCGACGGCCCAGCTTGCTTGTGCGCCAGCTCCGCAAGGCCCACTAGCGTAGCCCCTTTCTTTTTCCTTCCTGGGCCGCTGCTCTCCCTCTCCTCTCCGCTTGGGCCGAAGCCCAACTTCGCCGGCCTAGCCAGACGCCCAGCCGCGCCCCGCGCAAGCCCCTCCGCCCGCTGACAGACCTAGCCCACCGGTTAATGGCTTCCCCTTCCTTCCGCCGTAGCCGGCTCAGACTCCATCCCGTGCCGTCGCTTGTGTCCACCTCGGCCACGATCTCCTTGATGCCGTCGCGCCCAAGTAATTCCGTCCCCATAAATAGCCACCCCCGCCGCCTTCTATCTCATCTGCCGCTCGGTTCTTCGCCCCACAAGCTGCAGCCGCGCATCACCCTAGCGCCGCCACAACAGACGCCGACCACCGCCGTCCAACGAGCACCCCGCCGCCTCTAGTGCTTCCCGGTCCTCCGTTTCAGCTCCGGTGAGGTCTCCATCCCCTCCTCCATCTTTCGGTGTGTTTTTCTTGTTGAACCGCATGGATTTGGCCGAGAGCCGAAGCTGCGTTTGGCCGGCCATGGCGCCGCCGTTGCTCACTGCCGCCATTACTGTTCCGGCTAGATTTTTATCTTTTTCCACCAGATTGAATCTAGACCGTTCAGATCTAATCCAATGGCCCAAAATCGGAGATACCCCTTCGCTGCCAATCTTTCAAATACGCCCTTACAATTATTTCAGTATAAACCCGTAGTCCAAAGCGAGTTTACAGATTTCGTTTTCTCTTTTTAAAAGCGTATTTTGGTTCGGTTTTATTGAAATACGTTTTCAGCTATTTACAGTTTTGCCATTCAACTTGTTTTAGCCATAAAATCTCCGTTTTAACTCCGATTTGATCCGTTCAAGTTGCGTTAGGTTCAGAATTAAGTAATCTACATGTTCATACAACTGTTAGGTAGGTTTTAAACTTTTAAAATTTGAGATTAGATTTAATCTATTATTTTACTAAAGGAAAACTTGTTTAATTCATAACTTCTTCGTTTTAGATCCAATTTTTGTGATCTTCGCGTCTGTGTGTTTGTAGCGAGATGTGGATTTGTTTTCCAAACTTTTCATCTTGATTTTATGCTGTTCATGTATTGTTCTAATCTATAGCCTTGTTTGCTTTGCATGATTGCTCCTGGATGCTTGTATGTTGCTGTGGTTATCGAGTATAGACAGTGAGCAGTTCGTGGGAGATCAAGGGTACGACTTTGACGAGCAGGACCAACAAGAGTACTTTTCTCAAGGCAAGTATAGCATGGGATCATCCTTGTTTTCTATTCACTTTAATTTATTAAATTCATGTTGCATGTGTCGCCTTGATATGAATTCCCTAGAATTGAACTTTTACCTTGTTACCTACGGGTTATGCATTTGGGTAGCTTTGCTAGTGCTCAATTAAACCATGATCTTATAACTTGACTAATGGTATATGCAATAAACATTAAAATATGACTTTTTAGCAACATGGAAACAGGGGGCTGGAGTATTTAACTACTTTCTAAATGCTTCAGATTCCTCTCCCTAAGGACTTTTCTATAAGTGATCATCCGGGACTTACAGTACAGCTATGAGGGCTACATGGCTCTGGCTTTAGCTCAGTATGAGGACCTTTTCTAGCTTGTTAGTTGTTACCTTTATTGGCATAAGAATGGCTTGACGAATTGGGTATAGGACAGCCTCTACTCTTATGTGTATAGCCGTGAAGGAATTGTGCCATTTGACAGGGGGGTTCCTATAACTGTTTGCTGAGTGAATCTAATGGCCCTAACTTGTTAGACGAACCTTTGAAAGGCTTCATAGTGACCCCTGCCTGCTCACCTTGGAAGTGTTTTGGGAGTAATTAACTCGGGCATGTGGGTATCACGACTCACCGTGAAATTGTACAACCTCTGCAGAGTGTAAAACTGATATATCAGCCGTGCTCACGGTCACGAGCGGCCTTGGAACCCTTATGGAATAGATGAACACTAAGTATTATTTGTTTATGCTATTCATTATTCATGTTTACATTTGATCGTGTGCTTTGCATTGGGAATTAAACAACTTGTTGCTACTCTTAAGCTAAAATTGTGATAACTAAAAGCTAAACGTTGTTAAACCTGTGTCAAGCCTTTTGAGCCTCATGAACCCCGTGTTACACTTGTTGAGTACGACATGTACTTACGCTTGTTTATTTTCATTACTTGGATAAAAATCCCGAATGGGTAACAAATCGCTTTGGGTATGATGATTTTCCTGAGGACTACTAGACTTGTGGTCAACCAGTCGACGTCCCTGTGAAATGGAGCTTCCGCGAGAGATCTTTTATTACTTCTGCTATATTTATGTGATAACTCTGTCTTATTCGTGATGTAATAAACATTTGTGATGATACTATTCATAATTTGTCGGCTTATGTGTGTGACTGATCTCTGGGCACACATAAGATTTTGCACTCTATTTTATCCTTAAAATCGGGTGTGACACTCGGGCGCCGTTGCCTGGGCCGCCGGTGGCACGGATTCTACGCTGACCACCGTAACACCTACGACTACAGATTCGATCTCAAAACCCCCATCGAGGTCGCCTTCATCAGCAATTCGCCGCCTGCTCCCCCGCTACCTGATGAAGCGGATCGACAATGATGATCTGATCGTATCCATCGATTAGGTTAGCCAGAAGCTCACCGACTGCCTCTCCATCACAGAATCGTCTCTGACCACCCTAGTTCAGCATCGACCACCCTCCGATTCAGATCCATCGGAGGCCAATCAGGAAACTCCAGAGGTTACGGCCCTACCCTTTGGGCTCACCAGCAACACCGCCTCCTACAAAGATGCCCTAAGGGGCAAATTCACCGACCAGGTGGGAGACATCCATCCTCTTGCCGACCAGATCGCTGACTAGCTCTAGCCGACTATCAACATGCTGCACATTGACCGACGCCCCGAATCATCCCTCCACACAATCCTAGAGGAAAACTCAGGCTCTGAGTGCCAGGGTTCCACAGAGACTATCGCTAAAATCGCTGTCATCCAATCTCCCTTCCCATCCATCTGGGGAGGTGGGATTTTTAACGTCAGCGTCGATAGCCCTCCTCGGGATGGAGAAACCAACGAGGATCGCGCCGCTCATGTCGATAGGAACGCCAACCATGCACAGCGCCGAGCAAATGAGGCCGCCATTGTGTTAGCCGAGGCTGCTCACAACGAACAGCTTGATTCGTAAGGGAGGCCACGCCCACTCCAACGCAACCTCGACGATGAATTCGTCTGTGTCGACGGCCACGATGTCTATAAGACCCCAAGCGCCAACTAGGCCGTGGCTGCCAATGAGCTCACCCGGCACAAGCAAATGCTAGAAGTCACCAAGGTTGCCACAATGCTCAAAGCTGCACACTGCCAGGTCAACAAGATCCATCAGGATCAGAGACCTTCCTACTCAATGAGGTCGATTCACTGATCCACTACGCCAAGATCAAATCGCTGCCCTAGTAGAAGTCGTTTCGCCGACCAGCATCGTGAGGATGGACAACCCCTCTACGGGGGAGCTAGGGGGAACCGCATTGACCACCCTCGCCAACATGACCAAGAAGTTGACCAAGACATCCAAGTGCACATCAACAACCTCCAGGACGCACGATGTCACATTGACGGGTGCTGTTTCTCTCACCACGAAGAGGAAGTATGCCGGCGCTAGGAATACGAGCAAGAGTTTGATAATCCGGACATAGCCCTCTAGCCAATTAACCCCGCCAATACCACCGATCACGACGGTGATGATCCTGAAGGGCCCTAAGCATTCACAAGGGCACTCCAAACACTCTAGTGGCCCGTGGTTTCAAAATCACTGGGGTCGAGCCATATGAGGGGCTGATGAACCCCACATAGTGGCTACAAGCTTATGCCACTGCCATGCGTGCCGCCGGGGGAGACACCAGTGTCATGGCAAACTATCTTCCCGTCATGCTCACGCCAACCGTGATGAACTGGCTCACGTGCCTTGCCTCGGATTCCATCGGATCTTGGGAACAGCTAAAGAAGGTCTTCCCCGACAATTACATGACCACGTGTACTCGGTTGGGCACCAAACAAGATCTAAACCACATCTATCAGAAGTCGTCTGAGCTCCTCCGTAGCTACATTAGATGTTTTTCTGAGATGAGGAATCCTATTCCCAACATCATGGAAGCCGAAGTCATCACCGCCTTCATCCGAGGACTCCATCACTACGACCTCCGCTCCAAGTTCAATCATAAGCCACCAAAGGGGATTGGCGAGATGATCACAACCACCGATCAGTATGCCGACGGCAAAGAGGCCGAAGTTTGCTTCAACAAGGACACGGGCACTCATCGCCCAACTCACCGTAGCGATGAGCGCCCCAAAGAGCGATGCCACAGTGATCGCTGCTAAGACGACTGCGGCCACCATCAGGACAATGGTCGTGATCGGCCAGAATGATCCAGAGATGGTCAATATCGCTGCCGCCGACCAGACCACATCGTCACTACCGTAGACGAACCTTGCGCCAAGAGCAATTACGACGAGTAGTACAAGAAGATCCTCAAAGGCCCATGCCCCCTCCACAAGAACAGCAAGCTTAAGATGAAGGACTGCCTTAGCTTGGCTATGGAGTTCTAGGCCAAAAAGCCGGACGACGACAATGAAGACGGAGCTAGAGGCCGACTAGTGGGCGAACATCCCTTATAAATGGCGTTTCCCCCTTGTTCTTGATGCAACCACTAGGAAAGTGCTGTTCAGGAAGGTACTTGTCGATGGCAGAAGTGCTTCGAACCTCCTCTTTGCCGGAGCCCTAAAGGAGCTAGGCCTTGGAATAGAAGAAGTCACACCCTCTGAGTCCTTCTGGGGTGTTGTACCTGGTAGGGCATCCAAACCTCTTGGAGAGATCACCCTCCCGGTAGAATTCGGCACGGCTAGCAACTACCACATCGAGCACATCAACTTCTATGTTGCCAACTTCAACGCTACCTACCACGCCATACTTGGTTGACCAGCTCTAGCCAAGTTCATGGCCATACTGCACTACGCCTATCTGGTGTTGAAGATGCCTTCGCCTGCACAAGTACTAGCCCTGCGGGCCAACCTCTCCATCACCTATGCCTGCGATACAGAGAGTCTCGCCCTTGCCAAAACCACCAACCTCTCCATCCAAATAGCTAGCATGGTCACCGATGCCAAGACGGTGCCCACCGATGACCTGGAGATCCTAGCACTAGAGCCTCCACGTGCCTCCACCAAGTCCAAAGAAACGAAGGAGGTCAGCCTTGGCCTCGACGACCCCACCAAGACCCCAAATAGGAAAGCGTGCTCATCTCCTTCTTATGTGCCAATGCCGATGTGTTGGCTTGGAAACCTGCAGACATGCCGGGGGTACCGCAGGATAAGATCGAGCACTCCTTGAATGTCTCGCCGACCGCCAAACTAATCAAGCAGAAACTCTGATGATTTGCTCCAAACAAGAAGGAGGCTATTAGGGTAGAAATAAAATGGCTCTTAGCTACCGGATTTATTAAAGAGTGTATCATCCTGAATGGTTAGCAAACCCTATTCTTGTTCAAAAAAAGAATAAAGAATGGAGAATGTGCGTTGATTACACCGATCTCAACAAACACTGCCCTAAAGAGCCCTTCGGTCTGCCTCAGATAGACGAGGTTGTAGACTCCACAGCCGGCTGCGAACTGCTCTCCTTCCTCGACTGTTACTCCGGCTGTCACTAGATATCCCTCAAAGAAGATGACCAGATCAAGACGTCATTCATCACGCCTTTTGGTGCATATTGCTATACCACCATGTCCTTTGGACTCAAGAACATTGGGGCGACCTACCAAAGGGCCATCCAGATGTGCCTTGACCAACAGATTGGCCGCAACGTCGAAGCTTACATCGATGATGTGGTCATCAAATCTAAAACCGTCGACAATCTTATCGCCGACCTCAAAGAAATGTTCGCCAATCTGAAAAGATAAAGATGGAAGTTGAACCCTTCAAAGTGCATCTTTGGAGTTCCATCCAGCATACTCCTAGGCTACATCATCAGCGCCCGCGGCATCAAACCCAACCTTGACAAGGTCTCCGCCATCACCAATGTGAAACGGCCAACCTGCATCAAGGATATATAGAAGCTCATAGGGTGCATGGCCGCTCTCAGCCGCTTTATATCTCGCCTCAGCAAGAAGGGACTACCGTTCTTCAAACTACTCAAGGCCTCAGATCATTTCTCCTAGTCGAAAGAGGCTGATACAGCTTTCGAGAAGCTCAAGTTGTTTCTAATGAAGCCTTCGATCATGACGGGGCCTCAACCAGACGAAACCCTACTAATCTACATCGCCGCCACTTCTCGCGTCGTTAGCACAGTTATCGTCGTCGAGCATGAGGAAGTCAGACATGCTTATAAGGTGCAACCTCCAGTCTACTTCATCAATGAGGTTCTTAATGAATCCAAAACTCTTTATCCTCAAGTTCAGAAGCTATTATATGCCATTCTGATCACGTCGCGCAAGCTCCGCCATTACTTCAAGTACTACAAGATCACCGTGGTCACTGAGTTCCCTCTAGGGGACATCCTCCGTAACAAAGAGGCCAATGGCCACATCATCAAGTGGGCTATCGAGCTCGACACTTACTCCATCGAATTTAGAAGCAGGCCTACCATTAAGTCACAGGCGCTGGCTGACTTCATCCCTAAGTCGACTGAAATCCAAGAACCCATACCCGTTACTTGCCCCGAGCACTGGGTGATGTACTTTGACGACGCTCTCAACATCAACGGTGCTGGTGCTGGCATTTAATCATTACGCCGACCAAGGACAAGCTCCGGTACGTCCTCCAAATACATTTTCTAGTCTCCAACAACGCCGTGGAATATGAAGCATGTCTCCATGGACTCTACATAGCCATTGAGCTCAGCGTCAAATGCCTCATGGTGTACGGAGACTCTACGCTGGTCATCAATTAGCTCAACAAAGATTGGTCTTGTTTTAGTGAGAAGATGGACGCATACTGTGTCGAAATCAGGAAACTCGAAGGGAAGTTCTATGGTATCGAGTACCACCATGTGGTACGAGACCAAAATCAGCTCGCTGACCACCTATCCAAGATAGGCTCCTGTCGCACCACAATTCCACCTGGGGTTTTCGTTCAAGACCTCTTTACGCCGTCCATTAAGGAAGAGAAGGAAGTTCAAGAAATCCCCCCTGCCAAGCAGCTGGTACTTATAGTACCTTCGCCGACCGTTGATTGGAGGGAACAGTTCATCAAGTACCTCACTAGCGCCAACGTACCCGCCGACAAGACTGAAACTGAATGCCTAATCCATTGTAGCAACCATTACATGCTGGTAGATGGGAACTTGATGAGGAAAAGTGCCAAGGAAGGGATACTACAGAAATGCATCACCCAAGAAGAGGGAGTGAAACTACTTCTTGAAATGCACTCTAGTTCCTATGGCAATCACGCGGCCTCGAGAAACCTGGTCGGCAAAGCTTTCCGAGCTGGTTTTTATTGGCCTAGGGCCATCGCCGATGCAGAAGACCTCATCCAACGTTGTGAAGTATGTCAATTTTTCTCCAAACAGATACATGTACTGACGCAGGAATTGTAGACCATCAAAACTTCTTGGCCTTTCGCATGCTGGGGACTAGATATGATCGAGCCTTTCAAGCCTGTGCCAGGTGGTTTCTGATACATTTACATCGCCATTGACAAGTTCTCCAAGTGGATCGAATTCAAGCCGCTTGTTTTGGCCACTACAAAAAAACAGTCAAGCTCTTCGAATATATCATTCATAGATTTAGTCTCCTGAATAGCATTATCACCAACCTCTAAACCACATTCACTGATCATCATTTTGGGACTTCTACGAAGACCGATGCATCTCCATTAAATACGTCTCGGTTGCCCATCCTAGAGCCAATGGCCAGGTCGAACGGGTGAACGGCATGATCCTCGATGCCCTCAAAAAGAGACTATAGCAGAAAGAGGAAAAGCATCTGGGCAGACGCATAATCATGCACATGTCTACAAACAACATTTATACGAATACATAAATGCTCACTTATGCCCTCGCGCATCTAACTATTCTATATAGGTTCCTCTATGAGCAGGCCATTGCCCTTGGTCCTCACCATCCACCTCATCAAACAGATCGATGTCGCTGGCCAACCTTTTCGCCATGTCCTCCACCTCATCTTCCAGCTGTTGCTACTTCGTCGCACCCATCCCTCTGGTGAATCTGGCCCTAGGGTAAAGAGACCGAACCACCGCTAGGGCATTTGTCATGGCGAAGACAGTGGCATCTCGGTTGAAGCTCTTATAGTTCTCCCACTCCACCTTGCATCTATCGATGATGGTTTCCGGATGTGGTGGCCTGTCATCGGGCTGAGAAGGTACCTCCATGTCGACGTAGTCGAGCACAGGCTTGACCCCAGCGACCACAGCATCAAGTTTCCCCCTCTGGGTTCTGGCCTCCAGCTCTAGCATGTCGAACTAGGCCTTGGTCCTTTGATGGTATTCTGCAGGCACCAATAGGATCCATCAATTGAAGAAATCACTTTAGCAACAACTCCAACCATGAACTACTCACCTTTCAGCTCCTCGGCTAGTTTCTCCGCTTGCCCAGACACCACCTCCTTCTCCTCCTAGAGTTGACAAACGACCTGGTGCAACTGGCTGAGCTTTGCATCTTGCTCTAGAAAAGTGATGATCATCAACATCTAGTTTTTTCAGCAATACAGAGCAAGTTCACTGATCTATGGTACCTTTCTTCTACTCGGAGACGCTTCTTAGCTGCTCGAAGTTGCGCTCTAGCTGCTCAAAGTTGTGCCTTAGCTGCTCGGCGATGGTCGTCAGCTGCTCGGATAAAGCCCCCTTCATGTATTCCAGGTCCCTCGCATTTGATTTGGCAAGATCTCGTTCGCGTTGGGCCCTCTGGATGTTCTTCTCCATTAGCTTCAACGGCTCCTTTAGTCTCGCGTTCTCCTCGGCAAGGGGCTCCATCCATTTGATCAGCTACTGCTAGTGCATGGCAGTTTGTGCTATACCCTGTAGAGCACCAAGATTGTGAAGAACTCTAATCTCCAACGTCAAAGACGGTCATCATCGACTCAATACTGACCTCGATCTACTTCATGGCTATGGAAAGGGTGGACTATAGCCTCTTTACCTCCCTAGAGGTGTCCTCCTCTTCCACGACCACCACTTCATCCACCTGCTTGTAGATGATTCGGATGGCTTGAGGTCATGATTCTTCACGCTCAATCTCCTCAACCTCGTCCTCTGTCTCCGCTGTGGGTGGCACTCTCTTGGGGCTTGGTGGCCGCACAGAGCGTCCGACCATGCCCTACGATGGCTCAGGGCGTGTGTTTGCTCCTCCAACACCGTCGACCTCTGCGCCTTAGACTCAGTCACGACGTCGGCAGCTCCTGCTCCTGCCTCCGAAGGTTCGGCGGCTCCCATCGTCGCTCCTAGCGTCTTCGTCGCATCAGCCGCCATCATCGCCAACTGTTCTCCGATGCCAACTCCATCAGCTGCGGTGGTCGACTCCTCTGCCGGTCGCTGAGCGCCTAGGGACTTTGGGATGGGATCTGCCGGTATTGCCTCTGCGCCAGGACCAGCCCCCGGCTGCTCGCTAGTTTCACCTGAAGGATTGAGATCCTCCACACGCCTCGTTCTACATCAGATTAGTTCATCAATCATGGCAACTATAAAGATCGAATAGCCAATGATCCCAAGGCAAGGACACTTACACATCGGACTCTCGGTAGATGGTTTGAACCGGCACTGCCTTCTCGAGCATTCAGGCATGGCTCTAGGGTCGACCTGCATGCCCTAGGATGGACGTCCTATGGCTCCTATCATTGGCCTCTCCTCTGCCTATTGCTCGGGGACTCCTTCCTCTCCTTTCGACTGCACCTCCACATGTGTGTTGCACAGTGGCGTCTCAGCGATCGGAGGAGGAGCGGCTAGAGCACTGTTATCGTCCAACCACTCGGACATTGCCGCACTCTGTGTCCAAGCAGTCTGACCGCCATCAATTGAGATGTCACCCGGCTTGCGGGGAGCTACATCCACCATTCTCCTCTTCTTGTGGGCCAGCTCATCTATCGCCACCCTTTTCCCCCAGACCTTCTCCAATAACGAGGGGGACTCTCTGTCCGACCAGCACCTGCTCCTCCATGTTCGGATGAGGTGCTGACGGTACCTTCCTCTAACTGTGTGGTCGGCTTGGCATCTACAGCCATTGGCCAATTGCTCCTTGGCATGCCCGAGAAGTACGCCGACCATTCCTGCAAATGAATCTTTCCACAAGCGAATCAATTCACTGCTCGGCATCGACACGAGATAACGTCATCTAGAAAAACATTCGAGATTTATACCTGAGGAGGTGGGTTCGTGCAGTTGAAGGCTTTCGGCAGCCCTGGCATGCTGTACGGTGCGTTTGGAGCAAACAACTCAGTGGCCCAGTGTAGCATGGCCCCCTTCGTTAGCCTCTCTATCCTCTCCCGGGTGCCATCAGTGCCCCCCTTGAAGTCAAAGCCCGCGTGGGCCCTCTCCTTGCAGGGCTCGACGCGATGCACTATGAAGCTCGCCGCCATAGCTACTCCATTCATCTTAATACCCTTTATCAGACCGAGGAGCTCCTTCACCTGATCCACATCTGCACTACTTGGCTTCTCCAACCAGCTCCTCTGGTTCTCCGGAATGTGATCGATGTTGCAGCGGATGGCAGGATGACTCTGCTTCATGTAGAACCACCTGGCATTGCACCCCTTCAGCGAGTTATTCAGCGGCACAATGTTGTACTCACCAGCCATCCCATCACGGAGTTACAGATATACACCGCCGGCCACTCTAGAACCACCCCCGCCTTTCTTCTTCAGCCAGAATAGGTGGCGAAAGAGGTTGAAGTGGGGAAGAATTCTGAGATAGGCCTCGTAGAAATGGACAAAAATGGAGATGTGCAAGATGGTGTTGGGATGCAGATTGCATAGACTCACTCCCTAGAACTCCAATAGATCCCGCAAGAAAGGATGAATAGGAAATCCTAATCCACGCCAGAAATAATCTTCAAATACTATGACTTCGTCGGTATGTGGCATCTGGAAGGGCTCACCATCGGCCGAATGCCATCCGATGGTGACTCGGTCAGGAAGAACGCCTGCCTCCACCATCCCGTTGAGTTTCGTCTCCCCCATGAGCGACAACACCCATTCCTTGTCACGACTTGCTCTGGCGGTCGCCTTGTTCAGGTTAGCACCTCCCTTCTTCGGCGCCATCTCTCAGTTCTAGATTGGGACTGGCGGTGGAAGCAAGTGTGAATGTGAATCGAGAAGCGCGAGGGCTGAGGAGGAAGACGAAGTGGCGAAGTGGCAAAGGTGGGAGCGATGAGTGCGGCGGGGCAGTTATAAAGCACCAACTCCACTTTTCGCATTCAAGGGTTTTTGGGAAACCGCACCACGATTTGCGCCCCTCCGAATTCTCCGAAGCGCCGTGGTGGGCCGTTACCGGGGCTTCTGTGCAACTGTAGCCCATATCACCCATTTTTTGCCGCTATTTGTTACTGCATGGTGGATTTTCGCCGACTTCTCCGTAATATCATTAAAGGCTCAGTAACTCCTAATGTACAGCCATTACTCCGGTGTTTTCTCCACAATTTAATTTCTCCAAAATTTCCACTTGTGGCTCGGGGACTACGTCATCACTATGACTTGGTTCCTCACCACGCTGGGGGTTTTCTTCTGCTTACTATTGTTTCTGACCCTGGCACCTCATGACCACGTCACCTACTGTGAGGCTCAGGGACTAAGTGGGTACACTTCACCTTGCGGTGAATGTGCGTTTTTTCATTTCAGAGCTCCACCTGAGGACTAGCTGCCTGCTCGCCTGGTCTTTAACTTTTCTTCTACTTTGAACCCTGGCACCACATGACCACGTCACCTACTATCAGGCTTGGGGACTAAGTGGGCACAGTTCACCTTGCGGTGAATGTGTTTGCTTTAATTCAGAAGACTCCATGACTTTTGAAGTTGAAGAAGACTATCTCCCTTTCTCGTGGTCAGACTCTAAGTGGGCACACTAGGAAACTACGGGAAAATTTTCGCTTTTGAACTTGAGCTCCTTACATCCTTATGGCAAGCCTTACTTGGGATACACTGCTCAGCGACTGTTCACAACTACTCGGTGACTCATTAGGGTGGTCGGACTATGAGTCTCACAGCTTGGCTTTGTAAACACCTGCTCGGACAAGCTCAAGACGGCGTTGCACAGCGGATACAAGGTGCTCGGCGACTAGCTGTGGGGGGTATGACCCCGGATACCCACGACAAACTACATGGGCTGTGCTCCTAGGGGTGGTCCAGCCCACAAGATGAAGACCTACGGTGCACGGCACTGCTCGGCGTGCACCGCAAAACATCAAGGGCGATATCCTGAAGATACAACGAGATCTGTTAGGATACGTTTGAGCCCATGATTCATGTAATCTGTTATTACTTTCTGGTTATCTCCTAGATCTAACCAACTTGTAACCCTGCCCCTATACTATATAAGGCAGGTGGGGTCCCCCTCAAAATGCACACAATATCATACAATAGCCAATACAATCCAAGGAGTAGGGCATTATGTCACGCTGACGGTTTGAACATGTCTAACTGTTGTGTCTCTGTTGCCTTCTTGTTCTCGATTACATGCATCTCTGCCGATCAATCTACCTTCGTGGGATACCCCTCAAGGACTGCCGATGTTATTCTGCCGACACCTCCACTGCTCCACCTTGTTTGCTCCACCTTGTTTGCTCCTCCACCGCGACCTGCTCTCTCCGCACGGGATCAAATCGCAGCCACGTTGGACGGTACGACCGAGCCTCCACTCCTCGTCCCACCTCCATCTCTGCTTCTCCAATGACTCAAAAGCTTTGCGCTCTCCTTTCCCGAGCCACACTGCCTCCCTACCCCAACCTAGCCTCGCTCCAGCGCCGTTTGCCATAGCTCGCCATTGCCAAGCTCGACTCACCATCATTGATCTCCACCACCGCCTCCTAGCCAACACGAGGTTGCCCTCCAGTGTTTCCTATACTCTTCCTCTCCCTCTCTGCGCGTCACTATGGCTCGTCGAAGTTGCGCCACCATAGCCGAGCAGCCTCGCTGCACGCGTCGCCACCTCCAAATGTCATCTGCCATGGGGGAAGTCCCAGTTGAGTTTGCCTTGCCGCGCTCGCCATCCCCATGCATTTCGCGTAAGCTCTAGTGCCCCACAGCGCCTTCCCGACATGCTTGCCGCCGCCTCCAATGGCTTCCACCGCCCTTTCTAATCTCTACCATCCGTCACAGATTCGATGGCCCAGAATAGAGCAAACCTGTTCGTTGGTTAATTTTGCAAAAGAGCCCCTCTGCTTTTATGTAATCATGCTCACAGTCCCAAAACGCCTTCTGAAAAGGCATTTTCTTATTTGAAAAGCGTAGTTTAGTTCGGTATATTTACGATTTTGCCATCCACAGCTTAATTTCACCATACCTTCTCCGTTCTAAGTCCGATTTCAGTGATTTTCACGTCTACGTGTTCGTCCAATGCATAGATTAGTTTTATAAGCTTTTCAACATATTTTTCCACTTTTCGTGTACTATTCTAATTATTGTTCATGTTTGCTATGCATGATTGGTTCTGAATGCTTGTGTGGTGCTATATTGCGATCGAATATAGACGGTGAGCAATACATCGGTGATCAGGAGCGGTACTTTGAAGACCAGGACCGGCAAGAAAACTTTTAGCAAGGCAAGTATAGCATGGGATCATCCTTGTTATCCTATTCACCTTAGTAACATTTAATCATATGCATGTGTCTACCTTGATACTCGCAGATATTTTTCCTAGTTATTTGATATCCCGATTCCTTGTCACCATATTAAAATTGCATATGGGTAGCTGATGCTAGTGCCCAGTTAATTATTATCATGAACTGTAACTTGATTAATGGAATATGAAACAAAAAATAAAAGATGCTTTTTAGCAACGTGAATTAAAGGGTGAGAGCATTTGGCTTTATACATGATGCTCTTGTCCTCCCTAAGGACTTATCTGTAAGTGATCACCCAGGACTTACAGTACAACCATGAGTGCTATATGGCTCTGGCTTTAATTCAGTAGAAGGACCGACCTTTTCTATCTTTTTAGTGGTTACCCAAAGGCGTAAAAGGGGTTGTCGAGACGGGTATAGGACAACCTCTATTTCTATGAGTATAGCTGAGGAGGAATTGTGCCATTCGAAAGGGGGGTTCGTACACCTGCTTGCCATTGAAACCTAGCGTCCACTCACTTGTTAGGTGAACCTTTGAAAGACTTCATAGTGAACCTTGTTGACCTTCCTAGGAAGTGCGTCAAGAGGCTAGCTACCTCAGGCGAAAGGGTAAATCATAGCTCATGGGTAAAGTTGTATAACCTCTGTAGAGTGTAAAACTGATGTATCAGCCGTGCTCACGGTCATGAGCGGCCTGGACTCCTTATTAAATAATGACGAATGATCGACGATGTTTTTAAATGCTATTTCTTTATTCATGTTATTAGTTTCATGTGATTAATTGGGGCACTACTAAAGTTGTTGCTGTTAATGCTAAAATTTGACTCATTAAAATGCTTAACACTATAAACCTGTGTCTCATCGTTTGAGCCTCATGAACCCCATGTTATAATTGTTAAGTACGAGATGTACTTATGCAGAGTAAGTACATATTTTGCCGGATGGGTAACAGATTATGGTGGTTATGCTGAGTTTCCTGAGGATTACTAGACTTATGGTTCACCAGTCAACCGTCCCTGTGGAGTTTGGATGCTCTCATGGAGAGTAGTTATCATGTTTTACCACTTTTATATTAGACTTGATGCTTCTGTAATGGTTTATTTTTCGAGATGTAATAAACACCTATGATGATACATTGTAATTTGTCGTCTTGTGTGTGTGACTGATTCCTGGCCACACATAGGATTCTACATTCGATTTTGTCCTTAAAATTGGGTGTGACAAATTAGTATCAGATCCATGTTGATTGTAGGATGCAAGCCTAGTAGAAGTTGGTCGATCTAAGGTTTAGAAGTTGCTACAAAAATCATTGTTCTATAAACCTTGATATTTTTCTTCTATACAATATCCTTACCCCTGCTATTCATCTCCACCTTTGATGCTTGTTTTAAGTCTTGTTCTCATCTACACTCTTTGCCTTGATATGCTTTTAGAATCTTCTCTCACCACCTCCTTGTGCCATCGGAAGAGGACCTTTAGGATCTTTACCCTTATTATGAAGAGAACGATAGTAATCGCAAGTTGAGTCAATGATTGAATAGTGCACCTTTATTGCCTTTTTGAATTGTTATTATTATTTTTCTTGATTTGGATCTTTGAATGATTGCAATGATTTTGTAGACTTTGCCTACAATTTAATTTAGATATATACTTTTAAGTCTTAAGGAATAGTGAATAGATAGTTGGGGTGGTTTTTCTCGTCTTTGCGGTGTGCTGTTTTTCGGAGCAGTCTGTGTTAATCATGATATATCTCCAAATCTGTACATCCAAAGGTCATGAAAATTTTATGGATGAATTTATACTTCTGCATCTTTCATACGCCATTGGAATCACCCTTATACCTGTTTTGGTTTGAGAAATATAACTGTTGCAAGTTGAAGTTTCTGCCCTGACAGATTCTCTGGACAGAATTTATGTTTTGCTATAATACCTTAATTTAACAACAGAATCTGGGACAGAACTCTATAACAAAGTTGCATATAATTTCATAAGCTTTCCATCAATATAAATAACATCTCTGTTTGATATCTGAAACTCGAGATATGTCTGTTCCTTTGCACTGCTGTTGTCGGAACCCACCCAGAAAACATTCAGCTTTACTCTATATCTTATATAAGTGATCTTTAACTCGGATATCTCTAAATCTTGAACATTTGTTTTGGAAAACAGATGGCCGCCAGGGGCAGAGGCCGAGGCGCTCCCAATGATCCGCTGCCGCCACCACCACCGGCGACCATAGAGCAGCTCCTGGCGGTATAGACGCAATTGATGCAGACGCTAGTACAGAATATGCAGAACCTACTGTGGCAGAACCTCCTAAGAAATCGGGCCCACGTGCACCTATCGATGTCTCAACAGACCTCAGATAGCGTACACAAGTTCCCAACAACTTAACAGGTCTGTCGGGTGTCCTCGGGAAACCCGAATCATCCACGTTTCAAACAGGATTCCAATCACAGTCATTGCAGATTACAACATTTTTCAATATACATACCAGAGGTAATAAAGCGGAAGACTTAAGTTTAATATTACAAAACCAGTTGTTTCAAACTTACATAACCATAAGTGTCATACAACCATAGTAGCGAGATAATATTACATTAACATTATTTATTTCACACAAACTAGTGCCTTGTCCAAAGGCCATTCATCATTCCTCATCGTCATCGACTTCATACACTGACATGCAGCAGGGACCAAAACAAGCCTGCGCATGCGTCTCCCCTGCAACAAGGGTTAACAAACCCTGAGTACAAAAGTACTCAACAAGACTGACCCGACCAAAAAGGGCGAAGGTCTTAGGGATGCTGGTGTTGGGTCAAGGTAAGGATGTAGAAAGATTCAAAAATTCTTTGCCAAAAGCTTACTATTCTTGATCCTAGTTTCAGGGTTTACCACTAAGTATTTTAGTTCAATATCTCCAACTAAGTGTTCATATCCCATGTTCCAATCCTTCTCATTCCATTCTTTTCTCATGTTTTAGTAATTCACCGGTCCTACATTGTACAGTAATGAATCGAGTCTCCATATCCATGAGCACCGGCAATTGAATTGATTCAAGTCCCATTTGGGATTCCTTATTACACGACATATGTAGAACTTAATCTTGCATATATCAACCTCGCTACCGGATCCTCCCGTACTAAGCCGTCTCCACGCCACCCGAGAGCACAGCACACCTCAAATCCGGCCACATTCAAGCCACGAGGGTACACGCTACTCCCACCATCTCACCACTCCCAGTGCGTGGGCATTCGTCTTAGTATGGGATTAGCCGAAGTAGGCTTACCGGAGTATGTGACTAGTACTACAAAGTGTCTCGTTCAGAAGATCCACAATGAGTGGCCTTTAAGCGACATAGTCAGCAACATTACCCAACATTCAAGATAAGCCACCCAACTAGTCTCTAGTTCATTCTACCTTCCTTCTTTCTTTCTTTGGCCAATATGCCATCTTTGATTATATCGAAACTTTTACTTTGAAAAGCCTACCATAAAGCATACTAAGCAATTCTACGCCTTTGCAAATGAAATCATCTTCAAGGATGGTAAACAATTAACAAGGTAGGCAATGCATCAAGTAGGTAACATTTGAATAAACAACTTAATGCGATAAGTAACATAAGTGATAAACTTTTCAAAGTAAACAAGGTAATGGTTTAATGCATAAACTGGGGCTTGCCTTCGTTGACGATCTCGGTTTCTGGATCAACACCACGAATATTGAATCCCGCGACAACCGGGGATTCTCCCACCACTTGTTCAACTAGAATCGGTTCACTCTCGGATTCTACACGATATAATAACATATGCTTAAACATGATGATAATGCAAACATGATGCTTTCATGGTACATGAAATATAACAACACCTTGAGTACAACTTTTCTTCACGGTATAGTTGCAAGCCAATAAAACCACTTCCAATTCTACCATTAAGGACAACACAACATGTTACTAAGAGACCCTACATCCTTCTAAAAGAACTTCCTTAAGGTTTCATTTCTAGTCCTACTCTTAATGGATGAAATCATTCATTAAGTAAACCTTAATCACACTTTACTGACCTAGGGCTTGTGACCTAAGTGACTCAACTAAATTGATCTTGACACCCCACTGGTCACAAAACACGACCCAAATCAAGAGTAGATCAATTTATTTTTGAGTCACTTAGGGTTTACCTTTATTTATTTTTGAATTAATTTAGAATTAAGCTCTACATATGCAAGATTAAGTTCTACATATGTCGTGTGATAAGGAATCCCCAGCTGGGACTTGAATCAATTCGAATTGCCGGTGCTCCGCGGATATGGAGACTCGATTCATTACTAAAGCAATGTAGGACTGGTGAATTACTAAAACATGAGAAAAAGAATGGAATGAGAAGGATTGGAACATGGGATATGAACACTTAGTTGGAGATATTGAACTAAAATACTTAGTGGTAAACCCTGAAACTAGGATCAAGAATAGTAAGCTTTTGGCAAAGAATTTTTGAATCTTTCTACATCCTTACCTTGACCCAACACCAGCATCCCTAAGACCTTCGCCCTTTTTGGTCGGGTCAGTCTTGTTGAGTACTTTTGTACTCAGGGTTTGTTAACCCTTGTTGCAGGGGAGACGCATGCGCAGGCTTGTTTTGGTCCCTGCTGCATGTCAGTGTATGAAGTCGATGACGATGAGGAATGATGAATGGCCTTTGGACAAGGCACTAGTTTGTGTGAAATAAATAATGTTAATGTAATATTATCTCGCTACTATGGTTGTATGACACTTATGGTTATGTAAGTTTGAAACAACTGGTTTTGTAATATTAAACTTAAGTCTTCCGCTTTATTACCTCTGGTATGTATATTGAAAAATGTTGTAATCTGCAATAACTATGATTGGAATCCTGTTTGAAACGTGGATGATTCGGGTTTCCCGAGGACACCCGACAGACCTGTTAAGTTGTTGGGAACTTGTGTACGCTATCTGAGGTCTGTTGAGACATCGATAGGTGCACGTGGGCCCGATTTCTTAGGAGGTTCTGCCACACCTACCAGTTGGAGAGGCGCCACCTCGGGACAAGCATGGCGAGTTCATGAAGGGTCACCCTCTAGTGTTCAACCATGCCGCTGATCCACTGGAAGCAGATGATTGGCTGCATGTGGAGAGAAGCAGCTAGCGATAGCACAGTGCAACAACCATGAGAAGGTGCTATACGCATCCGACCAACTCCAGGGCGCAGCATAGGACTGGTGGGAGTCTTAGCAGAATGGGCATCCCAACAATGCTGGTCAAATCACCTAGAAGGAGTTCTGTGAGAGTTTCAGGTCTTACAATATCCCCTCAGGTGTGGTGGAAATTAAGCAAGATGAGTTCCGAGCTCTGAAGCAAGGATCAATGACTGTGAGCAAGTATCGTGACAAGTTTGCTCATTTGTCACGTTACGCTCCTGATGAGGTGTCAGATGATGCCAAGAAGTAGCGCCATTTTCTCAAGGGTCTGTATGATGGTCTTCAACTACAGTTGATGTCCAACACTTACCCCAATTTTTAGGCCCTTGTGGACCACGCTATTGTGGTCGATGATAAGCGCAAGGAGGTGGAAGCAAAGAAGAGGAAGGCTATGGGGCAGAATTTAGGAAGTAGTTCCCGTTAGCACACCAACCCTCCACAAGGCTATCAGCAGAGGTACCAGGGGCCGTCTAATCAGTGGAACCGCAACCCAAATCAGCAACGTCCTCAGTATTAGCAGCAGAATGGCAACCAGCACCCCTAGCAATATATAGGCAATCAGGCATCATGCCAGGGGAATGCTAGCAACAACACCCGAATGAAGAATAGTGCGCCCAACAACCCCAATGTG
Organism: Miscanthus lutarioriparius; assembly: GCA_904845875.1. Taxonomy (NCBI): domain Eukaryota; kingdom Viridiplantae; phylum Streptophyta; class Magnoliopsida; order Poales; family Poaceae; genus Miscanthus; species Miscanthus lutarioriparius. The sequence goes on from CAJGYO010000009.1 coordinate 41,599,118, forward strand.
TGCTATCGTTGTGGCGAGAGTGGACATTATGCAAATCATTGTCCTAGGAAGCAGAATCAGCAGGCTTCTCAGAACCATAATAACAACCACAAGGGGAAATATCCCCAGCCACCTCCTAACACTAGAAGAGTGAACCATGTGTTCACAGAGACCGCACCGAAGGCGCCAGAAGTCATGCTTGGTACGTTCACCATCAATTTCATACCTGCTACAATTTTATTCGATTCTGGTGCTTCGCATTCTTTCATTGCACACATGTTTATTAGGCAACATAGTATACCCCTCTATGCTCTCAAGAATCCTATCTTAGTCAACTCATATGGTGGAGGAATGCAAGCTACTCTCCATTGTCTCGCAATTCAGCTCTCTTTAAGGGGGCTAGAATTTCAAGTGAGTCCATTTTTTAGAACAGCTGGGATTGATTTTATTTTGGGTATGGATTGGATGAAGCAACATCGAGCTATGGTTCAGTGCAAAGAGAAAGTGGTAACTCTAACAACATTCAAGGGGGATAGTGTCGGTGTTTTGAACAAACACCAACTAGTAAATTTATATTTGTTGCGCGTTAGGCTCGGATGGTGTACTAAAGGACACAAGATTTATACTGGTTCGGGTTGAACGTCCCTACGTCCAGTTTGTTGTTGCTCGTGTTATTAGTACCAAAAAAGGTTCGTAGTAGGGGGTACAAACGGTCGAGAGAGGGACAGGTCCCAAGTCTCTGATGGAAAGGTTGAAAGGATGCCAAGAGCTCGGTTGCTACTTGGTTGTATGTTGTCTATGGAATTGATCCATCGTCTTGTGTATGAAATCGATTGGTCCCCTTAGTGGGGTGTCCTGCCCCCCCCCCTTTTATAGATGAAGGGGGAGCAAGGATTACATATGGGAGAAAGAGGAAAAAACCAGAGGGTAGAGAAGGTCCTTCAAAGGAGCTAGATCTTCCTTTCCCCCTGTGCCCGCCTAGCTAACATGGCAGACTGTGTCAGGGATGGCATGTTCATTAATCCGCATACGGCCATGCCCTGGCCTCACTCAGCAAGTGGGTACGTCCCATCTACAACAGCGGACGGTGCGGCTGCCAGGGAGCCGAGTTGTGACCCTATGGGGAGTAGATGGGGAAGTGACCATACTTTGTCACTGTGGATGATGTGAGTTCTCTCTTGGATTGTAGTGGTTGTCGTATGCTTATGTCAGGATCTGCGTCCGAGGGCTGATGACGGCGCCCGCAACACTGTAAGACAAAAGTCGGCGCCTACAACACTGTTTGGACTCTGTCATGCCTAGAAGGGCCTAAAGCACCCATCCTGTCATATCCTGACGGTACCTTTCTATAGGTGTGCAGGGCATGGTCCTCGGTATTGCGGTTGACTCAAATGTCATGTCGTACAGTGTGCTTATCATTATGAAGGAGCAGGGTGAAGTCATCGGGCGAAGCGGAGCCTGCCCTCAGCCGTTGGGCGAGGAGGAGCTTGCCCTCAGATGTCGGGCGAGGTGGAGCCAGCCCTCATCCATCAGGTGAGGCAGAGCCAGCCCTCAGCCATCAGGTGAGGCGGAGCCAGCCCTCAGCTATCGGGCAAGGCGGAGCCGGCCCTCAGACGTCGGGCGAGGCAGAGCCTGCCCTCGGACGTCAAGTGAGGCGGAGCCTGCCCTCGAACATCGGAAAAGGCGGAGCTAGCCCTCAGCCATCGGGCGAGGTGGAGTCTAGCCCTTGGGCATCGGGTGAGGCGATGAGGCGAAGCCAGCCCTCAGCCATCGGGTGAGGCGGAGTCTAGCCCTTGGGGGTCAGGCGAGGCAAAACTAATCTTCCGTCGTTCGGGCAAGAAGTGTAGTAGCGTTCTTGTCTGACCGGAAGCGTTAATGTTTGATAGTTATTAGATCCACCTCATTGGGTACCCCGGTATTAGGTCCTCGACAGTAACCCCCGAGCCCCTAGGTGATTTGGGTAGAATCGCTCGGGGGGTATTTTGATTTGCCAGAGGGTGCACGCGAGCGCACCCGACGGTTGTAGCCCCTGAGCCCCTGGGTGATTCTGGTAGAATCGCTCGGGGGGTATTTTGATTCGCTAGAGGGTGTGCGCGAGCGCACCAGTCGGGTGTAGCCCCTGATACCCCGGGTGATTCAGATAGAATCACCCGCGGTGTAATTTCGGACCCTTCGCGGGTATGGCTGTGAGTTTTGGTTTTTGACAACTAGGCAGTTCAAAGGGAACCCTAGTATCCCGTTCGTGGGGATTCGTCTAGGGTCAGCCCGGTTGAGACTTGTTTGTGGATCGAGACTCCTTTGAGGCTCGTGCGCCTGAGTTTTGGCCATTTACGGACCCATCCCTCGTCGGGACGACTGCCAAAACTGTTGGGCCAGTCCTCAAACTCCTGGGCCCAGGTGGGCCAAAGAAATGCTTTTTGACCTATATCCCCTCTGCGGGAAACAATGTTTTCCTAAACGCTAAACGGTAAATAGTCGGCCACCTACCGTTTAGCCATTATTCGGGCTAAACAGTCCATTAAACGGGCTAAATGAACAATTAAACGGGGTAAACGGACGATTAAACAGAAACGAGCACCACCGTGTAGCGTTTACACGGTGTTTAAGCGGGCTAAACGGCCATTTAGGCAAACAATGGCGGGAAAAGAGTCCTGGTCTGCTTGGGAAGGTTAAACACCCAGCACGATTTTGGTGGGAAAGGTTAGGGTTCATGGGCGCATATCCCGCGACGTGACATGGTGGTGTATCATGGTAGGCTCAGAGACCGAGGTGGGCGATTGCTCTTCTTGCAGCCATCGCCCCTATAAAACCACGGGGTTCGCCCCTAGGGTTCCGTACTTCGCCTCCTCGGCTTCGCATCTACAACCTCCGCCACCAATCGTCTGAGCCTCCCGCACCCGTATCAAGCTGCCGTCAAGCTTGCATCTGCATCGCAACCGCCGTTAAGCTCGCATCCACCCCTCCCAATCCTTTCAATGGAGCCATGGTGCAGATCCAACATCACCCCACAGTGCCTGGAGGGCCTCGTTGCCGTGGCCTCCTTTGCCCGCTAATGAGGATGAGCCGTTGTCGCCCGAAGGGTATGTCGTGTCCTTCGCTGACTTCCACGAGTGGGGATTCGCCATACCTGCTCACAAGTTCCTTCGGGGGCTATTGGATTACTACCAGGTGGAGTTGCAGCACCTTACTCCTAATGGGGTCCAACACATTGCGGTGTTTGTCGCCCTGTGTGAGGGGTTCCTAGGGATTAGTCCCCACTTCGACCTGTGGCGGTATCTCTTCGCCGTCAACCTATTGAAGAAGCGGGTTGGAAAGCAAGAGCTGAGCGTGCCGATGGGATGTGCCATCATTCATCTTCGCAACAACTAGGTGAACGAATACCCATCGATGCGTCTATCGACCTCCAATCAGGGGTGGCATTCGCATTGGTTTTATGTCAAGGACGACGTTGCCGCCACCTTGCCAGTGTTCTCCGGGCGCATCATCGAAGAGGTCCTAGGGACCATGGAAGTGGGGTGTCCCTAACAAAGACAAGAAGAAGATCAAGGACCATCTCGCCGCCCTCCAAATTCTGAAGGAGAGGGGCATGAAGGGATCGGGGATCATCGGTGCCTATCATACGCGGAGGGTGGCGCCGCTGATGAGCCGCGCGCTTCCCCTATACCTAATGGCGCTCGGGGCGTCGCTCGAAGGGATGGCGCATGTCGACAAAGCGCCCCCCCGACCGAAGTGGCACAACGAATCAAGGAGGTGATGGAGCCTTCGAAGGACAACGCCGGCGTTGTCCTTAATTTCATGTATCCAGTGCCGGGGCATCCCCCAATGCGGTCATAACCGGGGTTCATCAATTTCGTAAGTTCTCTTTCCACGTGCCTCCTTTTTTACTTGAATTCCTAGCCCCTTGAAGCTGACCTTAGGATAGCGGGACCAGCCAAAGAGACTCATCTTTGGGGATAGCCCGGCTCCGCTGCCGAAGGACCGAATCATGGCAATGGCAAATTGCACCGCGATCGAGTGGGATAGGAAGACGAGGGAGCTCAAGAGGAAGAAGATGCTACGAAAGCAGCAAGCATGGGAGCGAGGAGAGGAGACAGGTAGTGACGATGAGGATGACAAGGAGGAGTTTGACAAGGTAGTAGCCGATGTGGAGTGGGATGTCTTGGAGAGCAAGGATACGCTGACAGGTACCCACTTGTCCACGCAAGGACCCTTCCTATTCCATGCGGAGGGAAGTGAGTCCATGAGGCCAGCGGAGGCAGGCCAAACCATCGGGGCGTTCTCAGGACCGGTGGGAGCTGGTGTGGCAGAACCTCCTAAGAAATCGGGCCCACGTGCACCTCTCGATGTCTCAACAGACCTCAGATAGCGTACACAAGTTCCCAACAACTTAACAGATCTGTCGGGTGTCCTCGGGAAACCCGAATCATCCATGAATCTTTTCCAAACAGGATCCCAATCACAGTCATTGGAGATTACAATAGTTTTCAATATACATACCAGAGATTATAAAGCAGAAGACTTAAGTTTTAATATTACAAACCAGTTGTTTCAAACTTACATAACCATAAGTGTCATACAACCATAGTAGCGGGATAATATTACATTAACATTATTTATTTCACACAAACTAGTGCCTTGTCCAAAGGCCATTCATCATTCCTCATCATCATCGACTTCATACACTGACATGCAGCAGGGACCAAAACAAGCCTGCGCATGCGACTCACCTGCAACAAGGGTTAACAAACCCTGAGTACAAAAGTACTCAACAAGACTGACCCGACCAAAAAGGGCGAAGGTCTTAGGGATGCAGGTGTTGGGTCAAGGTAAGGATGTAGAAACATTCAAAAGTTCTTTGCCAAAAGCTTACTATTCTTGATCCTAGTTTCAAGTTTTACCCCTAAGTACTTTAGTTCATTATCCTCAACCAAGTGTTCATATCCCATGTTCCAATCCTTCTCATTCCATTCTTTTTCTCATCTTTAAGTAATTCACCAGTCCTGCATTGCTTCTGTAATGAATCGAGTCTCCATATCCGCGGAGCACCGACAATTCGAATTGATTCAAGTCCTAGCTGGGGATTCCTTATCACATGACATATGTAGAACTTAATCTTGCATATATCAACCTCGCTACCGGATCCTCCTGTACTAAGCCGTCTCCACGCCACTCGAGAGCACAGCACACCTCAGATCCGGCCACATTCAAGCCACGAGGGTACACGCTACTCCCGCCATCTCACCACTCCTAGTGCGTGGGCATTCGTCTTAGTATCGGATTAGCCAAAGTAGGCTTACCGGAGTATGTGACCAGTACTACAAAGTGTCTCGTTCAGAAGATCCACAATGAGTGGCCTTTAAGCGACATAGTCAGCAACATTACCCAACATTCAAGATAAGCCACCCAACTAGTCTCTAGTTCATTCTATCTTCTTTCTTTCTTTCTTTGGCCAGTATGCCATCTTTGATTGTATCGAAACTTTTACTGTGCAAACCTACCATAAAGCATACTAAGCAATTCTACGCCTTTGTAAAAGAAATCATCGTCAAGGATGGTAAACAATCAACAAGGTAGGCAATTTATCAAGTAGGTAACATTTGAAGTAAATCAACTTAATGCAATAAGTAACATAAGTGATAATCTTTTCAAAGTAAACAAGGTAATGGTTTAATGCATAAACCGGGGCTTGCCTTCGTTGACGATCTCTGGTTCCGGATCAGTACCACAATTACCAAATCCCACGACAACCGGGGATTCTTCCAGTAATTGCTCAACTAGAATTGTTTCACTCTCAGGTTCTACACGAAATGATAACATATGCTTTAACATGATGATAATGTAAACATGATGCTTTCACGGTACATGAAATGTAACAACACCCCGAATACGATTTTCCTTCACGGTACAGTTGCAAGCCAACAAAACCAACTTGTAAATCTACCGTCAAGGATCACACATGTGACTTGACCAAACTAATCTTGAAACCCTACTGGTCACACAACCTGACCCAAACAAAAATTAAACCCTAACCCTAACAATTAGGGTTGCTTTTATTAAATTTTTAATTAATTTAAAATAAGCCCAAAAATAAACTTGTTCCAAATGACCTCAAACTTTTATGTAGGCTTCCTCATACCAAATTAGTGTACCAAAATAAATTTCATAATTTTTGGAGCTATACAGTGGCCTACAAAAATCATGGAAATTGTATTTATTAATTAATGGACTGAATATTTGAACATTAAAAATTTATTCAAATTTCAAGTTTCAAAATTTTAAACCATACTAGAGCATGTACAGAAGCTACACAAAAATTTTTAGAATTTTTGGAGCTACGATTATTTTTCTACAAATTTCCAAAGATTCAGCACTATTCAAAATCAGAAAATATAAAATTTCACTGTTCTTCTCCTTCCTTCTCACTGACAGCCCGACCCCACCCGTCAGTGACCCATACATGTCATGGCGGCGCTGCCATCACTAGCCGGTCCCAAAATGCGCCGACGGTGACGCTCCGGTGAGGCAGACCTCACCCAAATAATCTACACACCCCTACGAACCCATCCCCGTCCTTGGAATAGCAGAAGGTGCACCGGAGAAGACTCCACGCCGGCCATGGTGGCTCAAGCACGTCGGCTCACGGCGTAACCCCGGCAAGAATGCGGTAGAGTCAAAAGTGAAGTGCACATCATGTTCAGTAGCTCACCACGGTCACATCGGTGGGCTTGGTGAAGGCGGAGATGGTCTGGAATGGCCTGGCCACGGTGAGGTTGACGGTGGCGGAGCTTCGGCCGGTCTTGAGGAAGATGACGTCGCGCGGTGGCGCTGAACTTCCAGGGGTGACACGATCAGGTTTGGGAGGAGCAGAAAGATGAGGCGGAGCTATTGGTGGATGCTACTGACTTAGGATGCTATGACGGCGGTGAATTTCATGAAGCTTGAGTGAGGTTGTCGCATGGCATGCAAGAGAGAGGCGAAAAGAGGAGGGGACGACGACAGTGCGGCTATTTATATCCGGGAGGAGCTCGTCTAGCTTCGACGAAGACACTACAGCGAAGATGCCTGCAGCGATGATGGCGTGCGTTGTGGCGCGTGGAAGCGGTGCAAAACGCTCGGCGGAGGAGGTGGCGTGGCAGCCGTGATGTTAGCGGTGATGTAAATCTTGATTTTGAATTATTTACAAAGCGCGCCATCGAGTCTATTTTTCAAATTACTCCCAAATTTTCTAAAGAAGTTGAAAATCTCCAAAATGAAAGTTGCTCAACTTTTAAACTCTACAACTTTGCTTCAAGGAACATTTTCAAATTCTGCCTCCATTTTGAAATTTGAATTTGGGGTGCATTTGAGTATTTGAATCATTTCAAAATTACTCCAAATTTTATATGTAAACTTGAAAAACTTTGAATACCAAAGTTGATCCACATAATATAATCTTCAACTTTGCTTTTTGCCCCAACCCCAAATTCCACATGGATTTTGAATTAGTCAAAAGGGGCAAAAAGGACTTTTATAATTTGAATTTGAATTCAAATTTGATTTGTCTTTCTTTTACTTTAACTTTGATTTTTGACCAGTAACATGGCCCATTAGGGTTATTTGAGTCAAATGACATATGACCTCACATGATCACATGAATTTTGACCCTTGTAGTCATGATCTTTATTTAGGATTTTGAAACACATCACATGAAATAACAATATTATGAAATAAACCTTATTTAGTGAATGCATTCAAAATTTTCTACTCTATGAATGCTTTGCAATGCATATGATGACATGTCAAATTTTAGTGCTAGGTCAAAACACCAGAGGTGTTACAACCCTTCCCCCTTAAAGAAATCTCGTCCCGAGATTTAAAACTTAAGGCTAAGTAATGGAAAAGGAAATGTGTCAAGCTAACACATCATAACTTTATTCAAAAGACTAGTGAGGGGGTTTTCCATTCTTTTGACAAAATAAACAAGTTACAATATAGACAAATTATTACAACTAGACTTCTAAGTAATCTTTGGACTCCCAAGTAGCTTCTTCTTCAGTGTGCTGGTTTCATTGTACTTTGTAGAACTTGATTGTACGCCTTCGAGAGACTCGATCCTTCTGATCTAAGACTCTAATGGGGTACTCGGCATAAGTCAAATCAGGTGCTAGTTCTACATCACCAAAGTCAATCACTTGGTCAGGTACTTGAAGACACTTCTTCAACTAGGATACATGGAAAATATCATGCACAGCTAACATGTGATCTGGTAGCTTAACACGATAGGCGACTGGTCCACATCTTTGTTGGATTTGAAACGGACCGACATAACGGGGCACTAACTTTCCCCGAATCCCAAAACGATGAACTCCTTTCATTGGCGATACCTTGAGGTAGATAGGATCTCCCACTATGAATTCTAGAGGTCGCCTCCTCTTATCAGCATAGCTTTTCTGTCGGGATTGAGCTACCTTCATATTAGCTTGTATGAGTTTAACTTTCTCTTATGCTTCCTTGACCACATCCGGTCCAAAGAACCAACGTTCTCCAACATCTGACTAATGTAAAGGTGTCTGGCATCTACGACCATACAATGCTTCAAATGGTGCCATTTTAATGCTCTCTTGATAGCTATTGTTATATGAGAATTCAGCTAAGGGAAGGCATTCATCCCACATAGCACCATAGGAGAGAACACATGCTCTTAACATATCTTCAAGAATTTGATTTAGCCTTTCCGTCTGTCCATCTATTTGTGGATGATAAGCAGAACTACGGATAAGTTTAGTTCCCAAAGACTCATGTAGACTTTTCCAAAACTTGGATATGAACAATGACCCTCTGTCAGAGACAATGGTCTTGGGTGCCCCATGCAGACTGAAGATTCTATCCAGATAAAGCTTTGCATACTGCTCCGCTCGATATTTATCTCTGACTGGTAAGAAATGAGCTATCTTGGTTAGGCGATCAACAATAACCCATATTGAATTGTAGCCTACAGATGTCCTAGGCAACCCTACTATGAAGTCCATACAGATATCTTCCCACTTCCAAGATAGAACTAGCAAGGAATGTAATGGACCTGCAGTCTTCATGTGAATCGCTTTGACCCTCTGACAAGTATCACATTTGGCCACATATTGAGCTATTTCTATTTTCATTTTGGTCCACCAATATCTCGTTCTCAGATCATGATACATTTTGTTGCTACCTGGATGAATAGAGTATCTTGTAGAATGAGCTTCATCAAGAATCTGCTTTCGCAGCTCTGGATTTTTGGGTACTACCAATCTATCCTTGAACCATACGACATCTGATTCATCAATCGTGAAACATGTTGATCTTCCAGATCTGATTTTATCCTTGATATGGGCTATGCCCTTACTTTTCTGTTGAGCAGCAATGATCTGATCTTTGATAGTGGACTCAACTGCAATATTGGACAGGGAACCTTGTTCTATGATTTGTAAATTCAGATGCTCCATCTCTTGACACAATGTTTGTTGCATAGGTTCTACAATCAGGCAATGACAATGACTCTTGCGACTCAGGGCATCGGCAACCACATTAGCCTTGCCCGGATGATAATGCACTTCTAAGTCATAATCTTTGATAAGTTCTAACCATCTTCTTTGCCTCATATTCAACTCTGACTGAGTGAAGATATATTTCAAACTTTTGTGATCTGTATAGATATGACAGATATTGCCCAATAAATAATGTCGCCAAACCTTTAGTGCATGAACAACAGTGGCTAATTCAAGATCATGGGTGGGATAATGTTCTTCATGCTTCTTGAGTTGTCTGGACGCATATGCTATGACTCTGTCTTCTTGCATAAGAACACAGCCAATACCAATTCCAGATGCATCACAATAGATATCAAATGGCCTCTCGATATCAGGGTGTGCTAATACTGGTGCAGTTGTCAGCAACTTTTTCAATGTCTGAAAGGCCTCCTCACATCCAGTTGACCATACAAACTTAGTTTGATTTTTCAGAAGTCCAGTAATTGGCTTCGCAATTCTGGAGAAGTCAGGGATGAACCAACGGTAATAACCTACCAACCCCAGAAAACTACGAACTTGATGAACAGTGGTAGGTGCTTTCCAGTTAAGGACTTCTTCTACTTTGCTCAGATCAACAGCTATACCTTCAGTAGATAACACATGACCTAGAAATTGTACTTCCTTTAACCAGAATTCACATTTGCTGAATTTGGCATATAATTGGTGATCTCTTAATCGTTGTAGAACAATGCAGAGATGATCCGCATGTTCTTCTTTGCTCTTAGAATAGATAAGAATGTCATCAATGAATACCACTACAAACTTATCCAACTCGGGCATGAAAACTGAGTTCATCAGGTACATGAAATGAGCCGGGGCATTGGTCAGCCCAAAAGACATGACTAAATACTCATATAGACCATATCGGGTAGTAAACGCTGTCTTCGGCACATCTTCTCGTCTGATCTTAATCTAGTGATAGCCTAACCTCAAGTCTATCTTCGAGAACACCTTAGCTCCTGCAAGTTGATCAAAAAGCAAATCAATTCGGGGTAAGGGGTATTTGTTCTTTATGGTGACTTCATTTAACGGCCGATAGTCAACACATAACCTTAAGGTTTGGTCCTTCTTCTTCACGAAGATAGCAGGGCATCCCCAAGGTGATGAACTGGGTTGAATGAAACCCTTGTCTAACAACTCTTGTAGTTGCATTTTTAATTCTGCTAGTTCTTTGGGTGGCATCATATATGCTCTTCTGGACACAGGTGCCGTTCCTGGTTTTAGGTCAATTCTAAACTCCACATCTCGGTCTGGTGGCAGTCCAGGCAGATCATTGGGAAAAACATCTATAAATTCACATACCACATGAATGTTCTCGGCTTCTTCAACCGTAGTTGTACAGACTGTTCCAACTGTACTCTTAGGAAAGGAAAGTTGGATGAGAAGTTGGGTTTTGCTGCTAGGTACATTTACTCTTATGGATCTACGTAGGACATCTATGATAGCCCCATGTTGAGTTAACTAGTTCATACCAAGGATCACATCTATATCTTGATCCTTTAATATCAGCATGCTAGTAGGGAACGCATGTCCTCCCAAATCAATAGGTACATGCTGAACTATCTCCCTTGTACAGAGTCGTCCCCCTGGCGACTGTATATGATATGGTTCTTTTGTTTCCCCAATAGTTATCCCATGCTTCACAACAAATGTACGATTGATGAATGTATGGGATGCACCAGAATCAAATAAGGTAATTGTAGGGTGCTTAGCAACGGGAAACATACCAATCATTACTGGTTCTCCTTCTGGAATAGATTCCACCTGAGTATAGAAGACCCTTCTAGATTTCTTCTTAGCCTGACCTTTCTGACTATTCTGAGCATTGCCCTTGTACTGATTAGGAGCTTGAGTAACAGGGGCTTTGGGTACATTAGGATTGTTCTTCCTAGGATACGAACATTCTCGGGAAAAGTGTCTGGGTTTACCACAATTATAGCATGGATAATTGTGATTCTAGGGAGTAGCATTGCGGTTTGCATTATTTGTATTGTTTTGCTGATGCGGCGCTTGATGAGTATAAGGCGTATTAGTTGCAGGGCGAATAAAGATTTGCTGCCTGCTTTGGCTTTGTTGTGGGCGGAATGGTGCACGGCCATGATTCTGAGGATGGTAAACCACCTTTTGACGCTTTCCACTCGACGATCCAGAAGCAAATGCTCTCTTCTTCTTTGCCTCCTTGTGTCGGCGGTAATTCTCCTTTGAAGCGATAGCAATGTTGACAGTCTCATGATAAGTTACGTTGCCACAAGTTGCCATCATGGTCTGAAGTTTGGTGTTTAGACCTCTCATGAAATGATTCTTCTTCTTCCTATCAGTATTCACATACTCTATAGCATACTGCGACAGGTGATTGAAACGCCCAACATAGTGCATCACCGAGTGCTCCCCTTGCTTAAGAGCCAGGAATTCTTCTAACTTCATGGTCATCACACCATCTGGAATATAGTGTGCTCTGAAGGCATCCTTAAACTCCATCCAGGTGATTTGGTGACCAGCGGGCTGTACAGCTACCAAATTTGCCCACCAAGCACCAAAGCAGCTCCTCGGAGAGTTCTTTGTGCATAAACCTTGGTTTACGAATCATGATGCAATGAATCAGCTCAAACTTTTGCTCCATTGTCCGGAGCCAATCATCAGCTTCTAAAGGCTCTTCTGCCTTAGAGAACACAGGCGAACGTGTGTCAGTAAAATCAATATAGGTTGTCTCATCATTTCCATTATTACGGCGGCCATGATTAGGGTGTGTTGCTTGTTGGTTTTGAGCCATTTCCCTTAACAACCTATCATTCTCAGCCGTTGCATAGACGAGTGCAGTTATGGCATCTACCATACTCGGAGGCATTGGTGGAGGATTTGGGACTTCATCATTGTCTTGCGAAGTACCAACACCAGTTTGGGTGTTAATGCGAGGCATCTGTTAGAGAGACATGTTTATTTATATTATTATTTTATTGAAAGCAGTTAAAAGGTTTCATGCTACAAAGGGTTTCTTATTTATGTTACATGTCTTGTATCCCACAAGACAACCCTGGTTTACTAGGAAAGCAGTAAAGGAACTATTACTACTCTGAGCTTTCAGTCATCGGCATCCGTGCCCATATCGGACGAAACCTCATCTTCATGTGAGAAGTACACTAACTCCTCAGGATCCTCCTCCTCTTCTTCATTCTCGACTTCACCTGGAGCTACAATCATTTCTTCATCTGTAACTTCCCCATCATCATGAGGAGGATGAAGTTGAGCGTACAGCAGGTGGACATTCTCATGAAGAATGGCATTGTCCATCTCTAGGTCCTCTACGTAGAACTCCAACTCATGGACGCGTTCATTGGCCGCATCCTCTCGTGTCCAGGCTTCATTCCTCAACTCGGTATTCTTGGTGATGTCCCTTTCCATTTCCGCTAGCTTCTCTTGATCTTTGGCATGAGCTCGATGAAGAGTGTTGAGCTCCTTGGTAAGGTTCTCAATGTTGGCGGGATTGCTTGAAGATTCTTCATCTCCTAGGGTCTTGGAACTTCCTTCACCAAGCTCACGGTTACGCGGTGCCAACTGGTGACGAGGGACTCCGTGAGGTCCAGTGGACTTGCGTGCGGTTATCTTGGTCTTTGCCACAGCCTGTAGAATTTAGGAGAGGACTATAAGGATAGCTTGAGGATAATGGAGGTTAGCAAGAATGGGATTGACATTACTTACCCAACCACTTTTAAGGGGAATTATTATGCAAGGTGTTCAAGCATGATGCATGAATCGATCTTACGAATCCGAGTACAAAAGATTTATACAATCAAAACTACTAGATTTTTAATACATAGGACAAACCTAATCATATTATCCGCCACAAACTTTCAAATAAGATAGGATTGAGGCTAGATTAGAGGAAAGAAGAAAGAAATTTGAACTTTAAAATATCAAGTTTACTTTCTTTGATCCAAATCAATTTGAAGGTTTTCCAAAGTAACCTACAATGATCTTAGATAGGACCTGCTCTGATACCAGCTGTGGCAGAACCTCCTAAGAAATCGGACCCACATGCACCTTTCGATGTCTCAACAGACCTCAGATAGCGTACACAAGTTCCCAACAACTTAACAGATCTGTCGGGTGTCCTCGGGAAACTTGAATCATCCACGAATCTTTTCCAAGCAGGATCCCAATCACAGCCATTGGAGATTACAACAGTTTTCAATATACATACCAGAGATTATAAAGCGGAAGACTTAAGTTTTAATATTACAAACCAGTTGTTTCAAACATACATAACCATAAGTGTCATACAACCATAGTAGCGGGATAATATTACATTAACATTATTTATTTCACACAAACTAGTGCCTTGTCCAAAGGCCATTCATCATTCCTCATCGTCATCGACTTCAAACACTAACATGCAGCAGGGAGCAAAACAAGCCTGCGCATGCGACTCACCTGCAACAAGGGTTAACAAACCCTAAGTACAAAAGTACTCAACAAGACTGACCCGACCAAAAAGGGCGAAGGTCTTAGGGATGCAGGTGTTGGGTCAAGGTAAGGATGTAGAAAGATTCAAAAGTTCTTTGCCAAAAGCTTACTATTCTTGATCCTAGTTTCAAGTTTTACCCCTAAATACTTTAGTTCATTATCCTCAACCAAGTGTTCATATCCCATGTTCCAATCCTTCTCATTCCATTCTTTTTTCTCATGTTTTAGTAATTCACCAGTCCTGCATTGCTTCTGTAATGAATCGAGTCTCCATATCCGTGGAGCACCTTAAGCAATTGAATTGATTCAAGTCCAAACTGGGATTCCTTATCACATGACATATGTAGAACTTAATCTTGCATATATCAACCTCAGCACCGGATCCTCCGTACTAAGCCATCTCTCCACGCCACCCGAGAGCACAAAGACACCTCAAATCCGGCCACATTCAAGCCACGAGGGTACACGCTACTCCGCCATCTCACCACTCCCCAAGTGCATGGGCATTCGTCTTAATATCGGATTAGCCAAGTAGGCTTACGGAGTATGTGACCAAGTACTACAAAGTGTCTCGCTCGGAAGATCCACAATGAGTGGCCTTTAAGCGACATATAGTCGGCAACATTACCCAACATTCAAGATAAGCCACCCAACTAGTCTCTAGTTCATTCTATCTTCTTTCTTTCTTTCTTTGGCCATGTATGCCATCTTTGATTGTATCGAAACTTTTCTTTGTGCAAACCTACCATAAAGCATACTAAGCAATTCTACGCCTTTGTAAAAGAAATCATCGTCAAGGATGGTAAACAATCAACAAGGTAGGCAATGCATCAAGTAGGTAACATTTGAAGTAAATCAACTTAATGCAATAAGTAACATAAGTGATAAACTTTTCAAAGTAAAGAAGGTAATGGTTTAATGCATAAACCGGGGCTTGCCTTCGTTGACGATCTCAAGTTCCGGATCAGTACCACAATTACCAAATCCCACGACAACCGGGGATTCTTCCAGTATTTGCTCAACTAGAATCGTTTCACTCTCGGGTTCTACATGAAATGATAACATATGCTTTAACATGATGATAATGTAAACATGATGCTTTCACGGTACATGAAATGTAACAACACCCCGAATACGATTTTCCTTCACGGTAAAGTTGTAAGCCAACAAAACCAACTTATAAATCTACCATCAAGGATCACATGTGACTTTACCAAACTAATCTTGAAACCCTACTGGTCACACAACCTGACCCAAACAAAAATTAAACCCTAACCCTAACAATTAGGGTTGCTTTTATTAAATTTTTAATTAATTTAAAATAAGCCCATTAATAAACTTGTTCCAAATGACCTCAAACTTTTATGTAAGCTTCCTCATAACAAATTAGTGTACCAAAATAAATTTCATAATTTTTGGAGCTATACAGAGGCCTACAAAAATCTTGGAAATTGCATTTATTAATTAATGGACTGAATATTTGAACATTAAAACTTTATTCAAATTTCAAGTTTCAAATTTTTAAACCATACTAGAGCATGTACAGAAGCTACACAAAATTTTTCAGAATTTTTGGAGCTATGATTATTTTTCTACAAATTTCCAAAGATTCAGCACTATTCAAAATCAGAAAATATAAAATTTCACTGTTCTTCTCCTTCCTTCTCACTGACAGCCCGACCCCACTTGTCAGTGACCCGTACATGTCACGGCGGTGCCGCCATCACTGGCCGGTCCCAAAATGCGCCGACGGTGACGCTCCGGCGAGGCAGACCTCATCCAAATAATCTACACACCCCTACGAACCCATCCCCGTCCTTGGAATAGCAGAAGGTGCACCGGAGAAGACTCCACGCTGGCCATGGCGGCTCGAGCATGTCGGTTCACGGCGTAACCCCAGCAAGAATGTGGTAGAGTCAAAAGCAAAGTGCACATCACGTTCAGTAGCTCACTACGGTCACGCCGGTGGGCTTGGTGAAGGAGAGCAGTGCGGAATGGCTGCCACGGTGAGGTTGACGGCATGAGCTTGGGCGGTCTTGAGAGGAAGATGACGTCGCGCGGTGGCACTGAACTTCCAGGGGTGACACGATCAGGTTTGGGAGGAGCAGAAAGACAAGGCGGAGCTATTGGTGGATGCTACTGACTTAGGATGCTATGACGGCGGTGAATTTCGTGAGCGCAGTGAGGTTGTCGGCGGCGAGCAGAGGCAGGAAAAGAGGAGAGGGACGACGACGGTACGGCTATTTATAGCCGGGAGGAGCTCGTCTGGCTTCGACAGCACACGACGAAGATGCCACGGCGATGATGACGTGCCAGGGCGCGTGGAAGCGGTGCAAAACGCTCGGCGGCGGCAGCGGCGTGGCGCCGGCGGAAAGCGGTGATGTAAATCTTGATTTTTGAATTATTTACAAAACTGCCACTGAGTCTATTTTTCAAATTACTCCCAAATTTTCTAAAGAAGTTGAAAATCTCCAAAAATGAAAGTTGCTCAACTTTTTAAACTCTACAACTTTGCTTCAAGGAACATTTTCAAATTCTGCCTCCATTTTGAAATTTGAATTTGGGGTGCATTTGAGTATTTGAATCATTTCAAAATTACTCCAAATTTTATATGTAAACTTGAAAAACTTTGAATACCAAAGTTGATCCACATAATATAATCTTCAACTTTGCTTTTTGCCCCAACCCCAAATTCCACATGGATTTTGAATTAGTCAAAAGGGGCAAAAAGGACTTTTATAATTTGAATTTGAATTCAAATTTGATTTGTCTTTCTTTTACTTTAACTTTGATTTTTGACCAGTAACATGGCCCATTAGGGTTATTTGAGTCAAATGACATATGACCTCACATGATCACATGAATTTTGACCCTTGTAGTCATGATCTTTATTTAGGATTTTGAAACACATCACATGAAATAACAATATTATGAAATAAACCTTATTTAGTGAATGCATTCAAAATTTTCTACTCTATGAATGCTTTGCAATGCATATGATGACATGTCAAATTTTAGTGCTAGGTCAAAACACCAGAGGTGTTACAGCTGGCAGATCCACCGCCATACTCGGGGTGCCGGTTGAGGACCGGTGGATGGGGGGTGGTGGATCTGCTACCTTGCCCAAGGTGTCGACAGAGAGGGGTGGCTCCACCGCCGCGCCCTTGGAGGAAAGTGAGATGAGCCCCCCCGCCAGGGAGCAGGGGGCAGGCTCAAAACGGTCCCGCCTAGATGAATTGGAGCAGGAAATTGGGGGTTCGTCCCCAAAACATTCCTACCGCCCAACAGTGCCAGCGTAAAGTCACTAATTCCTCTGTTTTTCCTGTTTCTCTGTTTGTCTGTTTTTCAGCATGACCTTATGCCTTTTAACTCTTGCAGAGTCTTGCGATGGGGCCATTCTTTGGCGCTGGCGCCCAAGAAGAGCATTGCTCTTCAGGCGGGAGGGACGCTCTCGCCCGATGTCGCTCCTATTTCGGGCAGGAGCGGCGCTGATGTTGCGGTCTTATCGGATGGTCAGGTGCCCGTGCCCTCGGTGGGTCAAGTGGGCTCTAGGGCTAAAGAAGCACCCTCGAGGGTCGCCGAGCAGACGACGGTGGAGGTGACTCCGCCGCCTACGTTGGAGCGGATGGAGCTGCCGCCAACGCTTGTGGCGCCCTCTGTGGTGGGCGCGGCGCTGCAAGTTGAGGCATCGGCATTGCAAGCGGAGGTGGCCACGACCGTGACAAGCCAATGTAGCCATGGTGGTGTCCGAGGGAGTGACGCAATCCATGCCACCGGTGGCCCAGGCTACGGCGCCCGAGGTGGGCTGGATGGAGGAGGATGCAGCCAGAGGGTCCCCGGGCGTCATGGCAGTGGTGGAGAGGATCAGCGGGAGGTCGCCCTCAGCCGTGATGTCAGGGGGTAGCCGCTCGCCCGCGCAGGGTGTGCCGCCGCTCTAGTGGATGGCTCCTCAAGACCCGACGTCGACTCTCTTCTCGCGCGACGATGCTGCCGAGAGCATGGAGTGGGAGAGTCTCGACGTTGGGTTCTCGGCTATGATGGATGCCTTGAGCCAGGCCAGGGGCGTCCTATGTTACATCATTGTTCCCACTGGCCGGGTATCTGCTTGATCTTCCTTCTCGCTTTCTCCTTTCTTCATGTATTTTTGTATTTTTGACACTGGTCTTCTTTTTTTCAGTCCCTCATTGCCCATAGCCGGGAGAAGTCCCGGTTCCTTCATGGGTAGAAGGTGGAATGGGACCGCCTCACCAAGGAGCCTCGGCTGCGCGGAGATGTGAGCGCGCAGCTTGCCGCCACCCAACAGCGGGAAGACAAGGCGCATCGGGATGTGGAGGAGATCCATGGGATGTTCTAGGATCTATCGATGAGGGTGCAGCAGGACGAGGAGGCGGCTGCCAGGGACCTGAAGCTAGAAGCCGAGGAAAGGTCCATGGCCTTGAAGTAGAGGGTGAATCTAGACACCGAGGTGATTGCTCGGCTGCGTAGGGAGCGAGATGAGCTGCACCAGACAACATAAAGACTCTGATTGGAGCATGGCATGGTCCGTGAGGAGCGCGACTAGGCCATCCAGGAGTGCGATGAGGTGCGTCAGCTGGTCAGCTCCCTCCGGATGGATCTTGGAGCCACGGTGACCCAAAGGCTGGAGGCCGAGAGCATCTCTGCCAGGCTAGGCACGAAGATTGTCGAGGTGCGGGGGATTCTTCAAGCCAAGAGTGACAAGCACGATCTTCTACGCGCCGTCATCGGGATGGTCTTCGATGACCTGGGGGTGGCGCAGCTAGAGGAAACCGGCTCTCTTGCGGCCCATGCCATGGATATCATGGCACGTGTGCGACAGCTTGAGGAGAACGCCTTTCACGCTAGGATCACCCAAGCCTTTGCTGTTGCCCACTCTCATTATGATCAGGAAATCAACTTGGAGGCAATGAACCTTGGCTTCGCGCCTGGCTACACAAACTCCGAGCTGGATGAGATTGAGAAGGCGGTGACTCCTATTGCGCGGAACCTGGCGAACAGGCTGAAAGACATAGTTCTCCCTCCAAGGAAGTAGTTAGTTGAATAAGTTTGATAAACATTTATGTGTAATATGCGGACAAGTGTTGGTACTTTTGTGTCCGAGAACAGATTCATGATTTTTTTCGCAATTTTGTTTCGTTCGTTTGAGCTTACTTTCTTCCCTTTTGCATTCGAGAAAAAAGGTTTATGCGATTCGATCTTTCCGTTTGTTAAGACTGTAGGGCCCGAGGTGTATAAGGGGAAATTTCGATTGTGCTGGTGAGCAAAGTTACCGTAACTATCGGGGTGTGGGTTTTTTGCAGTCTTACCAGGCATGCTCATTTATCTGTTCGCACAAACCTTGCTGCTAACCTTAACGCGAGGAAGAGGTCTGACACAATGACTGTTTCGAAAAAAGGAGGCATGCTCGTTTATCTGGCCCCCGAGTGAGATTCGACCCCTTGCGGTTGCTGGGGCCACATGTTACTAGAGACCGAAGCGAGGGTAGCGAACTTACTCTTGTATTCGCATGTACCCCTTACTTAGGATTTTGGCGATCGTTCCATGACCATGCGTTTGGTCTTATTACTGTCTCGGCCTTCCCTGAGCCCCCGCGTGTGGTGGGGGTTCGGTCAAGGGTCAGCTTGTTTTGTGACTGTCGCCCGATCCATGGTTTCCGCAATTGGAGGGGTTGAGGCGATGTCACTTGCCTCAACGGCTTGAGTGACGTGCCTGATGAGCTCGCTGACGGGGATGTTCGAACAGAATTCAATCCTGTTGCTTTGCCACAGAGTCGGCAAAGCCCTCGGGTGGCATTATATTGTTCCTTGACCTGCCTTCCAATAGATTCCCCCTCAATGGGGATTCTATGGGCTTGGCTAAAGGCTGGATTGAACTAGCTAAAGGCTAGATTGAACTAGAAGGTTGAGATGACCCTATCCGCCTCAATGTGGGTTGGGCAAAGGCCGCTAAGGCTCATCTGTGTTTTCTCCCCTATCTCTTGTTTGACGTGAGGCGGCCTCGGACCCTTCACGGGTCAGCCTTCAAACCTCGGTCTCTCAATCTCGGATCGAGCGGCTCAAGCCCTCGAGCCCCTTAGGGTCTGATAGGGGTCAGCAGCATTTCGTGCATCACCCCGTCCTCGGTTTTCATAACCGGAGGGGCTGAGTTGACGACACTTGCTTCGATGGCACGAGTGTCGCGCTCAATGAGCTCGCTAACGGGTATGTTCATGTGGAATCCGGGTCCATCATTCGCTGACGGGGTTGGTAGAGCCCTCATGTGGCATTCCACTACTTCTTAACCCGCCTCCTAGCAGATGCCCGAGCTGTTCGATAGGCTCAGGTGGCCCGTTGGCCTCTCCTCAATGTTGATTCTATGGGTTTGGCTCGAGGTTAGAATCGAACGACAAAACTCGGGATGTCCCTGTTCGCGTCTGAGCGGGCTCGGGCAAGGCCGCTGGGGCTCATCTCGGTTTTTCTCCTTGGCTCTATTTGATGTGAGGCGGCCTCAAGCCCTTCGTAGGCCGGCCTTCAATCCTTGGTTAGTTGCCGCTCATATCGAATGAGGCGACTACCGCTTCGTGGCTCGACATGAAGCATTGATATGCAGCGATTGCATATGCAATGTTTTGGATGTATGGGATTAATGTATGATTTAATTGAAACGAAAGCGAGGGTCGGTAATGTTACCTTGGTGGCATGAGCGATGAGAAGCTCTTACCGGACATGTCCGTGCGGGGTTTGGGTCCGATGTTTGCGATGGGGCCGGCGTGACCTGCACATGCATCACAATTTTTCATTTCTGTCTCTTGGCGGTGATCCGAGCCATTTGATCGATTTTAGGTGACCTGACAGCTTCTCCTTGAGGGAGATTCTGTAGGCGGACCCCGCCAAACCCTTCTTGAGAAGGCGGATGCTAAAGCTTGGGCTATGGGGAACTGTGAATTCGATTATGCTGGTGAACAAAACACCGTAGCCATAGGGACGTAGGGTCTAGCGGTTCGTCCAGTTTTACTCAAAGTTTTACACCCGCACATCGTGTCTCTGGTTTTAAAAGTAAGGAGGGGTCAGGCGAAGAGGATGTCTAAACAGGTAGACACTCTCGGCAGCCCCCGAGCGATGTCCGTGCCCCTGCCGTTGCTGGGGTCGGAAGCTCGGTAATGAAATTTACACGCAGAGTATGTAAACAGAGGTGCTTATCTTTCGATAGCCATTCGTTTGTCATTTTACCTGGGCCATCCGATCGACCCAGGAGGCCTGTTGGGCCCCCCTTGATAGGGATTCCATTGTCGGGTCGTTCTGTGGTCCTACCTAGGGAAGCGGAGAGTCGCCTGCATGCGGGTGCACCCTGATTCTCACGCCCCATGTGCGGTAGTAGTGGGCCATGCCCAGGCAACGTCCTATTTGACCAGGTGACATCTCATCGACCAAAGCGTGTCCTGTCGGTCCATGCGCGTCCCCTCGGAATCTCATAAGCATCGATTTCACATCTGCATTGAATAGGGGAAGGGAGAGAGTTTTTCATCCCAACCTTTCGCCTTTCCTCAGCTG
The DNA here is from genome assembly GCA_904845875.1 of Miscanthus lutarioriparius. Taxonomy (NCBI): domain Eukaryota; kingdom Viridiplantae; phylum Streptophyta; class Magnoliopsida; order Poales; family Poaceae; genus Miscanthus; species Miscanthus lutarioriparius. Next base: position 41,620,650 of record CAJGYO010000009.1, read on the forward strand.
CTGCACCTCTTCCTTAAATAGGGAGGGGGATTGGAGTTCTCATCCCATTCCTTCATCTGTTTCTGAGCCGCTACCTCTCCTTCTTTCTCCTTATCGCCAAGCGCGTTCGTATGTCGCGGGGATTCCTAAGTGAGAGAGGGTAATGCGAGGGGAGGAGGACTCACAGATCTGTTCATGAATCTGGAGTGCGATGTCGAGCTGGAGGTCATCCAACGTAGATGAGATGGTGCTGGCCACCTTTGTCGAGAAGGGGCCGCTTCTACCGAAGGAGGAAGCGAACTGGAGGGTGGTGAGCGTCGTCGGTTTTGCCATCGTCCGTGAGGCCTTCGTCGGAATGGAGCCGTACGGGAGGCCCTTCCAGCGAATCTTCTCCGGGCAAGTCTTGTTGGTGGGGAAGCCGCTTAGGACTACGTCGATGGGGGGCTTTGCCCTCGTGGCCACACAGATCGGCCAGTTCATGAAGCTTGATGAGATGTCAGAGACATCCATTAGCCATGGCGTCCTTTCTTCAGCAGGAAGCACCCCCCATCTAGGTGCCGTTGTCAGGGTTGCGGCTAATCATGATGGTGTAGTCCCTGGACACCCTAGCGAAGGCACCATAGTCGCTGATGTGGTGCTCGACGTTGCAGATGACGGCGCCCTCGAGGATCCCGTGGAGCGATAGGACGTCGCCGATGGAGAGCATGGCGCGGCAACTGTAGTAGTGCTCATAGTAGAACTGGTCAGAAACTAAATTGAATAAGTTGTGGGGGAGCCCCTGAGTGAATAGTCTTTTGTATTTATGAATACATTAGTCCTTTTCGTGATGAAATCACTTCATAAGCGATGAATTTGTGCGAAAAATGAACAAGTTTTCAACTTTCATTATGGCAAATAGCTTTTTAGCTGTTCTCCCTCTTTTTGTAAAAGAGGTTTGGTGCCCTCTGACCCTTCTCATAGTCAAGGTCGCAAAAAACTCGCAGTGCAGGCAAGCCAATTCTGATCACGCTGGTGAGCAAGGAGGCCATAGCCGCTGGGGCATGGGTTTCCCGCAGTCCTACCAGTTATACTAAGATTTTGTTCCTAAAATCCTAGCCCTTAGGACTTGCCATGAGAAAAGAGGGAAAACTCAGAGAAAGTTTGCAAAGATAACACAGAGAGTGTTTGCAAGATAAACGTACTTGTATCAGCCCCTGAGTGTGGTCCGACCCCTCGCACTTTGCAGGGGCCGGATGTCACTAAAGATCGGGGATTTTTGAAGACAAAAACTGATAAGAAAAAGTATGTGTTTATTTAAGGGTAAAAACGACATAGCTGCTCAGTGTTCTAGGCATTGGTGAAGACCTCGCCGTCGATGGTTTTCAACTTGTAGGCACCTGGACGGAGTACTTCTCACGATGGAGTATGGCCCCTCCCAGGGCAGGGAGAGCTTATGATGGTCCTTGTTGCTCTACACGAGGCGGAGAACTAGGTCCCCGACGTTGAAGGCTCAGTCCCGCATCCATCGGCTATGGTACCACGTAGTGCCTGCTGGTACTTGGCCAAATGGAGGAGGGCGATTTCGCGAGCTTCATCTAGCTGGTCCATGGCATCTTTGTGGGATGCCTCAGCTCCCTGCTTGTCATATGCTCTAATTCTTGGCGCTCCATAGTCGAGGTCGGTTGGGAGGACAGCCTCCGAACCGTAGACCATGAAGAAAGGCATGTAGCCGATGGCCCAGTTGGGAGTTGTCCTCAGGCTCTAGATCACTGCAGTGAGCTCGGCGACACATCGTGCACTGAACTTGTTCAACCGGTTGAAGATCCTAGGCTTGAGGCCCTGTAGGAGCATGTCATTTGCGCGCTCGACCTGCCTGTTCGTTCGGTGGTGCGCGACGGTGGCCCAATCAACCCGGATGTGTTGTTCATCGCAGAATCGAAGGAATTTCTTGCCGTTGAGTTGTGTGTCGTTGTTTGTGATGATGGAGTTCTGTACTCCAAAGCGATGGATGATGTCGAGGAAGAACAGCATGGCTTGCTCGGATTTGGTCACAGAGATCGCCTTTTTGAGAGGTCCAACCATATCAAGCACCCAGACCATGAAGGGCCATGTGATGGGGATCATCTAGAGTGCCTGGGCCAAGAAGTGAGTTTGCCGAGCGTAGTACTGGCACCCTTCGTAGGTGTGTATGATCTACTAGGCGTCGGCTACTGCAGTGGGCTAGTAGAAGCCTTGTCGAAATGCGTTCCCCACCAAGGTTCTAGGCATGGCGTGGTGACTACAGACCCCACCGTGGATATCGCTTAGCAGAAGCTTCCCCTGTTCAACGGTAATACAGAGTTGCAGGATCCCGATGTGGCTTCATTTGTAGAGTTCTCCTTCTACAAGAACGACGAACTTGGCGTGACGTGCAAGCCATCGAGCTTCCGTCTTGTCCGTTCGTAGCGTGTGATAGAGGAGGTAGTCAAGGTAGAGTGTTCTCCAGTCGATCAGAGGGTCGGGATCTATCGCTAGATCCTCTTCAAGTTCCATGACCTCAGGGCTAGATAGAGCCATCGGTTGCTCAGCCCCTAGGGCTAGATCAGATGTGCCATTGTCAGCCCGCTCTGACCCTTCGTAGCGCACCGAGGGTTTGTGTTAGTCGCTGGCGAAGACACACGTTAGCACCGGCTCTTGATCGAACGCCGCTTTTGCAAGCACGTCGGCCGCCTCATTGAGGCGCCTTGGGTTGTGATTGAGTTCGAGGCCATCGAGCTTGTCCTCCAGCCGTCGGACTTCTTGGCAGTATGTAGCCATCTTGGCGTCGTGGCAGCTTGACTCCTTCATGACTTGGTTGACGACCAGCTGAGAGTCACCCCGGATGTCGAGGCGTCGGATGCCCAACTCAATGATGATGCGTAGGCCGTTGATGAGTGCTTCATACTCGGCCACATTATTTGATGAGGGAAAATGGAGACGAACCATGTACCTCATGCGGACCCCGAGGGGTGATACAAAGACCAGCCCCGCGCCGGGGCCCTTCTTCATCAGCGATCTATCAAAGTACATCGTCTAGTACTCTTGATCGTCGATCACCGGTGGTGTCTGGACCTCGGTCCATTCCGCGATGAAGTCAGCCAACACCTAGGACTTGATCTCCATTCGGGAGGCATATGTGATGCCTTGATCCATCAACTCGAGTGCCCACTTTGCGGTTCTTCCCATGGCGTCCTGGCTCTGGACGACCTCACCGAGGGGGAACGACATCACAACCATCACGGGATGTGACTCAAAGTAGTGGCGTAGCTTCCTCTTGGTGATGAGGACGACATATAGGAGCTTCTGGATTTGGGATTAGCGGGTTTTAGAGCTGGACAGTACCTCGCTGATGAAGTACACAAGGCACTGCACCTTGAGGGTGTGCCCCTCTTCCTCCCGCTCTACTACCAGGGTGGCGCTGACCACTTGTGTGGTGGCCGCTATGTATAGCAGGAGGGATTCTTCGTTGCTTGGAGGAACTAGGATCGGGGGCCTTGTCAGAAGTAGTTTGACCATGTCAAGTTCCTCCTGGGCCTCGAATGTCCACTCGAAGTGGTCGGCTTTCTTCAAGAGTCAATAAAGGGGAGACCTCGTTCGTCGAGGCGCGAGATGAATCGGCTGAGGGCGGCAAGGCACCTTGTGATTTTGTTTACACCAAAATTTGGTAAGCTTATCCTAGAAAGGAAGAGATCGACCGATGATGTCAAAAGCAAGAAAGTTTCCTAATTAAAGGATATTTATGAGCCGACCAGGAAATATTATTTAATAAATTTGATAGAGACATGATGTCCAGGTGCATATCAGGATAAAAGAAACAAGGACACATATCAAACAAGGAAGCTTTATCAGCAAGGATTCTGCATAAGGGAAATTAGAGTCCATGTATCTTGATATTTCTTTTTGTTATCTAGTCGTGTTCGTTTAGGACTCTTATCAGCCCAGGGTATAAATATAAACCCCCAGCTATTGTATCAAAACACACAATCAATCAAATACAAATTATTTACTTTTTCGGCTCCGGCCACCCCTTAGGAGTAGGAGTAGAGTAGAGTAAATTCATTAAGTTACCGATATTGTTTGTTGCTTCCATTGTTTATTTAATTACAGCAATATCACTTCGCCCGATTGGGATTGATCTAGATCGGCCTTATATCTTTTTTAACCCATCGTTTGTTAATCTAAACTGATCTAATCTACACTTTAAATGATGAGTTACGCTTTATCGGCTGTTTTATATCAATCTCGATCGTGCATAGCGTGTGGTTAAGGCATGTCTGATCTCGAGTAGATCTATTGGCTAGTGAAAACTGTTTCATGGCCCGTTATCACGGCTTGTGTGATTCTGCCTCACACCCCCCTATTAGCACCGTGGAGTGGGGATCGTTATTTGGTAGATCTGTTCTTGCGAGGGCATGACTTTAACTGTGTGTTATGCCTAAATTGGCTGTTTTAGCCGATATCGAGTGCTTTCACGAATAGATCACGTCACGAAACCGTTGAAGTAGCGATAGGTTGAAAGATGTGTTAGCCCCATGATCTTATTATTGTATTATGGCCTGCATGATTCTGCCTCATGCCCCACTGATATTAGTAATAAGTTAGGGTCATCAAGTCTATTGTTGTTTCTATGGCCTGCATGATTCTGCCTCATGCCCCACTGGTCATAGCGATAGATGAGATCTAATATGTTTATTAGATTTGTCTCTATTAAATGGTTGAATGATGATGAACTGTTTCTTTTATAAAGGGGTTTGATTACTTGCAGTCATTTGCTCAGTATAAACTAATTATTGTAAATATCTTATTGCCATTGACCAATATTTGTGTAAAGAATGATATTCATCCTGAATGACAACCGATTCTTCTTACATAACTCCATGAGCTTTAATCGATTTATTCTTATGAATATGCTGGAATTGACTATTTAGTCGATCTCCTTTCATATCGGCTCTTAGAGCCACACATTCAGGACTGTCTAGCAACACCGGCATATTCCTCCCAAAATTACTTATAACTTTCTCTCCTTGTCAATTATAGGGTCAAATTGACTAGCATGTCTTGGGAGGAGTGCGCAAGATCGACCACCCCTGCTGCTGAAGCTAGGTGGATCTCTAGCTCCATCGAGCGGACCCTTCCGGCTTGCTCATTTGTCCTCGGCACGGACAAAAATTCTATGTTGACAGATTCGCTAAACCCCCTTTATGTTCTGAATCGGGCCCATCCTTGTGATGGCTGAGATCTTCTCCGGGTTGGCTTCGATGCCACGCTCAGAGATGATGAAGCCGAGCAGCATGCCCCTCGGGACCCCAAAAACACATTTCTTGGGATTGAGTTTGATGCCATTCGCTCGGAATTTCGCAAAGGTTTGCTCAAGATCGGCAACGAGATGGTTAGCCCGCTTGGACTTAACCACGATGTCATCAACATAGGCCTCAACAGTTCGCCCGATGAGGTCCCCAAAGCATTTGAGCATACAGCGCTAGTACGTAGCCCCAACGTTCTTCAGACCGAACAACATTGAGATGTAGCAGAATGATCCAAAGTGGGTGATGAAAGATGTCGCGAGCTGGTCGGACTCTTTTATCATGATTTGATGGTAGTCAGAGTACGCATCAAGGAAGCAGAGGGTTTCGCACCCCGAGGTAGAGTCGACTATTTGGTCTATGCGTGGCAAAGGGAACAGCTCCTTTGGGCACGCCTTGTTGAGGCCCGTATAGTCAACACACATCCTCCATTTCCTGCTCTTCTTTCGTACAAGAACGGGATTAGCTAACCACTCTGGGTGGTGTACTTCCCTGATGAATCGGGTCATGGAGAGTTTGGCTATTTCTTCGCCGATGGCCCTACGTTTCTCCTCGTCGAAGCGATGCATGCGTTGCTTCACCGACCTAGAGCATGGATGGATCTTCAAGGTATGCTCGGCGACCTCCCTCGGAATGCCTGGCATATCCGAGGGTTTCCACGCAAAGATGTCTTTATTGCCATGGAGGAAGTCGACGAGCGTGCTTTTGTATTCGAGAGGAAAGTGTGGTACCAATGCATACCATTTTACCCTCGGAGCTACTGGGATCTATGAGGACTTCCTTCAAGCCCTCTGCCATTTTACCCTCAAAAGCTTCTTCGGAGACCTCCTCCTTGAGGGCCATGAGTTCCTCGGAGGCAACGATTGCTGTGGTGTGGCCACAGCACTCGACCTCGCATTCGTAGGCCCGCTGGAAGGAGGTGCCGATGGTGATGACCCCATGGGGGCCCGGCATCTTCAGCTTGAGGCATGTATAGTTGGGGATGGCCATGAACTTCACGTAGCATGGGCGTCCCATGATGGCGTGGAAAGTTTTGGGGAACCCAACCACCTCAAAGGTGAGGGTCTTAGTCCTGTAATTAAATTGATCCCCGAAGGTAATGGGTAGATCGATCTGCCCAAGTGTTATGGCCTACTTCCCAGGCACGATGTCATGGAGAGGTGCTTGGGTTGGGCAGAGGCGTGTCCGGTCGATGCCCATCTCATCGAGCGTCTTGGCGTACATGATGTTGAGGCCGCTGCCTCCATCCATCAGTACTTTGGTGAGTCGCTTTGGGCCGACAATCGGGTCGACTACAAGTGGATACCTCCCTAGGTGTGGGATGGTATCTAGATGGTTGGTCCGATCGAAGGTTATGGCGGACTCTGACCACCAGAGGAAGGGAGGTGTGGCCGGTTGGGCCATGTAGACTTCACGGCGTGCAACCTTCTGACGGCATTTGGAGTCGTAGGCCGCTGATCCTCCAAAGATCATAAGGCAGCCGTCCGGTGTTGGAAAGCCGTCGTCCTTCTCCTCGGGGTCATCCACAGTGGGGGGGTCTTTCCCCTGCTCCCCTTTGTTGGAGCCTCCAGACAAGGACCGCCGCATGAGGCTGCAGTCCTTGAGCAAATGCTTAACGAGAAAGGCGTGGTTCGGTCATGGCCCCTCGAGTAATTTTTCGAAGTGGTTCGAAGTGCCCTCCGTGGGCTTCCGACCACCCTTGCAGTCAGCAGCGGCCATGAGCGAGTCCTCGCGCCGTTGCTTCTTGTTCTTCCTTTTGGTGGAATGATTGGAGGTGCCTTCGCTGGCACCCTCGTCCCGCCTTGCCTTGCCCTCAAGGCGATCGTAGATCGCTCCGACCGCCTCTTCTCCTAAGGCGTGGCTGGTGGTGTTGTCCAGGAGTTCCTTGGTGGTTCGTGGGCCCTTGCATCCTAGCTTATGAACCAAGGACTCGCAGGTTGTCCTGGATAGGAAGGCTCCTATTATGTCGGCGTTGGCGACGTTAGGGAGCTCGTTGCACTGTCGAGAGAAGCGCCACATGTACCCACGAAGGGTCTCATTGGCCTTCTGATGACAGTTCTTGAGGTCCCATGGGTTCCCAGGGCGCTTGTAAGTGCCCTGGAAGTTTTCCACAAAGATCTCCTTTAGATCCACCTAACTCTGGATTGCGTTGGACGGTAGGTGTTGCAACCACGCTCGTGCCAAATCAGTCAAGAACAATGGAAGGTTGTGGATAATAAAGTCATCATTATCCGCACCACCGGCTTGACAGGCAAGCCGATAGTCTTTGAGCCAAAGTCCGGGGTTTGTCTCCCTAGAGTAGTTAGGGATATTGGTAGGTGGTCGGTACCTTGGTGGGAAAGCAGCATTGAGGATGTGCCGGCCAAAGGCCTAAGGGCCTAGCAGGCAAGGGCTCGAGGCTCCGGTCCTCACCGCTATCGTAGCGTCTGCCATGACGAGGATGATAGCTGTGGCAGGCTCCTTCTCTTGGGTCGCTGTAGGTGCATCTGTGGGCGTCGAGGTTGCTATGTGCATTGTGGTTATGGCCGAGACGCTGATGTATCTGGGACGCATGCGCTGCCTGCCGCCTTGTGGTGCATGGTGTACTAATGCATCCCTGGCGGGATGCACCGAGGGCGTGTGCTGGCTGGTGTCGAGCTCGTGTCACCGAGACAACGAGCTCTCCACCTACTGCGCCGCCGCACGCTCAAGCAGCATGTGAATTTCATGGTGGACCGATGATCCTAGGGCGTTGTGGCCTCTAGGAGGCCATGGAGCAAAGCCATTGCGGCAGCAATGTCCTAGCTTGCCCAAGCGAAGCGAGGAAGGGTCTCATCATCGGTGATGATCCTTCTATTCACATCATGGGCCACGGTGCGTGCGCGCCCACCGTCTCCGTGGCGTTCGATCTCCCGATCGACCTCCGCGTATTCCCGCACAAGCGCGAGTCCGGGTTCATCGATCTCCCGCTTTCGGGCTCTTAGCTGCTCCACTCCTACGCGAGGTGGGGTCACCATCCCCCCTTCAGTCCCGTTGCCGGGGTTGCCTGCCGGGGTTGCCTCCTCTGCGGAGATGCTCTCGACGTGTCCCTTGGGGGTACCCACCATGAAACTTTCCTGGGAGGGGTGATGGCTCCCCTGCTGGAGTCAGAGCCAGAGTCTGACCCCGGCTCCTCCACGAGGAGGCCTAGAGGGATTCCATGACGCTTTTGATCATCCCCACGAACTCGTTGTTCGCGGGGGACGGGATCATGCGCTGTGCCACAAGGTGGCTAACGGTCGCCGTGGCGTTACGGAGACCGAATGGAAGCGCCATCGGGGCGCTCCGTGTCCAGAGTGTTCTAGAGAGAGGGTGAGGTGGCGTGGGTCCTCCCTAGATGGCTGAGGTCCAAGGGAGATGCCAGGCTGGCGCTCAAGCCTCCCGTAGTTGAAGCCGATGGAGGGGAGAGATTGGATGGCGTCGTGGGCCAACGCCAACTCTCCTCCCACCGTGACGATGAAGTCCAAGTAACCAAAACGCATGTGTGCTCCTAGGACCTAGCTGATTGCATGGTTAGCCATCCGAGGCCTGTTTTGGAACATGCAAAGGCCCCTACTGGGCGCCAACTATCGGTGTTTCGAACAAACACCAACTAGTAAATTTATATTTGTTGCATGTTAGGCTCGGATGGTGTACTAAAGGACACAAGATTTATATAGGTTCAGGCTGAACGTCCCTACGTCCAGTTTGCTGTTGCTCGTGTTATTAGTATCGAAAAAGGTTCGTAGTAGGGGTACAAACGGTCGAGAGAGGGACAGGTCCCAAGTCTCTGATGGAAAGGTCGAAAGGATGCCAAGAGCTCGGTTGCTGCTTGGTTGTATGTTGTCTATGGATTTGATCTGTCATCTTGTGTATGAAATTGATTGGTCCCCTTAGTGGGGTGTCCTGCCCCCCCTTTTATAGACCAAGGGGGAGCAGGGATTACAGATGGGAGAAAGAGGAAAAAACTAGAGGGTAGAGAAGGTCCTTCGAAGGAGTCGGGTCTTCCTTTCCCCCTATGCCCGCCCTGCTAACATGGTAGATCGTGTTAGGGATGGCGTGTTCGTTGATCCTCATTGGGCCGTGCCCTGGCCTCACTCAGCAAGTGGGTACGTCCCATCTACACCGACGGATGGTGCGGCATGCTAGGGAGCCGAGCTGTGACCCTATGGGGAGTAGACGGGGAAGTGACCATACATCCGTCACTATGGATGATGTGAGTTCTCTCTTGGATTATAGTGGTTGTCGTATGCTTATGTTAGGATCTACATCCGAGGGCTGATGATGGTACCCGCAACACTATAAGACAAAAGTCAGCGCCTATAACACTGTTTGGACTATGTCATGCCTAGAAGGGCCGAAAGCACCCGTCCCGTCATATCCTGATGGTGCCTTTCTACAGGTGTGCAGGGCATGGTCCTCGGTCCTATGGTTGACTCGAATGTCCTGTCATACCCTGTGCTCATCATTATGAAGGAGCAGGATGAAGTCGTCGGGCGAAGCAAAGCCTACCCTCAGCCATCGGGTGAGGTGGAGCCTACCCTCAAACGTCGGGCAAGGCAAAGCTAGCCCTCATCCATCAGGTGAGGCGGAGCCAGTCCTCAGCCATCGGCGAGATAGAGCCAACCCTCAGACATCAGACGAGGCGGAGCCCACCCTCGGACGTCGAGCGAGGTGGAGCCTGCCCTCGGACATCGGGCGAGGCGGAGCCTGCCCTCGGATGTCGGGCGAGGTGGAGCCAGCCCTCAGCCGTTGGGCGAGGCGGAGTCTAGCCCTTGGGGGTCAGGCAAGGAGGAACTAATCTTCCATCATTCGGGCAAGAAGTGTAGTAGCGTTCTTGTCTGACCGGAAGCGTCAACGTTTGATAGTTATTAGCTCCACCTCATTGGGTACCCCGGTATTAGGTCCCCGACAGATAGAATTAGTTTTGAAGTTGTAGTGCAAGAGTAGCAGACAACCACAGTGATCCAGCTAGGTGACGGCGCCAGGAAAGAAGACCCAGTTGTAGATGAATTCCCATATGTGTTCCCCGATGACTTACGAGGTATGCCACCCGATCACGACATTGAATTCCTTATTGAGCTTTTACCTAGAACTGCACCTATAGCTAAGCGACCATATAGAATGGGGGTAAATGAATTAGAAGAACAGAAGAAACAATTAAAGGAGCTGTAGGAGAAAGGTTTCATTCATCCTAGTTCTTTGCCTTGGGGAGCACCTATTATTTTTGTGGACAAGAAGGATGGTACTCAGAGGATGTGTTTTGATTATCGGTCACTTAATGAGGTTACCATCAAGAACAAGTACCCATTGCCTAGGATTGATGATTTATTTGATCAGTTGAGAGGTGCTTGCATGTTCTCCAAGATTGATCTATGCTCTGGTTATCATCAACTAAAGATTCGATCTACTGACATACCCAAGACAACATTTACTACGAGGTATGGGTTGTATGAGTACACAGTTATGTCATTTGGACTGACCAATGAACCTGCATAGTTTATGTATTTGATGAATGAGGTGTTTATGGAATATCTTGACAAGTTCATTGTGGTGTTCATTGATGATATATTGGTCTTCTCCAAGAATGAGGAAGAGCATGTTGAGCATCTAAGGTTGGTTTTACAGAAACTTAGGGGACACAAGCTGTATGCCAAGCGAAGCAAGTGTGAATTTTGGTTGAAGGAAGTTTCTTTTCTGGGCCTTGTTGTCTCTAATGGTGGAATCACAGTTGATCCGAGCAAGGTAAATGATGTGTTGAGTTGGAAACCGCCAACGGATGTTAGTGAGATTCATAGATTTCTTAGGTTAGCTAGATACTACCGGAGGTTCATTGAAGGGTTTTCTGAGATTGCCAAGCATATGACTGCATTGCTAGCGAAGAATGCCAAGTTTGTGTGGTCAGAAGTGTCAGGCTAGCTTTGAGGAGTTGAAGAAGAGATTGACTATAGCTCTAGTGTTGATATTGTTGAATTTTAGCAAGAAGTTCTCCATCTATTGTGATGCGTCTCACAAAGGTCTGGGTTGTGTTCTTATGCAAGAAGGAAGAGTAGTGGCTTATGCATCGAGGCAGCTAAGGAAGCATGAGCTAAACTATCCCACTCATGACTTGGAGTTAGCAGCAGTGGTTCATGCTTTGATGATATGGAGACACTACCTTATTGGTCATAAAAGCGACATCTATACGGATCATAAGAGCTTGAAGTACATCTTCACTCAGTCAGATCTGGACTTGAGATAACATCGATGTTTGGAGTTGATTAAGGACTATGACTTGGAAGTGCATTATCATTCGGGAAAGGCAAACGTCGTGGCAGATGCTCTTAGTGGGAAGAGTTATGCCAATAGGATCCAGGCATTACCTATGTCTAAGGAGCTATGTGAAGAAATAGAGCATTTAAACTTGAGCTTTGCCACTTATGCTGTGGAACTTGAAGTGGCGCCTACCCTAGAGCAAGAGATTCACAAAGGATAATTGGAGGATGAGAAGCTAAAGGAGATAACAGATAAGCTCATGATTAGAAAGTCACCAAGTTTTCACATGGATGAGAATGGAACTCTATGGTATGGGAAGAGGATCTGTGTGCCCAAGATAAAGACCATCAGAGATGCAATTCTACGAGAGGCCCATGAGTCAGCTTATTCTATACACCTTGGAAGCACTAAGATGTACTTGGATCTTAAAGAGAAGTATTGGCGGTATGGATTAAAGAGAGATGTGGCGGAATATGTTGCATTGTGTGACACTTGCCAAAGTGTCAAAGCTGAGCATCAACGACCTACAGGTTTGCTACAACCAATGAAGATACCCGAGTGGAAGTGGAAGAAGTTGGTATGGACTTCATAGTTGGTTTACCACGCACTCAGAGAGGTTATGACTCAATATGGGTAAGAGTAGATCGATTAACTATGGTTGCTCATTTCTTACCTGTCAAGACCACCTATACAGGACCAAAGTTGGCAGAGTTATACATGGAAAGGATAGTGTGTCTACATGGTGTGCCTAAGAAAGATCGTGTTTGATAAAGGTACATAGTTTACATCACACTTTTGGCAGAGAGTACATGAGTCTTTGGGAACTAAGTTGAATTTTAGCTCAGCCGACCATACAAAGACTGATGGCCAAACTAAAAGAACCAACCAAATATTGGAAGATATGTTGAGAGCCTGTGCGTTGTAATATGGTACAAGTTGGGATAAGAGTTTGCCTTATGCTGAATTCTCTTACAACAATAGTCACCAGAAAAGTCTTAAGATGCCACCTCTTGAAGGGTTTTATGGATGTAAGTTCAGGACACCATTGTTCTAGAATCAAACTGGTGAGAGCCAAGTTTTTGGACCTGATGTTCTCAGAGATGCTGAAGAACAAGTGAGGTTGATCAGAGGAAATTTAAGAGTGGCGCAATCTCGACCAAAGAGTTATGTTGATACTAGGAGAAGGGAATTGGTCTTTCAAGTGGGAGATTATGTGTATCTTAAAGTGTCACCAATGAAAGGCATTAAGAGGTTTAGTGTAAAAGGGAAATTGGCACCAAGGTACATTGGACCATTCAAGGTTCTTGAGAGAAGAGGTGAAGTGGCATATCAGTTGGAACTTCCAGAAAGCTTGTCAGGTGTACATGATGTCTTCCATGTATCTCAATTGAAAAAGTGTTTGCATGTGCTTGAGGAGCAAATACCTTTGGAAGGACTTAGCATGAAGGAGGATCTCACTTATGAGGAATATCCAATCAAAATATTAGGGACAGCTGAAAAGGTCACTAGAAGCCGGGCCATCAAAATGTGCAAAGTACAGTGGAACCGATATTCAAAGGATGAGGCAACATGGCAAAGGGAGGAGGATTTGAAGTCAGAATATCCACATCTTTTTGAGTCATCATTATCCAAATCTCAAGGACAAGATTCATCTTAAGGGGTAGGTTTGTAACACCCTAAAAATTGCCTCTTTTCAAAATAGATTAATTTGATTTAATTATGCAATTATATGTGCATTCAAATGTAGGAAATTAATAATTTTTAACAAATTAAAATCAAATATAAGGATAGACACATGTTTATGCATTCATGCTGGTGCATTTATATTTTTGTACTGAGTGGTTTTCAACTCAAGTTAAATAGTTTCAAAACCCAATTTGAAAATAGAGTTGGAAAAATGCTGAAAAGAAAAAGAAAAGGATTTCCTTCTCTCCCTCCCCTCTTTTGGCCTGAAGGCCTGTGAACCCATTCTCTCTCCCAGGCTGGCACACTCTCTTCACCCGCGCCTCCCTTCCCTCCTTTCTGGGTCGCAACCCATCCTCGCATAGCTGTAGCGCCAGCCCATGCCGCCTCCCCTCTCTCCACAACGCTGCCAGTTGGGTGCCAGTTGGGGCCCTCCTGCCAGGCGCTCATCCCCAACCTCTCGCCATCTCCAGGTGACTGAGCACAAGCTCACTGCCGCATGACCAAGCCATCCCATGCCACCAAGCATTCCCCTGAGCCTACCGCGAGGACCATGCCGCTCCCCTCCCCTCCCCTGCTCCACCTCGTTTGCTCCTCCACCGCTACTCGCTCTCCGTGCGGGATCGAATCGCAACCACATTGGATGGTACGACCGAGCCTCCACTGCTCATCCCACCTCCTCCTCTGCTTCTCTAGTGACTCAAAAGCTCCGCTCTCTCCTTTCCCGAGCTGCGCTGCCTCCATACCCTAACTTAGCCTCATTCCAGTGCTGATCACCACCGCTTGCCATTGTCGAGCTCGACTCGCCGCCGTCGATCTCCTCCACCGCTGCCTCCTGGCCGATACGAGCTTGCCATCAAGCTTCGCAGCATGGTAAGGCACCCTCCAGTGCTTCCTGCGCTGTTCCTCTCCGTCTCTACGTGTCACTCTGGCTCACTGGAGTTGCGCCGCCACAGCCGAGCTGCCTCGCCGCACGCGCCGCCACCTTCGGACATCCTTCGCCATGGGGGAAGTCCTAGGTGAGTTCGCCTCATAGCGCTCGCCATCCCTGTGCCTTCCGCGTAAGCTCTAGTGCCCCGCAACGCCTTTCCAACATGCTTGCCGCCACCTCTAATGGCTTCCACCGTGCCGGATTCTTTATTCCGATCGGCCGGTTCCCCTCTCACTCCCCTTTCTAAACTCTGCCATCCGTCACTGGTCCGATGGCTCAGAATAGAGCATACCCCTTCATCGGTTAATTTTGCAAAAGAGCCCCTTCGCTTTTCTGTAATCATGCCTGCAGTCCCAAAGCGCCTTCCAGAAAGACGTTTTCTTATTTGAAAAGCGTAGTTTAGTTCGGTATATTTATGATTTTGCCATCAAGAACTTAATTTCACCATACCTTCTCCGTTCTAAGTCCGATTTCAATGATTTTTGCGTCTGCTTGTTCGTAGCAATACGTAGATTAGTTTTATAGGCTTTTCAATATCTTTTTCCATGGTTGGTGTACTGTTCTAATTATAGTTCATGTTTACTATGCATGATTGGCCCCGAATGCTTGTGTGGTGCTATGTTGCGATCGAGTATAGACGGTGAGCAGTACGTTGATGATCAGGAGCAGTACTTTGAAGACCAGGACCAGCAGGAAAACTTTGAGCAAGGCAAGCATAGCATGGGATCATCCTTGTTGTCCTATTCACCTTAATAACATTTAATCATATGCATGTGTCTACCTTTATACCCGCAGATATTTTTCCTAGTTATTTGATATCCTGTTCCTTGTCACCTTGGGAAAATTGCATATGGGTAGCTGATGCTAGTACTCAGTTAATTATGATCATGAACTGTAACTTGATTAATGGAATACGAAACGAAAAAATAAAAGATGCTTTTTAGCAACGTGAATTAAAAGGGTGAGAGCATTTGGCTTTATACATGATGCTCTTGTCCTCCATAAGGACTTATCTGTAAGTGATCACCCGGGACTTATAGTACAACCATGAGTGTTATATTGCTCTGGCTTTAGTTTAGTAGAAGGACCTTTTCTAGTTTGTTAGTGGTTACCGAAGGGTGCAAAAGGGGTTTGCTGAGACGGGTACAAGACAGCATCTATTCGTATGAGTATAGCCGAGAAGGAATTGTGCCATTCGAAAGGAGGGTTCCTACACCTGCTTGCCATTGAAACCTAGCGGCCTCTCACTTGTTAGACGAACCTTTGAAAAACTTCATAGTGAACCCTGCCGACCTTCCTAGGAAGTGGGTCAAGAGGCTAGCTACCTCGGGCGAAAGAGTAAATCATGGCTGATAGGTAAAGTTGTACAACCTCTGTAGAGTGTAAAACTGATGTATTAACCATGCTCATGGTCATGAGTGGCCTGGACACCATATTGAATAATGACGAATGATCGACAATGTTTTTAAATGCTATTTATTTATTCATGTTATCAGTTTCATGTGATTAATTTGGGCATTGCTAAACTTGTTCTTGCTAATGCTAAAATTTGACTCATTAAAATGCTTAATGCTGTAAACCTGTGCCTCAGCTTTTGAGCCTCATGAACCCCATGTTATAATTGTTAAGTACGAGATGTACTTATGCTTGTTTATTTTCACTACTTGGACAAAAATCTCGGATGGGTAACATATTATGGCGGTTATGTTGAGTTTCTTGAGGATTACTAGACTTGTGGTTCACCAGTCAACCGTCCCTGTGGAGTTTGGATGCTCTCGTGGAGAGTAGTTATCATGTTTTACCGCTTTTATATTAGACTTGATGCTTGTGTAATGGTTTATTTTTCGAGATCTAATAAACATCTATGATGATACATTGTAATTTGTTGTCTTATGTGTGTGACTGATTCCTGGGCACACATAGGATTCTACATTCGATTTTGTCCTTAAAATCGGGTGTGACACATTCAGACCCACATGATTGGGGAGTGCACGCGGACGATTAGTGCGACTCGCTGACTCATTTTAATTTTCCTAGAAGTTTCTTAACAATTGATGTACTCATCATTTTAATTTTTATGGATTGCGATTTTGCAATAATGTCAACTGCCCATAACCAATATTATGTCATGTCCAAAAAATTTACGTGCATCAAAAAAGAATGGGCAGTTTATGCTAATCAAATTATATCATGTCCAAAGCTACAAAATAAAAAGATTCACCACATCAAATAGATTGCACATTTGTCAATTAGATGTAGTCTAGAAAAAAGATTTTCACACCTAAAACTTGCCTAATTTATCCTACTTTACAAAAGTAAAAATTAAATTAATAATATTTCATCTATTATGTCCTACGAGGGAATAGATGATTCTAACCATCCGATCTAATTAAATGAACGGCTCAGAATTATTTGGGAGTACCATAGCAAAGCCCATTAGAATGAGGTGGACGAAAAAGTGAGAGAGAAATGTTACGGCTTTAATATTAGGTATATGTATTTAATTCGGCTATTGTATATGTACTGAAAGACTAGCTGTCCTATAAATATAAAGAGTGACCGATTGAGGGGACCGAAGACCCAATTGTTAAAATCAATTTAGCACTACCTTTTATCTTATACCGCATGCTCTTCCCACCGCCTTACTGACTAGCTGGTCTATTGACGAGATATACCTGGGTGGCCTTACCGATCCTAGGACTCTCAATGTGTCTTCCCGATGGGTCTTCCCCCCGAAACGTTCAAAGAGTTTTTTTGGGTGAAGAAGGAGTGTTTAATCGGCCTCATCGACCTGCTAGTCGGCCTTGCCATTGGGACCTCCCTTTGCTGCGTATCAAGGCCGTGTGTGTCCTTGGATGATCTAGCCCCTACCGCTGTGTGACCCGAATCGGCGTCAACAACATGGTATACACATGCATCGACTTAAGCATATCACTTGGAAAGTCATGTCCGTATCAATGAATCATATAAACATGTGTGTGGAATATCACTTGGAAAGTCATGTCCGTATCAATGAACCATATAAACATGTGTGTGGACTTGGCATAGTCACATAGAGAAAAAAATGGTATAGACATGTACAGTTGATGTTAGTTTGAAGCCCATGCTTACTTTTCTCGTATGGAAAAAAAATGTGTGGACCATAGCGACACCAGGATTTGTCATTCGTCGTATAGATGATATAGACATATGTGGACCAATATACACGTGAGAGAGACCAGCAATATTGTTGCCGTACATAGATAATATATAGACACGTATAAACCGGCAAAGCCACGTAGAGTCCGAAATATTGTTGATATCGATGATATAGACACTAGAAGAAGTAGCGGGTCTAACAATCCAGCCATGTGTAATAGGGAACTCATCTAGTGTAGCGTGCGCGGCCTGCACAAGTAAGATTCACCTGCCTGTGGCTGACCTAGCGCCTGCAGCTCAGCTCTGAGCCTCCGACGACGGCCTGGACAGGCCAACTCATGACCTATTGGCTGTTGCGCAGAAAAGTGTGGCACAACAGTTGGAAAAAAGTTCATAGCAGTAGATTCCTGAACTGTGGTGTCTTGCGTTCGAGTGGTCAGTGGTGTTGTACCTGCTGGGTATCCTACAAACAGAATTAGTTAGCATTTAGTTTGTATACTAGTATTATTTTAACGTAATACTCTTATAGATATTCTCTCGTATAGATATTCTCTCATCTTCTATTTCTGCTTGTGACAGATTTTAGTTACCATTTAGTTTGCATACTTTTTTCATCCCGTTCATATTTTTTCCTTTACATCGCACATTCATATACCCTCGACATGTGAATGTATTGTAGTTCATGCAATTTTACATCTTAATCTTTAAGTTGAAGACTTGTCATATTTTTATTCCTTATACACCAAATTGAGTTATAAATTTTACAATTTTTTACCGAGTTGATAAATGGATTTTTACCAAAATGCATGTCAAAATTTTCACACGGCATATCCTTTGGTAAAATCCTAGATCCGCCACTAACTAGAAGCATACCCCACGCGTTGTTGTGGTAATCGCGGATGATTTAGAATGAAATTAGACTATATGTAATTACTTATATGAAAGAATAAACTATTATAAATTAATGCTAGTGGATTACATGATATGTTGACGTGGACAACAAATGCTTGTGTGTCTTGCTGCCATAGACATCACAATTGCATGCGCTATTGGATTCTAATTGCATGTGCTATTGGATTCTAATTGCATGTGATGGTGCATTGCTGAGGTGGATAGCTTAAATGCTGAGATACATCGCTAATGGACTTTAGGATTATGAGTTATGGATTCTACGCTTCTATACAACTAGAAGCATACCCTACGCGTTGTTGCGGAAATTACTGATGATTTAGAATGAAATTAGACTATATATAATTACTTATATGAAAGAATAAACTATTATAAATTAATACTAGTGGATTGCATGACATGTTGATGTGAACAACGAATGCTTGTGTGCCTTGCTGACGTAGACATCACAGTTGCATATGCTAGTGGATTTTAATTACATGTGAACGTGCATTGCTAAGGTGGACAGCTTGCAAACTGAGATACATCGCTAATGAGATTTAGGATTATAAGAGATATATATTTGAGGCCCAGCCGTCATATCCGTGTGGATGGACTGCATAGAACGTGTAATACCGAAGCGTATGTATCACTGTATAAGCCAAAGACACTAGAAACATCACGGAAACGTGAGTCAACAATGTCGTGTAGGAACCGGCATGGCTAGCGGTGGATAACGAGCCAACAATACTTTTTTTCGAGCTCTCTTCAAGATTGGCATAATCTAATTTACCGTAGTCTCCTGAACTATTGGAGACCCAACTTCTAACCCAACTTAACGAGCAGAGACTAACGAGCCGAGCTTAACTGCGTGGCTATTACCTATAGCCGAAAGATGCCCTGGCGCCCTCAGGGGATGGTCCTTGATTTTCGATGAAAATTGGATTACTATAATTCTAGCATGTTTGGATCCTTTCAATTTGGAGTAATTGGAATATTCCTTATAGACTACGTTATTTGGTTTGAAATTTTATGTTTCACAACTTTTCAAAGTTTGGATATAAGCCTGTCTTTAATTCATGGGGTGAGAGATAGAAATTGATTTCATAGATTCTCACGCTATGTTTTTGCTCGGCAACTTATAGCACGCTCTTCAGCTCGCTCCCCTGCAGAAGAAGTGCAGCACATAATATCTCCCCCATGTGGCTAACAATAGTATACAAGTATATTTGGCATGTGGTCATCTTAACGTAATTAATCTATGCCTAAATTGTGTTACTAGAATGAATTTTAATTTCAAGGATCCAAACGGAGCCTTCTATCTTTTCTTGGAGTTGTCAAATTTTTTATAAAGAATCACTACTACAAAAAAGATTTGTCGCAACGCCTCCTTTTTTAGGGGCCGCTCAATTTAAAAGTGCCCCTATAATTGGTTCCCAAACGAGATTTTTAGGGGCGGTTGGATCTATAGGCGCCCCAACAGATGGAAGCCGAACAGTACAAATTACGTATTGAAATTCGATATTTTCAAACATCTTTGGATGGAGAAATGACCAAAACAAAAGTTGTAGATCTTGAAAAGTTATACAACTTTGTAGTTGACAACTTTTTTATTTGAAATCATCTTGTCAAGGAAAACTACGTTTGAATTTCTCACATTCGAAATTTGAATTTTTCAAACATCCTTAGATGGAGAAACGACCAAAACAAAAGATGTAGATCCCGAAAAGTTATGTAACTTTTTAGTTGACAACTTTTTTTATTTCAAATCATCTTGTCAAGAAAAACTATATTTGAATTTCTCACATTTGAAATTTGAATTTTGAAATGGCCTCGGATTGTAGCACCCGATTTTAAGAACAAAACCTGATACATACCATATGTCAGCCCGGGAAGTCAAATCTCACATATAGCTATAAATAAGGGTAATATAAAAAGACAAATGCTCAATATGTACCGTACTTAGTATAAAAGGTATAACCTTAGACATCAAACAGCGGAAAGACAACTCCGATCTTCGGGTGAAAACTCCAGTTCCACAGGGACAGCTGATTGGTTGATCACAAGCCTAATTCCTCCAAACTCTAGCAATCTGGTACCCATCCGGGATTTTTATCCAAATAATTGAAAAATAAAGCGTAAGTACATGTCATACTCAACAAATATATAATAGGGTTCATGAGGCTCAAAAGGCGAACACTGGTTTAACTGTGATTAGCTTTTAATTATCACAATTTTAGCATAGGAGCAGCAACAAGTTTATCCACAGGCCCACATAAACATATGATTAGGTAAACATAAATAATGAATATCATAAACAGTAACCATTAGTGAGCATCTTCATCATCAGTATCATACGTGTTCATCATCTATTCCATGAGGGTTCAAAGGCCGCTCGTGATCGTGAGCATGGCTGATATACCAGTTTTACACTCTGCAGAGGTTGTACACTTTCACTATAAGTCGTGATTTACCCTTTCGCTCGAGGTAACTAATCTCGTGACCCACTTCCAAGGAAGGTCGACAGGGTTCACTATGAAACCTTTCAATGGCTCGTCTAACAAGTTAGGACCATTAGATTCACCCGGCAAACAGATATATGAACCCCCCTTCTCGATGGCACAATGACACGCAACTATACACAAGGGGATAGAGGATGTCCTATACCCGATTCGGCAAGCCATTATTACATCAAAAAAGGTAACCACAAACAAGCTTGAAAAAGGTCATGATACTGAGCTAAAGCCAGAGCCATGTAGCCCTCACAGCTGTACTGTAAGTCTCAGATGACCACTTACAAATAAGTCCTTAGGAAGAGGAATCTAGAGCACCATAAAAACAGCCCAATGCTCTAGCCCCCTTGTTCCATGTTGCTAAAAAACATCTTTTAGTGTTTATTGCATATACCATTAGTCAAGTTATAAGATCATGGCTTTAGTTGAGCACTAGCATCATACTACCCAATGCAATAACCCAAAGGTGTCAAGGAATCTAGGATATCAAATAACTAGGAAAATTACTATGGTTGCCAAGGTAGACACATGCATATGATTAAAATGATATTAAGGTGAACATGACAACAAGGATGATCCTATGCTATAGTTGCCTTAAACTTAGATCATTCTTCTATTGATTCGTAGCCTCCAAAGAACTTCTGGATCACCAACTTCTTCTATATGACCAACGCTAAGCTCACCAACTGGACAAGATCATAATGCACCACACAAACATCCATGCAATCATACACGAAGTAAACAATAGAACTAAATTAGAACAGTACACCAAACTTATGAAACAGCAAGTAAAAAGCTTTTAAAGATGTTCTACACATTGCTACGAATACACAGACACGAAAAACATGCTAATCGGAGCTATAACGGAAAAGTTATGAACTAAACAATATTTCCTTTAATAAAATAATAGATTAAATTTTAACCTCAAATTTTAAAAGTTGAAAATATATTTAACAGTAGTATAAACATGTAGATTACGCAATTACAAATCTAACGCAACTTAAACGGGTCAAATTAAAACGGAGAAGATATCGCCTAATATAGATAGTGGCAATTTTGTAAATAGATAAAACTTGATTTTCAAATTTTAAAAATAAACAAAATCTGATTTTAAACCAGCCAGGGACTGTGGATACTATTTTGAAGAAAGATAGGGCTCTTTAACAAAATTGCAGGGACGGCGGGTTCTATTACTCGAAACTGCAGGGGCTCTTTTGAAAGTTTGCCGGCCGAAAGGATATTGTGTGATACCGGCCGTTGGATCAAGATCGGATGGTCTAAAATCGATCGGGTGGGGAAAAGCTACCGGCGGCGATGCTGTGCACGGCGGTCCTCCATTGATAACGGCGAGACCTCGACGGAGTTCATCAATCCGACGACTCCGGGCATCATTGGACATGGGAAAATCACGGGAAGAGAGAGGAGAGGCAAGGCGAACTCACCAAGGGGGTTAGCGTTGGTGGTGGAGGCACGGAAGAGGCGCAGCGCACGGCTTGGCAGATGGTAATTGTAACACCCTAAAATTTGCCTTTTCTAAAATAAAGAAAATTTAATTTAAATACGTGTTTTGTGCTCATGAAATATAGGAAAATAAAAATTTTCATTATTTTAAAATTTATCATAGGGCTTAGCAACATTGATGGTGCATTCATGCTGGTGCATATAATTTATTGAAGTGAGTGGTTTTGGTCAAAACTTGAAAAGGATTTGAATTGCTTTGAAAACAAGTTTGAAATAGCTTTGAAAAAAAGAGAAAATGTCCTCCCTCTCTCCCCCTTTCTCGGCATGAAGGCCTGCTTCTCGTCTTGTGTGGCCCAGCAGTGATGGCCCGGTCTGTCTCTCTTCCCTCTCCCCTGGAAGCTGCTGGGCTGCTTCTTTCCCTTTCCCTGCGCTGCGCTCATGGGCTGGCCCAACCAAACCACGCGCACTAGCCCAACTTCTTACCGCTCGAACGCGCCCCGCCTCCACGCAGTCACTAACAATCCGAGCCCATCCGCTAGGGTCGTCCCTTACCTTTGTTGTCCTCGACACGGACTCCACCGTCGGGACTCCATGCCGCTTCCGCCGCATCTGTTGCCATGCTGCCCAAGCCGAACCGACCCATAAATAGCAGCCGCCGGTGCCTGCACCGCTCTCCTATCTCATCCAACGCTAGCCCCGCCCAAGCCGAACCCTCGTAGCTTGAATCGCCGCTGTTGCCGTCCGCCTCACCGAGCGACCCGCCGCCGCAGTCCCAGCCTCGCCGACGAAAACCTCCGCGGTGAGTTCGCAGTCTTGCCCTCTTTCTCCCCGTGCTATTCTCATCGCGAACCGAGGCATGAAACGCCATTTGGCAAAACTCCGGTGAGCTCCAGTTCGCTAGCAATGGCGCCACCGCCTCCCACACCAGTGCCAACTGATCCAGCGGCGCCGTGCCTGACCCACAGGCCACAGCCGAGACGAGCGCGCCAGCCCCTGCATCCCGCTTCCCAGCGCGCACGCACGCGCGACATCGCGCGAGCGTACCGAGCCAGCAGAGCAGCCATGCGTGCTCAGTTTTGCTCTTGCTAGCTGGATGACATCATCACATCACCCATACATTATGGCTGTTTTCATATAGAAAAACAAATCTTGAAATACAATAGAAATACACAATCATGTTGAGCCATCCCGATCTGAGATCTATGGCCCAGATTAAAACATACCCCTTCGCTGTTCTTTTTGCTAAAGAGCCCCTCTATTTTTCAGCAAATTAACCCACGGTCCATTGCGTATTTCACATATTACGCCTTTTTCTTTTAAAAACGTACTTTGTTCCGTTGACTTCAAAAATACGTTTTTAGTTATTTACAGTTTTGCCACTAGATTTATTTAGGCTATAACTTTGTCGTTTTAACTCCGATTTTACCCTTTCAAATTGCATTAGGTTCATAATTCCATAATCTACATGTTCATACTACTGTTAGATATGTTTTCAACTTTTAAAATTTGAGGTTAGATTTAATCTATTATTTTATTAAAAGAAATCTTGTTTTAATCATATCTTCTACGTTTTAGTTCTGATTTGACCTGATCAAGTTGCGCTAGATTCATTACAACGAGATCTATGCATTAGTAGCAATGTTTATCGTGTCACTATTTCTAGAATTTTATGGTTTAAACTCTAATTTGAATAATAATTATGCAACCAGACTTTATCAATAAAATATGATTTGTTTTACTTTAGTTTTATAATTCAAATCTAAATTTGACTTAATTCAATTTATATATGCTTTTATATAGTTAAAACACATGAAGCTTATAGTTTTATATTTTCTCTGATGAGTAGATCTTTCGGTAGCCATTTCTTTCAAACAGTAGCTCCGATTAGCGTGTTTTTCGCATCTGTCTATTCGTAGTAACGTGTAGAACGTTTTTCACATGTTTGGTGTACTATTCTAATTTAGATATATTGTTTGCTTCATGTATGATTGTATGGATGCTTGTTTGGTGCTTTAATAATCTTGTCTAGTCAGTGAGATTTACGTGTTGATCAAGAAGGAGTTCCATTGAAGGTTTGGACTAGAAGAACATCAAAGTTTTAAGGCAAGTATAGCATGGAATCATCCTTGTTGTCCTATTCACCTTAATATCATTTTAATCATATGTATGTGTCTACCTTGACAACCATAGTAATTTTCCTAGCTAATTGATATCCTGGATTCCTTGTTACCTATGGGGTATTGCATTGGGTAGTATGATGCTAGTGCTCAAACTAAAGCCATGATCTTATAACTTGACTAATGGTATATGCAATAAACACTAAAAGATGCTTTTTAGCAATATGGAATTAGGGGGCTAGAGCATTGGGCTATTTTATGGTGCTCTAAATTCCTTTCTCTAAGGACTTATCTGTAAGCGAACATCCGGGACTTACAATACAACTATGAGGGCTACATGGCTCTAGCATTAGCTCAGTATGAGGACCTTTTTTAGCTTGTTAGTGAGTACATTTATGGCGCAAGAGGGGCTCCGACAGGTATGATCTCGGCCTGCCAAGAGGGCGCACTTTGGTTTCTTGATATTTTGTTAATCACTCCTTGGAGGGGGGGCTCATGCTTATTGATGGGGAAACCTTAGCGGCCATAACTTGTTAGATGAACCTTTGAAAGGCTTCATAGTGAACCCTGCCAGCCTTCCTTGGTAGTGGGTTAAGAGGCTCGTGACCTTAGGTGAAAGGGTAAACCATGACTCACAGTGAAAGTGTACAACCTCTACGGAGTGTAAAACTGGTATATTAGCCGTGGTTACGGTCATGAGCGGCCTTGGACCCTTATGGAATAGATGATGAACATTGATGATACTAATGATAAAGATGCTCATTAATGATTAATTGTTTATGCTATTCATTATTCATGTTTACCAGATCATGTGTTTATATGGGTTTGTGAATATACTTGTTGCCACCCAATTGCAAAAAGATGAATAATTAAAAGCTAATCGCAGTTAAACTAGTGTCAGTCTTTTGTGCCTCATGAACCCCATGTTATATTTGTTGAGTACGATATGTACTTATGCTTTCTTTACTCTTTAAATCTTTGGAAAAATCCCAGATGGGTACCAGATTGCTAGTCTGGAGGAGTTAGGCTTGTGATCAACTAGTCAGTTGTCCCTGTGGAATTGGAGTCTTCACCCGAAGATCGGAGTTGTCTTTCCGCTGTTTGTTGTCTAACGTTATATCCTTTATAATAAGTTTATTATATATTGAGTATTGTTCTTTGATATTACCCTTATTTGTAGCTATACGTGAGATTTGACTTTTTAGGCTCACATATGGTGTGTATCTGGTTTTGTTCTTAAAACCGGGTGCTACAGTAATGGTGGTGGCGCTAGGGTTGCGGTGAAGCGGTGTCTCGGCGAGGCGGCTGCGGCTCTGGAGCGGGATAGGGAGGCGGCGCGCGGTGCGGCTCGATATTTATGGCCAGGAGAATGCGTGGCAGGCAAGGCAACGACGTGGGGCGAAGGCGGGCTCACCGGTGGCGGTGTCCGGCTCGGGCATGAGCTGGAAGAGGGAGACGGCTGACAAGTGGGCCCAAGGTGGCAGTGGCACAAAGTGCGAGGCCGGGCAGTCAGAGGGAGAGAGGAGAAAGGGGTGCGGCGGCGTTGCTGCTGGGCTAGCCCAAGAGGGAGAAAGGGAGGAGAGGAAGCGGGCCACGGGGAAGAGAGGAGGGAGCAGGCCGGCTGGGCTGAGAGAGAGAGGCTGGGGTGGGCCGGACCGAGAGAGAGGAGAGATAGAGCAGTCCTTCGGGCCAGATTAAGAGAGGGGGAGGATTTTCTATTTTCCAATTTTAAAACCAATTTCGAATATAAACCAAATCGAATTTGAATATGGTTTAAAATACACTTTTCAATTCAAATAAAAATGAGAAATTTTGGTAAGTTTTTCAAAAATAAATTTTACAACTTTTTAAATTCTTTTATTTTCTGATTTTCTTTACTTTTATTTCAAAGCCATTTTCAAATTCATTTTCAAAAGCATTTTGAATTCATTTTGAATTTTGGATTCAATTACTCATTGTAATAAATCAAATGCACCGGCATGTATGTACATCCATGTTGCTACTCTTTATGATGAATTTTAATTTAATGAAAAATATTCTTTTTCCTATAGTTCATGTGCACAAAAATTCATAAATAAATCATTTTAAACCTATTTTCAAAATTGAAATTTTTAGGGTGTTACAATTCTACCCCCTTAAAATGAATCTCGTCTCCGAGATTCGTGGAGATGGTGACAAAAGAGATGCAGATTCTCCGTCTTTGGATTCTTCTTTACCTTACATACCTATGGACCTTACTCCAATTAACTAGCCCAACTGATTCCAAGATTCGGACAGATTCTCCAGACCATGCCTAGGTAACTTCAATTATTAGGCCACCTTTCCTTTTTAGTCCATACTATCAATTCTCTTTCTTCATATGTTCACCTTCCAACGGAGTCTTCTCACTTTCTTGGTCCAAAGTAGGTTATGTTACCAACTTTAAATCATTAATGAGTATATATACTCAAGTTAAGTTGCTCAATTTTCAAACACAATTCTTTGTTCATGGTATCATCCGAAACTTCTTAGCTAATCTCTCCTTTGCTAAGGGGATCGGCACGACTTTTTCTTTCCCAGGCGATATCACTTTTCCAAGTCATAATCTTGATCAATACCATACCAACGATGATATCATATGCTCAAAATGTCTTCGGATGGAGAAATGACCAAAACAAAAGTTGTAGATCTCGAAAAGTTATATAACTTTGTAGTTGACAACTTTTTTATTTGAAATCATCTTGTCAAAGAAAACTACGTTTGAATTTCTCATATTTGAAATTTGAATTTTTCAAACATCCTCGGATGGAGAAATGACCAAAATAAAAGTTATAGATCTCGAAAAGTTATGTAACTTTTTAGTTGACAACTTTTTATTTGAAATCATCTTGTCAAGAAAAACTACGTTTGAATTTCTTATATTTGAAATTTGAATTTTTTAAACGGCCTCGGATGGAGAAACATAAAAAACGTAAGTTGTAAACCTCGAAAAGTTATACAACTTTATAGTTGACAACGTTTTCATTTAAAATCATCTAGCTAAGGACAATTATGGCTAAATTTTCAACATTTAAAATTTGAATTTTTCAAATAACCTCGGATGGAGAAACGATCCAAACCAAAGCTATAGATTTTGAAAAGTTATACAACTTTGTAGTTGACGACATTTTCATTTGAATTCGTTTAAACTCCCAAACACTCATTTTTAATTTAGTTGAGTATAATATGAGTAGAATATCTGCTATAGACACAAGTGAGTGTGAGGTGCAGTGGTTAGTGAAGTACCGCGTGATGCGGGAGTTCGCAGGTTCGAACCTCGGCAGCTGAAGCGCTCATTTTTCGCGCGAAAAATCATGTGTGGCTGCCCTGTGGGGCCTTCAGGGATTTAAAAAAAATTGCTATTCTTTTTTGTCCAGATTTGATAATTCTGGAAAACAGATTTGTAAGTGCGGGCCAACCGCCCCTACAAATCATTGATTTGTAGAGACGGTGGGTAGGGGCGGCTCGTCCAACCGCCCCTGCACATCTTGAGCCGCCCCTAAAAAGGCTCGCTGGCGTAGTGAATACGACTTCGATTTCAAACTTCTGACTAGATGGGTCTGAAAATTTGAATCTGCACACATGTCAACAGAGGTTTGGTGTGGATGTCGCATGCCATTTTGTCGTCTAGGTTTATCTCAGCAGCTCGATACACCCAGCGGTGGTAAGCGAGACGGTCGTGTTTTGGACCGGCATTGTTTTTGTTCTGAACGCGTGTTTAGGTATGAGACAAGATTGTCTTAGCCCTTAACTGTTTTTGGTTTTCCTTTTAATTTTTCTAGATGCTTCTTTACTATTGATGTATTTCATTTTAATTTTTATGTATTGCACAATTACAATAACGTCAACTTCCCATAAATAATATTTTTATGGTACATACATGTATAGTTGCACAAGTTTAAATGTCGTCTATGTGCTGGTGCATTTAAAAAGTGTCCATTCCCGTCTATATCTATGTGAACTTAACAAGCATGCCACATATATATATGACTGGCAACTATATTAGAACCAGTTGCCAGCTATATATTTCGGAGTCTTTTTTGCCTTCTCTGCATCTTCATCTACGAAGAATCCTCGACTTGAAACCATAGAGATAAAGGCCTGATCTTTGAATAGGAAAAAGAATGGATCCAAAGGTCACAGATAGATTCTCGTAGAAATATTTCAGATCCAGATTCTCTCAAGAAACATTTCGGATGGCGAATCATGTGAAATCACGTTTTCACTAATTCATGTTTGTAGGTAGAAAAGTGACAATGGCTCAGAATTTTTTCAAGCAGAAACGTTTCACCTATGATTCACGGTGCCAAAACCCACCCTAAAGTCTAACAAAAAGTCAAAGCTAAAGACTAGTCATTTTGAAACTTGCCCGAGAGTAGATGGAAGACTAATTAAGAAGAGGACCTCCAAAACGAAGACCAAACCTGCCGTCCACGATCCATCCTCCAGCCCCTGGTCCCTTGGTCTAAGTCTCCGCCTCTGCCCTTCACCGTTTCCAGTCTATAGCGCACGGACTCCTGGTTGAGTTTCTCCGTTACCGTTGACCAACACACGTTCAACACCTACACATCACATTCCAAGAAACATGTTGCATACACAACTACTCATGCCTTGGTTAGTTCCACACACAATTAACCAAAGCTCTGATTATCTCTTTGACAATCACTTGTCACTCACTAATTGGGCGCATATCAACCATGTGTTTGCATCTTTTTCCTACGCCATTTGGCATGGCACCGCAATAGCTTTGCTGACTCTACATTTGGGAACAACAACCTCTGCATGTGAGACATATAGGGAAAGACCACGAGACCTTTACGGGGCCTCCTTTGGTCCTACTGCTAACATCTGTCTTGCCATGCTTGTACCATAGAGCTTCGCACACTTTGGGCAAGTCTTTAAATGTATTTCCATGGTATAATATGCAATCACCGGCACACACATGGATTTTTTAGTTCGTTGTCAATCATACAGGTCATTTTCTTCGCCTCGTATGTCGTCTCTGGTAACTCGTTAAGGCTTAGTAACAGTTTCTTGAGTACACATAACAAGTCTCAAAAGCCCTTATCAAACAAACCATGAGTAGATTTCATTAGCTCTATTAGCCAGACGTCATATTCCAATTTGCTCACCTTGCAACCATATACAACCCTATCTTACATCCTTCCTCATTTTATCCAACATTTTCAACTGTTTGGACTAAGAAAACCTAGCTCCAAACCTTGCAAATCTTAGAAATGGCATCTTCCATGGTATTGTCAGCTAACATATTCCAAAAAACATCGTTAACCACCACTTCCCTTTTGACACTTGTTTCCTCATTAACAACCTCTACCCTATTGACACCTCCTATGTCAGGGATACTCTCATCATCGCCACCCTGGTAATCCGCTATGTTGTCACCCTCTTCCCCATACTTAGTCCATATCGTATAGCCTTCCATGAAACCCTGGGTAATCAAGTGAGAGATTACATATGCTTGGGATAACAATATTGCCTACGATTCATGCAATACCTGCATGGGCAACATATATAGCCTTCATTCAGTGGATTACATGTGGCATAGGTCCATCACAAATCGACGGTCCGTAATGGAGGGACCTTACATCCATCCCCAATCTATCTATTAACAAAAAAATAGGTATGGCATTGGACTTAGTTAAAGTTCCAAACTTATGCATGCATAAATTGTGATACTAGAGAATCAACCAATAAATTGTGTTCCAAACTTATTAACCGCATCACTTGAGAATTAACCATACTATCTAGAAATTAAATGCTTACTAGCTAATAGCCTCAAATTAAAGTGGTTCATCAAATTTTGGTAGCCCTCATGAACAATTTTATTCTCTGCTACATTAATTAAAATGCAAAACTAAATGAACTAACTAAGCCATGCCAAGCCATTTAATAGAAAGTCAATATACTATCCTTAAGTTGAATCATCCTTGCTAGCCAATAACCTCAAATTAAAGTACCAGTGCCACACGGGTTCATCGAAAATTGGTATCTTTCATGAATAATTGTTTTCTATGCTACACAAATTAAAATGTAGAAACTAAATGGACCGGGAGGAAGAGGGTGGTCGGCAGAAAATGAAATTAGAGAAAAGGGAGAGAAAAGAAAAGTGATTTTGGCCTAGAACAATTTTAAACATTTTATAAATTTGCATGTCGCTTTTCCAAACTCTGTTTAAACTATTTGAATAAACTTGGTTTAAAATAAATAGATATTAAGCTTATTTTGTAAACTAAATTTGAATATTAACTTTGGAATAAAATTTGGAAATAATTTAAACAATATTTTCAGCATTTTTGAAATTCAATTTTAAACTAGTTTTGAAAATATACTTTGAAACTTTATTACTTTTTGAAATAATAAAAATCTATTTAGTCTTAAATGAATTTTCTAAATTCATTTTCCATCTGATAAAAATCAATGCAAAGACATGAATGCAACAAACATATCAAATTAAACTATAAATATTCGAGAAAATAAAATTTTGCAATGTTTAAATGTAAACGACAACCTAGCTAATTATGTCTTAGAGAATTATAAAGTCATTTAGTTTATTTAGTGTTTTCTATTCACAACACAAAATGAAAATTGTGGGATGTGACACAGTTCATCAATCGCCAAAACTATAGTTACTCCATAAAAGTGCCAGGATGTGTTCAACCGCCTCTAAAAATAAAATGGTGAATCCTAAAAAATCATTTTTATTGCAGTGCTCAGTGTCTTAAATCGGGAACAAATCGTTTATCAGGATTGCTTTATGGCAAATCAAATCGTACTTGTACTAGGACACAAGAGAGTTGTGCTATTATGACTTATAATGCTATTAAAATTCGATTACATAATTCCTACCAAGAATAGGACTCCTACTTGCGTGTATAGGGCGTTGGAGAGGACTTTCTAAATAGGAGGATCATCCAAGACTTGTATTGGTGCAAGCAGGTTGTCTCATACCTGCAATATATCCTCTTAAAGATTCCATAATTGTTGCTCATAATTAGGGTATAAGATTCTAGTAAGAACATATACAGTACACAATATTATGAAACTCCTGACAGGCATGTCTGCATCAATACTTCACCATCGCTCAAATAAACCAAAATTACAATAACACAAACATACAGTTTAGGTCTTGTTTGGATCTAGTCGGATTCGCATCAATCCACATGTGTTCGGGTGGATTGGAGTGGAACTTGAACTAAATTCCACTCCAACCCACTCCAACACATTTGGACTGAGGCAAATCCGATAACATCCAAACAAGGCCTTAAGGATTTTAATAATATTCAAATTTCCATAGCATGCTCGTAAGGCGTTGCCACAAGCCGCAGCTGGTTTGTTCTCCTTGCTGTTGCTCCAACTGTGGTGTCCATGTCAAGCTCCTCAGACCGGAATCCAGCCGGAAGGCTCCAATCAAAGTAGTACAGGAGCCGCACCACAATAAGCTCTAGGGTCGCCAGTCCGAAGCCCATGCCAGGACACATCCTCCTCCCACCACCGAATGGCAAGTACTCAAGCTGCGTTCCCTTGTAATCCGCTGCAGTTGCTAGGAACCTCTCAGGCTTGAACTCCTCAGGGTCATCCCAATGCTTGGGGCTTCTGGCCATAGCCCACGCGTTGATTATCACTCTGGTATCTTTGGACACCTCGAACCCAGCGACGTTGCAGGTTTCGCGGCAGAGGCGGGGGAGCAGCAGCGGTATGGATGGGTGCAGCCTCAGTGTCTCCTTGATCACCATGCCGGTGTAGTTCAGGCCGCCCAGGAGCGACTCCTGGTCGCCTGGATTCTTGTTGTTGAGTGCTTCCCGCACCTCTGCTTGCGCCTTTGCCATTGCTTCCGGGTTCCTCATGAGTTCAGACATGACCCACTCGGCCGTAGATGAAGTTGTCTCGGTGCCTCCTATGAATAAATCCTAGATCGATGGAGCACAAGCAGTAAGAGGATACATGCATGTACGTCGAAGGGAAGAAAGAAGTGAAAGAACAGATATGAGAACACTAGCTACTGCTCCTCGTTTAGTGAGATCGAACACTAGTGAATGATTAGAAGATTCCATTCAAATCAAATTAAGAGAGGGGAGGAGCAACAACACTTACAGTAATGACTGCTTTGATGTGTGTAATGTTGAACGGGAACTCGAACTCCTCTTCATCTTTGATTCTAAGCATGATGCTCAGAATGTCATCTCCGTCCTCAGCATTCTTTACCTTCCGCCTCGCCTCGCATGCGTCAATGATCTGGCCCAACACCTGGTCGAGCTGCTCATGCGCCATCTGCAGCCGGCGTCGCATCCCTGTGGCGACGTCCAAGAACCACAAGGACGGGAAGAGGTCGGAGACGCAGAAACCCGAGCAGTCGCTCAGTACGACGGCCATCACTGACAGGAATTTCTCCTTGTGCTCGCTGCTGAAGCGATCGCCGAAGGTCGCCAGCCCAGTGATGGAGTTAGAACACGACACCAGCAGGCTGCCGAGGTTGAATGGCTCGCCGGCGCCGCATGAACGGCGGATCTCCCTGACGAGGGACATGGTCTCGCTGTCCCTGATGGGCGCGAGCTGCTTCACCTTGCGCGTGCTGAGGAGCTCCATCGTGCACAGCTTGCGCAGCTTCCTCCAGTAGGCCCCGTAAGGAGCGAAGGCAAAGTCGTGGCCTCCATAGCCGATTATCTCCACGGAGAGCAGGTGCGGGCGCGACGCGAAGTTGATGTCCTGGTCCCGGAGCACCACCTGCGCGACCTCCGGCGAGGAGACCACCACTGTGTCCGTCTGCCCCAGCCGGAGGTACATCACCGGGCCATATTTCTCGGCGAGGTCGCGGAGAGTGGCCTGCGGCTGTGAGGTGAGCAGGTGGTGGATGCTTCCGATGAAGGGGAGGGCCCATGGGCCAGGGGGGCGCTTCTTCTTCGATTTCGCTCCAGTTTTGTGGCTAAGAGATGATACAAGGATAGTCACAGAGATGAGGAACAAGAAGAGGAGTAGGGCACTTGTGCTTAGCATTGTCGATCAACGATGAGCACTTGGCTTGCTTTGCTTGCCTGTCTGCCTGATATAGTACATATATATAGATGATAGAACCACTAGTGTGCTTAGGATTTCTACTTCTTTCAGTTAATTTAATGTAGTGACGTCCCAGTGTTTAGACTTTTTGAAAACTCTAGTGGTAGTGGTACCCACCTCCAGCGCGCGGATTGTTAAAACCTGGCTGGGTGATTGGAGAACAGACACGGTTAGAACTCATCCGTGTCTCCAGAAATATCTAGAGAACTTTAGAGGCTGTCCATATATTTATTTAGTCTCTAAAATTGATTCACAGAGATAGGCCTCTTAAGAGGTTCTCCTCTAAAAATAGACCGAGGCCCGTGTTGAAACATTATTATAACAACTATTGTCAGATCAATATTGATGATTTAATTTTGAACACTGTTTTTATATAAAACAATATTTCTACACATTTATTTATTCGATATAACATATTCAACATCTTTATTGCTTTTGACTAAACATGTGGAGAGAAAAATTAATTACAACAACTAGATTAAAAGTTGAAAGCTACGTTATACATTCATGATGTCATGAAAAAAGGATGCAGTAAGAGCTAATATAACTAATGCGATTGTGTAAACAGCATAAAAGCCACCCGTGAATATATGCCAAATTATCCACCATACTATTAAGAAACATGATCTAACCTAAACTTAAATTTGCTTCTAATTATCCCACCTGCTATTATGATAGATAATACAAGTAACCCCTTAAATTTGCATCTAAAATACTACTCCCCCCATTTTAAATTATCAGACGTTTTGGCTTTTTTTAGATATATAGTTTTTGCTATGCACTTAGATATATACTACGTCTAAATACATAGCAAAAATAATGTATCTACAAAAGTCAAAACTTCTTATAATTTAGAACAGAGCGAGTACTTGTAACATTACTAAATAAACTAAAACCCTCAAATTTAATTTACTAAATCATTAGCATATTCTATTACAAAATGGTTAAAGAACCATAAAATATGTACATATGTTTCAAAATTACCTACTTCTATTAATATTAATGTAATAAAATTTGATTAAAGTAACATACATGTTGTGTCATCATATAGATTATGAAGACATACAAGCAAGAGAAATAAATATTATATGTTATGTTTCTGTAACCATGAAAAATATTTCCCAGTTGACTCATAGACTAATGATACTAACAAATTATTTAAAATTATATTAATAAAAATGACATATAATTTATATAATCTTTTAGTTTTGATATATTTATCAATTTTAACAAAAATATTTGACATGCATATATTGATAGTATAATCATTATTGCACATATAACTCTTTGATTGGAAAATACAAACATCGTATTGAGAAGTGGGGGAGGTTAGTGTAGACCAAAGATGACTATATCTTGTTGGCCTTTGAAATTCTTTTAGAGCAAACTGTCATTATAAGACATAAATATTAATATCCTCTTGAGTTTAGTACCGCTACTATTGACACTAATGGTGGCACATAGATGAAATCGCAAGTGCACGGCTATCATAGTAGCTTTCACCTTGGAGTATTCTAGAGTATCGATTTCCATGGGGTTGTTCTGGTGGTGCTAGCGGTCAGACCGTGGATCTAGTCGGTTTGACCGCGGCCAGGTACTACACGTAGAAGTTTTCAAATCTTCCGGCACTTTTTCTAGAGGTTTGATGTGGCAAGGTACCAGAGAGAGGGGCTCTATTGTGGGCCTTGGGCGTGTTCGGTAGTACCACGTGATCAGACCATGGCCATGGTCGGTTTGACCGCCAGCGCATGGAAAGTGCATGGGAAGAGCTATTTTTGTTTGAACTCATTGGCGCTTTCTCCGGTTGTGCTTCAAGGAGAGCATTGGAAGTTTTGGAGGTTGCTAGAACCTTCTTTAGAAGGTTGGGGAAGGCACTAGAATCTTCTCGTGGTAGAACTAGAGAAAGACTAGACTTTAGGCTTGGAGTTTTGACCAATGAAGAGATAGCCATTGGCGGGCTGTCAATAGCCGTTGGGCCACGGTGGTCTGACCGCCAGGGTGCTGTGGTCTGACCACGAGTCGAACACGAGCCATCGAAAACACCTAAACAGCTACTTGGCTTTCCCCCTCTATAAATAGAGGGGTGACCAAATATCAGAGGTCTCTTGGCACTTTAGGAAAGTGATACACATCATGAGAGCCTCATTTCTTCCTCCCTCTCATTCATTTTCTTGTGAGCATTATCTCTGGAGAGTGGTTGAGTGATTCTAATTCGGTGGATTGGGCGATTGCATTGAGTGGCACTAGGTGATTGTGTTGCAAGCAGGTAATGCTGGTTACTCTTTGAGGTTTCCATGTCCTATATGGCTTGGAGATTGTGACTTCACGGAAGCTCACAAGGAGATTGTGCGGTCCTCCCGATAAGGCAATGCACGGGGCTCTTGGGCTCATCCCCATTAGAGGTAAGTGAGGAGAGACTATAGTAAAAGCTAGGCGTGGAGAGTGTCAATGTAGCACTCGGTTTTAAGAATAAAACCAGATACACACCATATGTGAGACCAGGAAGTCAAATCTCATATATAGCTACAAATAAGGGTAATATCATAACACCATGCTTATTACATAGCGTATTAGTATAAACAATACAACCTCAGAGTATAAACAGCGGAAAGACAACTCCAATCTTCAGGTGAAGACTCCACTTCCAAAGGGACAACTGACTGATCGATCACAAGCCTAATTCCTCCAAACTCTAACAATCTGGTACCCATCCGGGATTTTTCCAAAGATTTAAAAAGTAAAGCAAGCGTAAGTACATATCGTACTCAACAAATATAACATGTGGTTCATGAGGCTCAAAAGGCTAACACTGGTTTAACTGTGATTAGCTTTTAATTGTCATAATTTTAGCATAGGAGTAGCAACAAGTTTATCACAAGCCCATATAAACACATGATCAGGTAAACATGAATAATGAATAGCATAAACAGTAATCATTAGTGAGCATTTTCATTATCAGTATCATCCGTGTTCATCATCTATTCCGTAAGTGTTCTAAGGCCGCTCGTGACCGTGAGCATGGCTGATATACCAGTTTTACACTCTGCAGAGGTTGTACACTTTCACTGTGAGTCGTGATTTAGCCTTTCGTCCAAGGTAGCTAATCTCTTGACCCACTTCCAAGGAAGGTCGGCAGGGTTCACTATGAAGCCTATCAAAGGTTCGTCTAACAAGTTAGGGCCATTAGATTCACTCGACAAATAGATGTTGAGCCCCCCTTCCTGATGGCACTGTAAGGAAAATTGACCCTAGGCCCATTTACTTTGGATTTTGGTGTTTGATGACGAACACAACCAAATTGGACTAATTAATTTGCAAGTAATTGTTTTGTAATTCAATAGGGTGCAAGATATGACTTGGACGAAGGCGACATGATGATCCCACGATCAACACCATAAGCAAGACCTTAGAAACACTAGAAAAGACCCAAGATATCAAGCAAACTCCAAGCATGAAGATGGGAACGAAGCCGTATGCAAAATCATGAAGAAACGAGCTCGGCAAAAGTGACCGGATGCAGCCCTAGGAGGACTGGACGTGTCTAATCAGTTGCTTGACAACAGCAGGCGTCAGCGGTTGTTACCAGACACACGGACTTCACTGTTCATCATGACGGCAATGTTTTCAGCATGATCGGACACAGCGGCACTGGATGACCAGACGCACAAAGTGCAACGTCCGATCGAGTCCAGAGAGGTTCCAGAGCGGCGCCAGCGTGACCGGACGCATCCGATCGAGTGTGACCGGACTCGGCCCACTGATCAACGCACGCGCTTCAACGGTCGGGATGACCGGACGCATCCGATCAAGACGTCAGCAGTGTTCGATTAGTAGTAGAAAGCTGGGTTTCGCCCCGAACGGCTACTTTCTCTATGGGGCTTATAAATAGACCCCCAACCGGCCATTTGTGTAGTGGAGAACTGAGAAAACATACCAAGGGTGTTGATACACCATTTTAGTGATCTCCACTTGCATAGTGCTTACTGATTCATTAGGTGATTAGCGTAGGTGCTTTGCGAAGTGACCTTATGCGCTTGCTCTATGTTTAGGCCTAGTGTTTAGTGAGGTTTGCATACCTCTTACCACTTGGTACTTGCATGCACCATTGTTGTATATCAGAGGGGCTTGTAGTCTTGCGAGATCACACCAACTGCGTTTGTGGTGTGGCCGCCACCGTGTACCGAAGGGAACAAGGCCCGCGGCGGTTTAGCCGGAAGCTTGATAGTGAAGACGGCGGGGAGCGGTCCGGGAGAGGCTTGCCGGAAGGCACACCAGAGACCCACTTGCGCGTGGGGAAGGCCCGAGCTATCCACGGAGTTACTGGACTGGGAGCTTGGCCCTTGCGAGGGATTTCATGCGAGGGGCTTCAACGAGGACTAGGGGGAAGCTTGCGCGCTTCTTGATACCTCGGTAAAAATACCAGAGTTATCGATGGGAGTTTGCATATCTCTACCTTGCTCTTTAGCTTCTGTATTTACACTACAATCTTGGTTTGCGCTTTACTTTTCTAGCTTAGTGATAGTCTAGTTGATAGGTTTGGAACCTTGGTTGCATAACTCTTTTGTGGTAGTGATAGCAACACACTTAGCAAAACTATAGTTGCACATCTAGATAGATTACTTCTTGCATAGGTTTTGACTAGGTGGAATTAGAGGCCATAGTTTAGAGTAGAATTTTAAGTTGCCTAATTCACCCCCCCCCTCTTAGGCATAATGATGCGCAGCCTATACACAAGGGGACAGAGGCCGCACTATACCTGATTCGGCAAGCCATTCTTACACCGATAAAGGTAACCACTAATAAGCTAGAAAAGGTCCTCATACTAAGCTAAAGCCAGAGCCATATAGCCCTCACAGTTATACTGTAAGTCCCGAATGATCACTTACAGATAAGTCCTTAGGGAGAGGAATCTAGAGCACCATAAAAACAGCCCAATGCTCTAGCCCCCTTGTTCGATGTTGCTAAAAATCATCTTTTAGTGTTTATTGCATATACCATTAGTCAAGTTACAAGATCATGGCTTTAGTTTGAGCACTAGCATAATACTACCCAATGCAATAACCCATAGGTGACAAGGAATCCATGATATCAAATAGCTAGGAACATTACTATGGTTGCCAAGGTAGACACATGCATATGATTAAAATGATATTAAGGTGAATTGGACAACAAGGAAGAACCCATGCTATACTTGCCTTAAACTTAGATCCTGTTTACACCAAAATTTGGAAAGAAGAAAGCAGGAACTCTAAGCTTCTAAGATTGCATCATCAAGGAATCAATCAGATGTGAATCAATATCGGCTAGTTTTGATGTAGTGTCAGAATCGGCTATTTTATAGATGGCGTCAATGGACTACGTATGGATGGCGTCGGGGAAAAATATGCCGGACTCTAAAAAAGGAAAAGATTAGGGTCTAAGTTATTTTTAAGTTAGGAATGTTTTCTTTTATTCCAAGAATTGTAATGTGTCGTATTTGAGTAGGATTCATGTTCAGGTTCCGGGTATAAATATTAGACCCCGGCTATTGTAAGAAAAAAAGAAACAACAATCAATCAATACAATTACTTTTTCAGCTTCACGCCAACCCTTAGGAATAGGAGTACTGTAGATCTCGATGAGTTCTTCACCAAACAGAGGCTACATCGACTGATCGACCTTGGGCTTGCTTGTGAATACCATCATGACTTGTATTATGCTTGTAAAGCTACATCAGCCGATTGATCTTTTACGAGTAGAATATAAGTTAGTTATCGATCTGTATCATAGTTTGTAAGGCTGCATCAGCTGATTGATCTCTAACGAATCATAATATAGATCAAAGTTATCGATCTTGTGTTAAATAACTTGTTGTTTAATATAATATCACCAATTATCAAATCTGCTAAGATTATTAAGAATTTCCTTGCTGCTTTTGGTTGACTCACCAGTTATCGATCTTGTTATAATTAATGTTTTATTAATTATAACAAATCATCTTATTGAGATAGAGATAGATCGGCATCATATCATCATAATTGGTCATCTTCTAGTCTAGTCACACTTTGAATCTCATGATTGATGGCTTAATTCTGCTAGATCGGTTGTTTTATCTTTATTCCAATCAAACATAGTATGCATCCAAAGGCATGTTTCAATCTTAAATAAACTCACTAGCTAATGAGATCTAATCTAATGACACTACCATAGCTGTATCGACCCGGTCGAAGCTCACTGGTAAGACTTTGGATTAGAGATTATTGATTAGTGGTTTTGTTCATCATCGAGATATGTACTCTATTTGTTTGCTATGCATGCATCGACTATTTTAGTCAATTCGCCTATGCTTTCACACATATAGCATGTTTTTCATGAACCTGTCAATATATAGATGGTTTTATGGATACTTTGGTTTTAGTTTGTTATTATCATCATAGCTGTATCGATCCGGTCGAACCTCACTATTGATGGTAATAGATTAGATTCAGAGCGTTTGTAGATTAATTTGTACTAGACCATCGATTTGTTCATATGTTATAGCCTTTCTTGTTAAACGTATCGGCTCAATGCTTTACACTGGTTATATCCATCTAGCCGATGATGTTACTTATATCTGGGTGTATTGTACTTGTTATCATAAATCAATCATGACCCACGAGTATTACAGTCCTTAACAGTCGATTTCCCCTCGTATCGGCTATCTAGTCGATTCCCCTATTTGGCTGCTCTCGAAGCAGCATACTTGGAACTATTTGGGCAACACCGGCATGTTCCATCCTAAATTACTTATAAGCTTTCTCTCCTTGTTAATTGTGGGTCAAATTGACTGGCACGCCTTTGGGATTTTTAGGATCGACTGGTCTTGTGTTGAAGCCAAGCAGATCTCCGGGTTGACTTTGCTCAGATCGTCTGGCTTTCCACATGTCAGGCGCATTGCCATGTTTTTGCGTCGACACGCATTTTGGCATGCCTGGTGGGACCACAATCGTCATGATAGCTCACAACAACAGGGACATTCTTATGGTGCCTTAAGAAGACATACCTGATGAGGATAAAGATGTCATTAGTAAAGCTATAGAGGAGTTTTAGAAGAAGTGTTTGTTGTCCTACACTAAGACACATGATAATAAAGTTGTTCAGAAATATCCACTACCAAGAGTTTTGATGCATGGGCAGTCAGATACAGATGAAGCTGATGATGGCCATTTCTTTGTAGATGTTGTCAACAAATCTATTCATGATGCCATGTTGAATCATAAATACAACTTTTTTGAATACCTTCCACAAACCATGAAGGAGGTGTTTCATGGATATCCAATTGATCAGATTGGACCGACTTATTACAAGATTCCACATCCGTTGACTCAGGGGACTAATCAAGCCAGTACTAGCCATGAAGAAGCAGCACTAGCTGTCAATGATGACGCCCAAGCAGTTCAGAGCTCATCTGAGCAAGTTTAGGGTACTACTAATCAAATACAGTATAATCCTAGATCATCAGTGCAGCATGTGCAACAGCCGATGGGGCAAGTTTAGAACCAAATGGTTAATTTTGGCACATCAGGCCAAATACCGCTGTCGGCTCAAAAAATAGCATCATCAGTTCAAAGGA
The DNA here is from genome assembly GCA_904845875.1 of Miscanthus lutarioriparius. NCBI lineage: Eukaryota > Viridiplantae > Streptophyta > Magnoliopsida > Poales > Poaceae > Miscanthus > Miscanthus lutarioriparius. The sequence goes on from CAJGYO010000009.1 coordinate 41,661,593, forward strand.
TTCATAGAGGTACAGATCCCAACATTTACAATCGGTGACTTTAAGTAGTAAATCAGCAAAGGACTCAACAGATAGATATTCCACAAGGATATCATTATGGCACAAATTATAATACCCTTCATATGATTCCAAATCTAGGGTATCAAGGTATCCAAAATTTTAATCCGTAGATGGGTCAGCAATTGCAAAGAAATCCAAATTCAAATGCTGATGAGTTGTTGCTCAGAGTAACTGAAATGATAAAGAATCAGTTCGGTTTAAAACCAAAAGGGCAGACCTTTTTGTACAAACATCTATATCCAGAGTGATATGATTTGGTTGCTCTTCCTAAAAATTACAGGCTTCTGGAATTTGGTAAGTTCACTAGTCAAGATAGTACAAGTATAATAGAACATGTCAGTTGGTATCTTACTCAGTTAGGTGAAGCATCATTGAAGAAGCTCATCGAGTTCGTTTCTTCTCTTTGTCCCTGACAGGACTAGCTTTCACCTGGTTTTCATCATTACCAATTAATTCTATTGCCAATTGGACTGACGTGGAGAAGAAATTTCATACATGTTTCTATACTAGGACAGGAGAAAGGAAAATCACATATTTGACGACCATAAGGCAAAGAACTAATGAATCGGGTGCTGAGTTTCTTCAGAGGTTCCGAGAAACAAGAAATTTGTGCTTTTCATTGAATCTGACTGATGATTAGCTAGCTGCTTTGGCTATTCAAGGAATGCCACAATTGCTGAAGCTTATAATCCATATTTTGTTGATGATGATGGTGAGGATGATGAAAATGAGGAGATTGCTATAGCTGAATGGAATTGGTGTAAGAAAGTAGTGATGGTGCCAAATCAGACAAGCTCTTTGATTTCTTGCTTGAGAAAGGACAGATCAAATTGCCCGCCAATCATGTCATATTACCTCCTAATCAGTTGAAGAATAAGAAGTTCTACAAATTTCATAACACTACTTCTTATTCTACTAATGAGTGCAAAATTTTCCGGCAACATATACAGAGGGCTATTCAGCAAGGGAAGCTTCAATTTGATACACCTCGGAAGATGAAAGTTGATGATAATCCTTTCCCAAGAGATAATAATATGGTTGATGCTAAGTTACTCAAAGGGAAGACTAAAGTTCTAACATCAACTAGGCCGAAAGAAAACTAGAATAGTTGATCCAGAGATGCAAATATCAGCTGATGAATATAGAGAAATTAAAAGGCGTCGTGACCAACAGAAGAGTCGATATGAGCAAGGAGAGATGTCAAGGAACAGGGCGATGAGGCCATATGTTACATCTTGAATTTTGTTGAATAAATGGCAACGGCAGAAGGAAAAGGATTATTAGTGTTTGTTAGAAGATAAATAATATCAGCATCAACAAGAAAAGGAGTGGTATGAAAGAGAACAAGCTGAATCACAATGGAATTGTCCTTTTTTCAGACATTATTGGAATGAAGGTTTGAAATTGCCTACTAGAAATAATTGCCTAGAGTGTAGTGAACAATATTGGGAGTTTAGGCAATCTCAAGCTATTCGTCGGTATATCCATGCTTGAATTGAGTATCATCATGATAATATGGATCGGCACTTAAAAAATAGAAGTGTTCGTGATCGGCTTGGGAAGCGAGTTGTTGATCAAAATTGGGCTGATTATGAAGAAGAAGGTGATGAGGAAGAGTATGTTTGGCAGGAAGGGCAATGGTGTCTAGGAGGTTTAACAAGAAGTCAGAAAAGAAGAATACAACACCTAAGGAATAGGGAGTTAGAACAGGCTTAGAAATTTGGTAAACCTCAAGTATGGTGTGCTAAACAAACAGCTGATAAGGGTCAACCATCGGCTAATATTCAAATGGCTTTTCTTTTGCCGTCAGAATTTAGAGCTCCAGTAGATCAAGAAGTTTATTCAAATTTTGATGAATCGAAATATGAGGAGATGGTTGCTAAATTGACAGTGATACAACAAGCTTTATTTGATAAGCCAGTCAAGCATCGCACTTGAAGGCTTTATATGTGAAAGGTTTTGTTGATGGGAAGCCGATGAGCAAAATGTTGGTGGATGGAGGTGCTTCTATTAATCTGATGCCTTACACTACTTTTCACAAGCTTGGTAAGGGACCAGGAGATTTGATTGAGACTGACATGATGTTTAAGGATTTTGGGGGTAATGCATCCAAGACCAGGGGGCAATAAACATTGAATTGACAATTAGAAGTAAGACTTTGCTCACTACATTCTTTGTCATCGATGGAAAGGGTTCATACAGTTTACTCCTTAGTCGTGATTGGATTCATGCAAATTGTTATGTACCATCGACTATGCATCAATGCTTGATTCAGTGGCATGGAGATGATGTTGAGTTGGTTAATGCTGATGATTCTGTTAGTTTAGCAACAGCTGACCCAATGTATTGGGAACTAGAAGATTTTGAGTGTTTTCTAGCAAGCTATGGGAGGGAGGCTTCATTAAGATCAATGATGAAAGCCAACAGCCGATCTAAGCAGTCGGCTCTGAGAGTTTGTTTTAATGGATAATCCAATAGATGGTACAGATGGTAAATTAGGACATGGCTTTACGTCGGCTGATGAATTAGAGGAGATAGATATTGGTCCTGGAGACAGGCCTAGGCCGACATATGTAAGTGCTAAGTTAGATCCTGAGTATAAGCGAGAGTTGATAGATTTATTAAAGGAATTTAAAGATTGTTTTGCTTGGGAATATTATGAGATGCCTAATCTAGATCGATCAATTGTTGAACATCGGTTGCCAATCAATCCTAGAAATCAGCCATGTAATCAAGCTCCGAGGAGATTTAATTCAAATGTTCTTGATGATATCAAAAAAGAGACTGAAAGATTATTAGAAGCAAAATTTATTCGACCATGCTGTTATGTAGAGTGGATATTGAGTGTTGTTCCTGTGTATAAGAAAAATAGGAAGTTAAGAGTTTGCATCGATTTCAGAGATTTGAACAAGGTTACACACATGGATGGTTATCCCATGCCGATAGCCAATATATTAGTAGGTGCAGCAGCTGGGCACAAGGTTATTAGTTTTATGGATGGCAATGCAGGATATAATCAAAGTTTTATGGCTAAGGAAGACATAGCAAAAATAGCTTTTAGGTGCCCTGACGCAATTGGCTTATTTGAATGGGTTGTGATGACCTTTGGTTTGAAGAATGCTGGTGCAACTTATCATAGGGCAATGAATTATATTTTTTCATAAGTTGATCGGCAGGATTTTTGAAATCTACATCGATGATGTGGTGGTGAAATCCAAAGGGTACAAAGAACATATAGCTGATTTGCGGGAGACTTTGTAGTGCACAAAAAAACATGGTTTAATGATGAATCCTAATAATTATGCCTTTGGAGTATCAGCTAGAGAATTTTTTATTTTATGGTCCACAAGAGAAGAATTTGATAGGGAGATCAATGGAAAATATCTAAAGAAATATTATCCTAGCATTTGGACTAATACTTGACAGCCGATTTGTTCAGTCATTAGCTCTAGTAGCCGGTACCAGAAGGGTATCGCCTTTAGTTCAAAAAAATTAACACAAAGGGGTGAAAGCCGATATAATATGTATCGCCTATAGAGTAAAAACAAGGACAAAGACAATCCTCATAACATTATGGCAGTCACAAAGATGAGTTCATGAAGAAGGCAAGACTTTGTTCAGAGTTTGTTCCTAGTACAAACTACTCAAAATCTTTATTTATAATGTCCTAGGCTGAGGTGATGTCCACAATGGCCGCTGCGGCGTCATCGAAGTCCTCGATTAGGTCCTCGTGCATGTCGATGTCATCGGCCATCGGGAAGCCTGCTCCATGGTACGAAGGTCATGCCCGGTCTAGACCTGCGCCGTGGCCAGGGCCAACGCCGCACCACGGTGAACGCCATGGAGGGTGATTTCCTGGACACACACTGGAACATCGTGCAGGTGGTTGTTGAGGAGAGGTCCCCGAGCATTGACAACCGTCATAGCCACGTTCATCGCCTATTGGAGGTTCTCCAACTGCGCTGTTAGGGCTAGCAATCACAGAAACAAAGGGGCTATCAAGACAAAGACAGTAGAGATTGAAACAAGGGTTTTCTTGGAGTTCATCTTACCCGCCACCATAGCATCGAACTCAGCCAGCTGCACCCAAGCAGCGTTGGCCTCTTCCTCGATGGTGAGGAGGGCAGCTTAAGAAGCCTTGAGGCAGCTCTCAAGTTGATCGCTCTCCCGAGTTGCCTTGGAGTAACGGTCCTTGGCCACCCTCCACTCCCAGAGGAAATGCCGGGCGTCATCGCCGTTATAGGAGTTAGAAGAGTCTGATGATGAGTCTGGCGTGGCAGCAATAGATGTGGCGGCAGAAGACTAGCCAGCCCTGGGAGGAAGTGGTCGAAGGATGTCATTTAAGACGAACCTATAAATGGGTTAGAAGGATTCATTGCCATGAGCAGAAGATGTTGATCTTACCTCATACAGTGGAGGCGCTGGCTCATTTGTAGGTTCTCCTCCGGGACCTCCTCCACCACGCGCTTGCCCCGGTTGTCCTCGCCAGTCATAGGGTTTGGTTAGATCTAAAAGAGGAGAAAAGGGAACTGCTACAGGTTTTGTGAAGATGGAAAGATTGTGAGAGAATGGAAGCAGTTGCAAGTGTAGATGTGTTTGAGGCTAGAGCCTTTGGGTGGTATTTATAGCCACAAAGCGAGGTAGTAGATATCTCGGGACGTGCAAAAGGCAACCGCAATTAATAGAAGGCGAAGTGCCGCCCAACTAATGCTGAAGAGAATGCGGCGTTGATAACTGATGATGGAAGATTGAGGAGTTTTCTTAGTGGAAGCTGTGTTTTCAGACTTAATTGGATTAAACTCAGATGTCTGGAATTGGCTATTTCCAAATCGGCTCTTTAGCCTAGATAAGAGATACAATAGATCAGCAGAAAATATGGTTATCATTGGTTCCACACAAAATATATGTTACAAATGTTGGTATGCAGATTACAAGTTTAGAACATCCTGGATTACTTTCAAAGGTTTTAGCCAAATAGCATCAACTTCTGCAATTTGTTGTTTGTCTTCTTCTGCTGATCCAGAAATGTTTTCAAGGCTGTTGCGAATGGCCTTACCTTCTTTGACCATGGTCAGCATCTCTTGTTTCTTCAGTTTGATGGTATTGGGGATCTGAACCAAGTTGGTCTCATGGCAATTGATGGCGGCCTTCATACTTTCCAGTTCTTTCTCAAGTTCAGCACGCCTAGCTCTCAGCTGATTCAACTCTGGTCTAATTCTAGAAGAGGAATTCTTTAGATTGTCAATCAGTTGTGCTAATTCTTTGGCTTCTTGTTTATTAGAATTCTTCTTGGCCATCAAAGCTTCACGGTCAGAAAGATTCCTTTGAGCTTTTTTCACCTTTGGGGCTTGATCTTCAATGATGGATAAAGGTGTCAAGGCTTCAATGAGATCTAGGGATAAATTATCCTTGATAGCTAAGAAGATTCTTTGCATTGGATGTACAGCTTGGACCAAATCGGCTATATCCTTCTCAAGCATTGGCAATATATCCCTTAGTTGATTTCGGGTCTCTTCTAATAAAGTCTCTTGGACAAAGGTGGCTGATGAGTTAATCTCACCTTCATCTATGTATTCTTCAAAGTTGAAGGAGTAGCTCAGAGCTGGAGAATTAAGTATCTATATATAAGCAAAGAAAATCTTATTAGGAGGATCGAATTAGTTGATAACAAGATAAAAGGTGAAGTAAACACTATACCTTTTCTGGAAGAGGCTCTAGTTGAAGAGAAGGAACAGCCGATGATGTGCCAACATCTTTTTTAACAGTCGTTTGAATCGGCTCTAGGTTTTCAGGGATAGTGTCTGCAAGCATCAAGGAGTGGTTCAGTTTATGTTTGCTATGAAACGATAGATGAACATGAGAATTTCTTACCATCAACTGTTTGCTGAGCTAGAGAATCAGTAGTTTGGGCATCAGCGTAAGCAAGATGATCATCAGCTGGTGAATTATCATACCTTTGTTCTTGTGCAAATGTCTTTTCAAGTAGAGTCTGACAAGGTAAATGGTTAGAAGAGAAAAAAATTATATAAAATTAGGAGGTTTGAGAGGATACCTTGGTAGCATCAGGAGGTGAAATAGAGAGATGCTCATCTTCTGTCACCTGAGGTCTGTCAGAAACATCAGTTATTTCAACTGTAATCGGCTCTTTAGGGGGAACAGCCAATGAGAGGTTGGTGGATGCTGATTCAAGTGCCTAGGATAGTAGTTCAGCACCCAAAGCAGACTGGGATGCAATACTTGATGGCTGCAAAAGGGAATTGGATCAGAAGTTATATATTAATGTGAGAAGCGAGATCAGTTGATTTCCTTGAGCAGCTGATGGATTGGTTCTGTGAAGTCGTTTCATAGTAATGGTTTTCTGGGTCACCCCTTGGGCTACCTTGCATTTTGAAGATTGATATGTTACAATTGTAGGGCCAGCTTGGGTTTTCACTAGCTTCTTCAGTGTAGGTGCAGTTGATCCCGGTCTTGAGATTGGACATGGCGGATAATACTCTATGGCATACCCTTTTCTGTCCACATTTGGGGGATTGAATTTAGCATCCTGCAAGGGGGTTTCTGTTAACTAAGTTGGCAGAGAGACTTTAGCAGATGACCTTTATGGAAGAAAAGAGTTAACTAGTTACCTCACTATCAGAAGTGAAATCTTCATCTAGAGCTATGCAGCTAGGATGGACTAGCCTACAGAAGAGATAGGAGTGCCATTCTTGCCACCAGGAATCATATAAATTTAAAGTGAAGGTGGCCCTGGTCCATTCATGTAGATAGAGGGAAGGAGGATTTGATCCTAACTAGAAAACTCTAGAAGCTTCCATTGCCTCACTAATGCCTTCTCTCAGTTTCAGTATATGTTTGAAAAATAGCCAGGGGGGAGTTGACAAAGACTAAATTGATGAGCTATGAAAGAAGGGTTATAAAACTCATAGGTTGGAAGGTTGCCTAGAAGAAAAGAACATGTGGACATTTTACCGCAGTCATGACGAAATTCGGTTGGTAGAACATAAGGTTTGATGAAAGAATTGAAGATTGCAGCTGCTGTTTCATCTAAGCAGCCTGATTCAAATCAAAATTTGAATGGAAAGACCAACTCATTGTCCTCATCTTCATCATAGGGTAGCCAGGTCAGAATATCTGCATCAAACCCTCTATAAAACTTCTTAAAGAGGTGACCCACATCGACGACAATTGTTATGGCCGATGCAGCTTCACCATAGTTCATACATTGACGAGTTCTTCCTTCTTTGCCTTTGTATTCCTCATCAAAGTTGGAGGAGGGAAAACTCAAATTCTGGAGATTTGGCTTCACAATCTTGTGCATATACAAATTTAACCATATTTGTATTAACCACCAAGGGCCGCTGTTGGTGTGCACTACTTCATTCTTCAGCAGCTGGGCAGTCACCTGGTGCATCAAGTGGTAAGCTGATCCCAACAGATACTTTCCAAGAGGAATCTCAACACCTACTGCTAAATGCTCTGCCAAGAGTTTGTGATTATAAGTCAGACCACAAGATGACCCATAGAAGATGAATCTTTTAGAAAGGCCACATGTTCTCTTTCGTTAATAGTCGATTCATTTCCAATGTGGTTCTAGATATAGCTTGCCCATCCTATGTAGTCCGATATTTTGGCCAATTTCTTTGACCCGGCACCTAAGAGTTCATATGGCTGCATTGGTCCTGTTATTCTAAGGCCAGTCAACATATAAACACCGGCCAAGGTAATAGTCATTGGGCCGTGACAATAGACGAAGGCATTCAGGGTGTTGGACCAGAAGTAAGAAGCGGTAATTAGGAGTGAATCATTTCTCTCCATTCCAAACAGTGAAAGTGTTAGGCATTGGCCTAAATCGTTAACTTCCTAGTCTCTGCCCTTTTCGTCTGACACTCTACGAAACCAGTCTCTCCATCCCTTAGGCATTTTGGGCCAATTCCTAAAGGGATTTTTGGTGTTCCAAGAAGATAGATCTACCAAGGACTGCCTAAAAGGAATTTGATTGGTTTCTTGGTTGATAAATCCAAAGGATTAGTATCTCCCATGGGTCCAAGGTAATAAGCATTTGGAACAACGGATGAAGGGATCAAAATTTTATTTTCCATTCTTGAAAAGCCAGATGAGATAAACTTAAGGAAAAGGAAAAATACAGAGCAACGACTGATAGTTGAGAGGTGAAAATTTGGAGATGTGCCTCAGGGATGTAGTCGCTGGTCGCTATTTTAGTTGGAATAGATCTAAATCTGAGAAAGGGTTGCAGAGGAGTGACTTGAAAAGCATCTCGAGCAAAGTAGAGAAACTGCTAGGGTTGGAGCTCTGGTGGTGGCAGCTTTGGTTATTGAGGCTTGCTCAAATAAGAAGGGGAAAGTAAATCGGGCGTGTGGATTGAAGGTGATACTATTGGGATGCTATATAAAGTGTGGCCCGAAAAGTCAGGAGTCACACATTTGTTTCGGAATAGGTGGTTGCATCACGGTGAACAAATGAATGAAATTTAGGAATAAAATCATTTTTATCCCAAAATTGGGGGGCATGTGTTTACACCAAAATTTGGAAAGAAGAAAGCAGGAACTCGAAGCTTCTAAGATTGTATCATCAATGAATCGATCAGATGTGAATCAATATTGGCTGGTTTTGATGCATAATATAGGTCAAAGTTATCGATCTTGTGTTAAATAACTTGTTGTTTAATACAATATCACCAGTTATTGAATCTGCTAAGATTAGTAAGATTTTTCTTGCTGTTTTTGGTTGATTCACCAGCTATTGATCTTGTTATAATTAATGTTTTATTAATTATAACAAAACACCTGATTGAGATAGAGATATATTGACATTATATCATCTTAATTGGTCGTCCTTTGATCTAGCCACGCTTTAAATCTCATAATTGACGACTTAATTCCACTAGATCGGTTGTTTTATCTCTATTCCAATCAAACATAGTATACATCTAAAGACATGTTCCAATCTTGAGTAAGTTCACTAGTTAATTAAGTTAGAATCGGCTATTTTATAGATGACATTAGCAGACAACATCAATGGACTACGTACGAATGGCATCGGGGAAAAATATGTCGAACTCTATAAAAAGGAAAATATTAGGGTCCAAGTTATTTTTAAGTTAGTAATGTTTTCTTTTATTCCACGAATTGTCATGAGCCATATTTGAGTAGGATTCATGTTCAGGTTCCGGGTATAAATATTGGACCCTGGCTATTGTAAGAAAAAAAGAAACAAAAATCAATCAATACAATTATTTTTTCAGCTTCACAACAATCCTTAGGAGTAGGAGTACTGTAGATCTCGACGAGTTCTTCAGCAAATAGGGCTGCATCGACCTCCGGCTTACTTGTGAGTACCGTCATGACTTGTATTGTGTTTGTAAAGCTGTATCAGCCAATTGATCTTTTATGAGTATAATATAAGTTAGTTATCAATCTGTATCGTAGTTTGTAAGGCTGCATTAGCTGATTGATCTCTTACGAATCATAATATAGATCAAAGTTATCGATCTTGTGTTAAATAACTTATTGTTTACTACAATATCACCAGTTATCGAATCTGCTAAGATTAGTAAGATTTTCCTTGCTGCTTTTGGTTGATTCACCAGTTATCGATCTTGTTATAATTAACGCTTTATTAATTATAACAAATCATCTGATTGAGATAGAGATAGATCGGCATCATATCATCATAATTAGTCATCTTCTAGTCTAGTCACAATTTGAATCTCATGATTGATGGCTTAATTCTGCTAGATTGGTTGTTTTATCTCTATTCCAATCAAACATAGTATGCATCAAAAGACATGTTTCAATCTTGAAAAACTCACTAGCTAATGAGATCTAATCTAATGACACTACCATAGCTGTATCGACCCGGTCGAAGCTCACTGGTAAGACTTTGGATTAGAGATTATTGATTAGTGGTTTTGTTCATCATCGAGATATGTACTCTATTTGTTTGCTATGCATGCATCGACTATTTTAGTCGATTCGCCTGTGCTTTCACACATATAGCATGTTTTTCATGAACCTGTCAATATATAGATTCTTTGGTTTTAGTTTGTTATTATCATCATAGCTGTATCGATCCGGTTGAACCTCACTGTTGATGGTAACAGATTAGATTCAGAGCATTTGTAGATTCATTTGTACTAGACAATCGATTTGTTCACATGTTATATCCTTTCTCGTTAAACTTATCAACTCAATGCTTTACACTAGTTATATCCATCTAGCTGATGATGTTACTTATATCTGGGTGTATTGTACTTGTTATCATAAATCAATCATGACCCACGAGCATTACAGTCCTTAACAGTCGATTTCCCCTCGTATCGGCTATCTAGTCGATTCCCCTATTTGGCTGCTCCCGAAGCATCATACTTGGAACTGTCTAGACAACACCGGCATGTTCCATCCTAAATTACTGATAAGCTTTGACTCCTTGTCAATTGCAGGTCTAACTGACTGGCGTGCCTTTGGGATTTTCAGGATCGACCGGTCCTGTGTTGAAGCCAAGTAGATCTCTGGGTTGACTTCGCTCAAATCGTCCGACTTGCCGCATGTAAGGCACATCACCACATTTTTGCGCCGACAGATCCTTCTTCCAATCCAAATCTTCAAAGATCTGCTTCTTGATTCACCACGTATAGCTCACCAACTAGACAAGATTATTAAGCACCACACAAGCATCCGAACAAACATGCATAGCATTCAAACATAGCTATATTAGAACAATACATCAATCAGTGAAAAGGAATTTAAAATCAAATCTACGCGTTGCAACGATCACATAGACGTGAAAAGCACACTAATCGGAGCTACGACGAAAAAGATATAACTACCGGTAGATTTGCTTTTATTCGAGAACAAGGAAAACTACAAACTTCATTTATTTTAATTATAAAACATATATAAGGTACTCTAGAGAATTATCTAAATTGTATTAAGTCAAATTTAGATTTAAATCTAAAAGTCAGATTAGAATAAATCATATTTTATTTATAAATCTAGTTGCATAGTTATTAATCAAGTTAGGATTTAAACCATGAAATTCTAGAACTCTTGATATGAAAACATTAATACTAATGCATAGATTACATCGTTACGAATCTAAAGCAACTTAAATGGATCAAATCAGAGTTAAAACGGAGAAGATATGGCCTAATGAAGATAGTGGCAATTTTGTAAATAGATGGAACATGATTTTTGAATTTAAAATAAATAAATCTGATTTTAAACTGGCAAAGGACTGCGGGTACTATTTAAAGAAAAAGCAGGGGTGAAAACAGAAGAAAGAGGGACATCTTTTGAAATACTGTTGAACACAGTTGGACTGCAGGTTGATTTCAATGAAGGGAAGGGGCTCTTTTGCAAAAGGGGATAGGCAAAGGGGTGTCGACCTCTGGTGGCCGTTGGATCTGAATTGGATGGTTGAGATTAGAAGGGAGGAGGAAGAAAGAAAACGGACCGCAGGTTGATTTTGGAAAAGTCGGGGTCTCTTTAGAAAAAAGGCGACGAAAGGGTATCTTCTATTCTTGGCCCTTGATCATAGATCGGATGGTTGGAAATAAATCAGAGAGAAAGCGGGTGGCATGGCCGGCGGCGGCTCCGATGGTGGCGGCGCCATGGCTAATGGACGGGAAAGCTTCCCGGAGCAGTTGGATCTAGGTCTATGGGTCACGGATAGACGAACCGAAGGCACTAGGAAGATAGAGGGGAGCAAGGCGAACTCGGCTAGTTAACTTACCACGGTGCCGAGCGAAAGGAGATGGCACGGTGAATGGCGAAGTGAATGGTGATGGCATCGGCGCTAGGGTTACGTGACACGGCGTCTCAACGAGGCTCTACTACTTCGAGGCTTGGGATAGGAGGTGGCTCGGTCGGCGGCTGCTATTTATGGCCAGGAAGCAACATGGGGTTCAAGGCAAAGAAGGAGACATGGGCGGCGCGGAGTCACAAGAGGAAGAAGACTGTGCTGACTAGTGGGGTCCACCTATCAGCGACACACGTGGGAAGAGGAGAATGGCGTGGGTGCGCTGCTCGAATGGGCTGGCCTGCTGGGCCGCTGCGGGAGAGAGGAGGGGATGGGCCATGAGACCGGGAAGGCGGAGCAGGTCTTCAGGCTGAAGCCAAGAGAAAGGGAAGCGGGCCTGTGTGGAGTGGGCCAGGGGTGAGGGAGCAGGCCGGCTAGGCTAAAAGAGAGGCAGGAGATAGAGAGAGAGTAGTTTTTCCATTTTCCTTTTTGTTTTCAAAACCAAATTCAATTATGAACCAATGCAAATTCAAATAGAGTTTCAAATATACTTTTCAATTCAAATAATAGTGAGCAAATTTTGGTAAGTTTTCCAAAATAAAATTTTACAACTTTTTAAATTCTTTTATTTTCTAATTTTCTTTTCTTTTATTTCAAAGCCATTTTCAAATTCATTTTCAAAAGCATTTTGAATTCATTTTGAATTTTGGATTCAACCACTCATTGCAATAAATCAAATGCACCGGCATGTATGCACATCCATGTTACTACTCCTTATGATGAATTTTAATATAATGAAAAATATTCTTTTTCCTATATTTCATGTGCACAAAAATTTATAAATAAATCATTTTAATCCTATTTTCAAAAGTACAAATTTTAGGGTGTTACAATTCTACCCCCCTTAAAATGAATCTCATCCCTGAGATTCAGAAGATGTTGACTAGGAGATAGGGATACTTTGTCTTTGGATTCTTCTTTATATTGCATACCTATTAATCTTACTGCAAATAATTTGTCAACTGATTTCAAGATTCTGACCTTTCCTTTTTAGTCCATACTTATTAGACCTTTTTAGTCCATACTCCAACCAATACTCAGATAACTCCAATCACTAGGCCACCTTTCCTTTTAAGTCCATACTTATTAGACATTTTTTTCATATGTTCACCTTCCAACGGAGCCTGATGAATTTTTTGGTCAAAAGGAAATTCTACTATCAATCTTCAAAACATTATGGATTCTGGTTAAGTTGCTCGAACCTTAAATACAATTCTTCATCCTTGGTGTCACCCGAACCTTGTTAGCACAATTCTCCATTGCTAAGGGCATCGGTAATGACTTTTTCTTCCCCAGGTGATAGCACTTTTCGAAGTCATAATCGTGATCAATACCGAACCAACGATGATGTCATATGCTCAAAACCATCTTTGTGGAGATGTTACTTAGATTCTTATGATCCTCATAGATGTCACTTATCATGCCCAAGTAGATAGTACCTCCATGCTCCACACTGGATAACCCTAGATCATACTTCAGATCTTCCATCTCATGCTTTCTTGCATAAGCCTCTATTTTTCCTTCTTGCCCAAGGACACATCCCACACCTTTGACAGGGTGCATCATAATGGATATAAAGCTCTTGTCCGGATCTGACAAAGCTAATACATAGGTTTTACTTCAACCCACTTTCTTTTCTCCATCAAATACTTAGCTGAGGTATCTTGATCCATGCAAACTTAAAAGCTTCTTCAATATCTTGGTGGTCTTGGATAAACCTCCTTTGAACCTCTAACCAAACCTCATTACTAAAAACTTTGAGTTTCTCTCACATCTTTGAGTGGATTCCAATCACATCATTAACTTTCTTCAATCCCAAACCTTCTTGTCATGCTTAGTATATCATTGGGATTTCCTGAGACTCCATAGAACCATCTGTAGTTATTAGATATTTCATTCTTATGTCATCAACACCTACTTGTCTTAGCTATGATGAAGATTGGACTACCAACTGATGATAACTTGAATTAGATCAATCTTGATGAATACATAAGCTCTTGTAGATGATCCAACAACTTATCAACCAAGCAAAGGATACTTACTCTAGATGATGAAGCCCTTAAGTGATATACATCCTCTAGGTATACACCTTCTAATAGGTCATTCTCATATTCCTCAGGTGCAGGTTGAATACCCTCAAACTCAATTCTTTCTCCTGGCGACGTTGTTAGAAGCACCAAACGTTGAGCATACTTAATCACTCCTTTGCATGCAGACAACTATCCCATTCCAAGGATAACATGAATGTCCATTAACTCCAAAACTATAAGGTTTGCCTCGAAGTTTACCCACTTTATGTCAAGACTAACTTTTGGGCATATGCGGTTTGCCTTCTTTTCTCCTCCTAGAGAGTTAACTATTAGGGGTTTCCTCACCGGAAGCATAGTTATCTTATGTTCTTCCACATATTCCCTAGAGATGAATGAATGTGATGCCCTAGGGTCAAACAACACCAGGGCAGGAGTTGAATTTACTGCAATCAAACCATAAACGACCTCCTTAGCTCCACAGGTGGTAATCATATCCACATTGTTCAGACTTCTAGGGATGTAGTTTCGCTTTAATTTATTTTCTTGCACTTGCTTCTTATGGACATTATGTACTAGCTCCTGCTACTGTCAATTCTGGCTTTGATTACTCTCAGCAACTTCTCAAGAAAATCGTTCACATAATATTCAATCTTACCACAATCATAATCTTCCTCACTAGTAGATGTATTTGTCTTCATCAAGGTGATAGTTGGAGGTGACTGACATGGCTCTTGAGAGTTAAAATGCTGCACTTCATCATTGGGTTGTTGATACTGATCCTGATCTATACTCCCAAGCAGATTCATAGGGTGCGACTGACATTCTGGTTGTGTAGCAAAACAAAGACAAGTGTTTCTTAACTATCACGATACTCACACACAATCATAGATCCTTGCTTGAGAGCCTGGAACTCATCTAGCTTAAGTTCTACCACACCTATGGGAATGTGGTACGACCAGAAGCTCTCGCTAAACTCCTTCCAGGTGACCTATCCAACATTGTTGGGACATCCATACTGGTAAGACTTCCACCAGTCCTATGCTACGCCCTAGAGTTGACCGGATGCAAAAAGCACCTTCTCATGATCATCACACTAAGCTATGTCTAATTGTCGCTCCATAGCTCTAAGCCAGTCATTAGCTTCTAGTGGTTCGCTTGTATGAGAATGTTGGTGGGTATCCCTTCATAAATTCACCATGCTTGTCATTAGGTGGTGCTTGATGTGGGTTGTTCAACACACTTTGAGCAATAGTCTGTAATAACTGAGTCTACATCTTCAAAGCTTGCTCTATAGATGGGGGATTTGATGGCAGTGGATTAGAATTGGTAGGATTCCTTCGGTCATCATGCAAAGCACTTCTCCTGGTAGCAACCATCACAGAGATAATTGATGCTTACAAATGAATAACTAGAACGTATGAAACTTCATCTTGCAACTTCTTCAACTTGGCTACCACCCTTAAGAAAAGATAAAGTAGGGGACACCAAAGTATAGCTTGCACCTCCTTCTAGATGAGCTAACTAAAAGCGTAGCTTGCACCTCCTTCTAGATGAGCTAACTAAAAGGTTTACGTGGCGCGGCGTCTCGGTGAGGCGCTACTGCTTCGAGGCTCATGATAGGAGGCAGCTCGGTCGGCAGCTGCTATTTATGGCCAGGAAGCAACGTGGGGCGCAAGGCAAAGAAGGAGGCATGGGCAGCGCAGAGTCAGCAACGGCAGTCATGTCCAATGTGGTCATGAGAGGAAGAAGGCGGTGCTGAATAGTGGGGTCCACCTGTCAGCAACACACATAGGAAGAGGAGAACGGCGTGGGCTCACTGCTCGGCTGGGCCGGCCTGCTAGGCTGCTGCGGGAGAGAGGAGGGGATGGGCCACGTGAGAGCGGGAAGGTGGAGCAGGCCTTCATGCCAAAGCCAAGAGAAAGGGAAGCGGTCCTATGCGGAGTGGGCCATGGGGTGAGGGAGCAGGCTGGCTGGGCTAAAAGAGAGAGGAGGGAGATAGAGAGAGCAGTTTTTCCCATTTTCCTTTTGATTTTCAAAAGGGTACGACATAAGCTAAAAGGAAAGTTTTATAGGACGGCGATTAGACCTGCTATGTTGTATGGTGCAGAATGTTGACCTACGAAAAGATGACATGTTCAATAGATAAGTGTCGCAGAAATGCGTTTGTTGCGTTGGATTTGCGGTCATACAAGAAGGGGTCGAGTTTGGAACGATGATATACGTTATAGATTAGGGGTAGCACCAATTGAAGAAAAGCTTGTCCAACACCGGTTGAGATGGTTTGCACATGTTCAACGGAGACCTCCAGAGGCACCGGTGCATAGTGGAATGCTAAGCCAGGATAGTAACATGAAGAGAGGCAGAGGAAGACCGAAGTTGACTTGGGTAGAGGAAATAAAAGGAGACTTGAAAGGATGGAATATACCCAAAGACTTAGCCTTAGATAGGAGTACTTGGAAAACAGCTATTCACATGCCTGAACCTTGATTGCTTCTGCTAGGTTTGAACTCTAGTCTACCCCAACTTGTTTGGGACTTAAAGGCTTTATTGTTGTTTTTGTTGTTCCTTTTTGTTTTCAAAACCAAATTCAATTATGAACCAATGCAAATTCAAATAGATTTCAAATATACTTTTCAATTCAAATAAAAGTGAGCAAACTTTGGTAAGTTTTCCAAAAATAAATTTTACAACTTTTTAAATTCTTTTATTTTCTAATTTTCTTTTCTTTTATTTCAAAGCCATTTTCAAAAGCATTTTGAATTCATTTTGATTTTGGATTCAACCTCTCATTGCAATAAATCAAATGCACCAGCATGTATGCATATTCATGTTGCTACTCCTTATGATGAATTTCAATATAATGAAAAATATTCTTTTTCCTCTATTTCATGTGCACAAAAATTCATAAATAAATCATTTTAATCCTATTTTCAAAAGTACAAATTTTAGGGAGTTACAGTCAAGTTGATTGGTTGGGTTAAAGTCTAGTGCTCATGTTGGAGCCTAACCCGAGGGTTAGTATGAGTTTGCAAGATTGGGAACTAGCAAGAGGATTAACAATCCTTCACTTTGCCTCACCGGTAGTAGGTGGTTTGTGACTCCCTAACACTAGCTCTTTACTTGTAATATCTTGTGCTAGTCTTGTTGTTGCTCTTTGTGCTAGTGTAGTGCTTACTATTGTAGCTTGTAATGTTGTTTACCTTTGATCACTAGTATGTGTAGGAGCTCCCTTGTGCTTGCTTGAGTTCTAGTTGCCTAGGTTGTGTGACCTTTTATTCTAGACTTGTGTAGGTGAGCTCACTAGCTCCGTGCCCTAGTTGCTATCTTGGCTAGGATCTTTGTAGGGTGTTTGTGGATTTAGAGAGATGGGTGTAGTTGTAGCTAGACTGATAGTTTATTTCCACATTTATTTTGAATAGCCACAGTAATTAAGTTTTAGAAATGACTATTCACCCCCCTCTAGATGGCCATCTCAACCTAACAGCTGGTCCCTCCTTTCTTCTTCTTTAAAGCCATCAAGATCTCCATGATCCATGAAGTCCTTTGACCCCTTCACTACTTTCAACACTCACATCTATTTGTAATCCAAACAACAAACAAGATTGTTCAAGCTTAGGAATGCGATCACCACCACCCGACTTAACATATGGCTCAATCCTGAACACCAATGGAAGTCTGAATGAAATGCATGAATAAAACTTTACTAGTCAACCTAACACCAGGTAGGGCTTGCCACACGTTTCTCGGTGTCTTCAAGCTTATTTTGGATGGCTTGTTTTGCCACCCTAGTTGGCGGCTTTGCTCTAGATCCATCCACCTTGGGAGCCTCGAGTTTGCCATTCATACCAAGGGAGAGCTCTAGCTCTTCCCTACCTTTTTAGGAGGCTAGGCTCTCCACTTTGGAAGCATGGATTTCATCATCGATGAATTCAGCTGCTCTCATGATCCGGTGTCATGGGTTGTCACCGTGGCAAGCATCATTGTTCATTGGATGTTAGAAGTGTGGGTCTCTAGTGGCTCTTGTACTCAAGAACACAAGAGAAGACACGGTGATGTTATCCTGGTTCTGGCTATCGAGGCTCTATGTCCAACGGTGAGTAGTTCTTCGTATGCAAGAGGACCCAAATTGGGGGGTTACAACGAAGGAGAATGAGAGTTTGGTAGGGGATCGCTCGGTGCTATCCTATGGCTCATCGGTGATGAGGTTTCTTCCCCAATGAGTAAGGGAAACGCTCCTCTCTCTTGTTGGGTTGCTAGGGGAGGAACACACTACTGTTCCTCTCGGTTGCTCGGTGTTTGGCTGAGCTTGGATTGTTGAGCCCCCTTCCTATGGGAGCCGACCTTCCCCTTATATCCTGAGGAACATCGGGTACAAGATGGTTTAGGGGCTACCGTCTATGGTCTTCATGCACTGGGGTCTAGGAGGGTGCTGTTGTGGTGTGGATGGAGGGTGCTGTTGTGGTGTGGATGGACCTTGGCATTGTTGTGGAGTCGGGGGAGTGCGGGCGCCACCTGACGTCACTGAGCCTCTGACCCTTGACCATCAAGGGTTGTCTGCTTCGGTTTGACCTCCACTAGGTGAGCCTTCTTAAGGCTTCCTTAGCGGTGAAGGCACCCTGGCTTAGGGGCTAATGAGTGGGCCTGGGAGCCCAATGCCCCCAAGAGCTGGTGAGGTGGTTTGTCTTGTTGTGTCATGCCATCTGTGTGACCTTGTCGAGAGAGTGGCCGACAGCGCCTCACACCCGTTGATTGGGCCGACGTCATGGAGTCCTCGAGCCTGCCGGGGCCTTGGATGCCTAGTAGGTTGGCCAACGCTCAAGACGTTAGTCGCTGATCCGAGTGTTAGCCTAGGCTAGGGTTTAACTAGGGTAAGGCTTGGGTTGTCGTCGATCGGGATGTTGGGGCCTTGGCGAGCCCCTCGAGCCTCAAGCAAAGGCCATGGGCAAGCTTAGGCTCTGCTGAACCTTAACCGGAGGGTGTGCGTGAGCATACCCAATGGGTATAGCTCCTAATCCCCCGAGTGATCCTGGGGGGATCGGTCGGGAGTCTTTCTCTTGAGGACTTAACATACCCCTATGTTTGACTCTCGTCACCCGGTCATGACTTGTTTAAATTCATCATCATCATGAGCATCATATGCATTTGAAATCCAAAAATTAGAAACTAAGTTGTGAAGAAACTGAATAATTCTGGTCACTGCATGTCCCAGTGGATCATCTACCATTTTAGTGGAACGTTCCGCTGGAACATTTACACAGACTTACACTTGTCAGAACTGTTCGTGCTCTGATGGATCGTCAGGTGAAATCACAGATCGTCCACCGGACACTTCATGCATAGAAATGAGGTGTCACTTGTGGAGCTTTCTTGGCCCCACAAGTCAGCCAGCTGTCCATTTCATGGAGACTGAAGCCAAACACCAGGAAACACCCTCTCTCACTCTCACATTCATCTTCTCTCTCTAGTTCATGTCCCTCTCTCTCGACACTCACACAAACCAAGGAGAAACAAGGGGATGGGAAGGAGCAGGGGTTGGAGGATAGCATCAGCTGCTAGAGGCCATGGAGAACACCTAGGCTCTACTATCCAAAAGAGGTTGGGAATAGAAGAGGGAGGAGGCCTCTCTCCCTAACCATTTGGAGCTAGGAGGAGAAGGAGCTTCGAAGAAGAAAGAGCTCAAGGGGATAAAGGTTGGAGCCAGCTTCTCCACTACTTTGAGGAGCTCAGCAACAACCTCTAGCACCCCTTAGTAAGGTTGGATCGAGCTCAGACTACATTTGCATTGATCACATTGCTCATCAACTAGAAAAGACCACCAATGACCTACATGATGAAGGGACACAATGTAGTTTCTTTTGACTTGCTAGACATGCTCCATAGTATCCTAGAAACATACCCTAGCAATGGATTTGACATGCAATGAAAATAGGTGAAGATCTCCATTTCGAGATGTTCATTTCTGCACAACACATGTTTCCACGGATTGTCTGCCGTTATGCTGGAATGTTCTACTGGAACAAGAACACAGCCATACACTTAAGTAGTTTATTCATTGTTTTCGTATTGATAGAATGTTCCACTAGTTTACTCAGAGAGCTTGTATCTGTCCCAACCAAGCATGTTTTCATGGACTCTCCGCCGACACCACGAAACATTCTGTAAAAACAACCATGGACTTAGGAAAGTTAGAATCTATAGACTTGATCCCCCATAGTGTCTACCATAACCACATATCATCCAATTAAATACTCACATCAATATTTCTTCCAACCCGAGAGCAGCCATGTTCTCATGGATCATCCACCACCTTGACGGAACGTTCCGCGAGGATGACTAAACACTTAGAAAACTTAAGGGCTACAGACCTGTCACCATCGAGCATCTACCAATCAAGATAGAATGTTCCGCTAGAACAGCTACAGACCTACTCTTACGGATTGTATGCCAATATGGATGGATCATCCATGTAAGGCAAATGGACCCTAGGCCCATTTACTTTGGATTTTGGTGTTTGATGACCAACACAACCAAATTGGACTAATGAATTTGCAAGCATTGGTTTTGTAGTTCAACAGGGTGCAAAACGTGACATGGACAAAGGCGACATGATGATTCCATGATCAACACCATAAACAAGACCCTAGAAGCACAAGAGAAGACCCAAGATATCAAGCAAAGTCCAAGCACGAAGATGGCAACCAAGCCGGACGCAAGATTGTAAAGAAATGAGCTCGCTAGAGGTGATCGGACGTGGCCCTAGGAGAACCGGACACGTCCGATCAGTTGCTCGACAACAACAGGCGCTAGCGGTTGTGACCGGACACTGAGCAAAGCAGTGACCAGATGCATGAACTTCACTATTCATCATTAGGTCAAGGTATTCAGCGTGACCAGACGCGGCAGCACTGGATGACCGGACGCACAGAGTGCAGCGTCCGATCAAGTCCAGAGAGGTTCGAGAGCGGCGCCAGCGCGATCGGACGTGTTCGATCGAGTGTGATCGAACTTGGCCTAGAGTTCGATCAATGGGCGCGCCTCAACGGTAGGGATGACCAGATGTGTCCGGTAAGGATGACAGCAGCGTCCGGTCAGTAGCAGAAAGCTAGGTTTCACCCCCAACAGCTACTTTCTCTATGGCGCTTATAAATAGCCTCCCCAACCGGCCATTTCAGATGTGGAGAGTTGAGGAAACATATCAAGGGTGTTGATACACCATTTTAGTGATCTCCACTTGCATGGTGCTTAGTGATTCATTAGGTGACTAGCATAGGTGCTTTGCGAAGTGCTTAGGTTGATTAGACCACCGCTTATGTGCTTGCTCTAGGTTTAGGCCTACTTTTTATTGAGGTTTGCTAACCTCTTATCTCTCGGTCCTTGCACGCACCATTGTTGTACATCAGAGGGGCTTGTAGTCTTATTAGATCACACCAACCATGTTTGTGGTGTGGCCACCACCATGTACCGAAGGGAACAAGGCCCGCTGCGGTTCGATTGGAAGCTTGATAGTGAAGACGGTGGGGAGCGGTCCAGGAGAGGCTTGACGGAAGGCACACCGGAGACCCACTTGCGCATGGGGAAGGCCAGGGGCTATCCATAGAGTTACCCTACTAGGAGCTTGGCTCTTGCGAGGAATTCCTTGCGAGGGGCTCCAACGAGGACTAGGGGGAAGCTTGCGTGCTTCTCGATACCTCGGTAAAAATACCAGAGTCATTGATGGGAGTTTGCATATCTCTACCTTACTCTTTAGCTTCCGCATTTACATTGTTTGTATAACTCCTTTTAGGCGTCATGGTACCCTACAAGTGGTATCGAAGCCGGTTGGCATAATTTGGACTTTTGGCTTCACTGTCGTCGAGCCGACGCTATTTAGAGTTTTTGGGATGGATATCTCTGGGCGTCCGCACCTTGTCGGCACTAACTTCCCCTACACTAAAGCTAGAATGGCTTATCACCTTGAGACGGTAGCTTTGGGTGTTTGGAGAGTCACTCGTGACGGGATGAAACCCATTAAGAATCCCAATAAACCCACGAAGAGTGAAGAAAAAGAAATTCATTTCAATGATAGAGTTAAAAATTGCTTGTTTGAATCTTTTAGCATGGATGTGTTTAACCAAGTGTTCACTTTAAATATGGCAAATGAAATTTTGTTAAAACTCCAAGAGCTCCATGACGGCACAACCAATGTCCGTGAGCAAAAACATTGTCCAGCTAAACAAAATTATGATTCCCCAACCGACAATTTGAGATGTGCAGAGTTGAGGAAACATATCAAGGGTGTTGATACACCATTTTAGTGATCTCCACTTGCATAGTGCTTAGTGATTCATTAGGTGATTAGCGTAGGTGCTTTGCCAAGTGCTTAGGTTGATTAGACCACCACTTATGCGCTTGCTCTAGGTTTAGGCCTAGTGTTTAGTGAGGTTTGCACACCTCTTATCTCCAGGTGCTTGCACGTACCATTGTTGTACATCGGAGGGGCTTGTAGTTTGAGAGATCACACCAACCGTGTTTGTGGTGTGGCCGCCACCGTGTACCAAAGGGAACAAGGCCCGTGGCGGTTCGGCCGGAAGGTTGATAGTGAAGACGGGAGGAGCGGTCAGCGAGAGGCTTGCCGGAAGGCACACCGGAGACCCACTTGCACGCGGGGAAGGCCCGGGGCTATCCACAGAATTACCCTACCGGGAGCTTGTCCCTTGCGAGGGGCTCCAACGAGGACTAGGGGGAAGCTTGTGAGCTTCTCGATACCTCGGTTAAAATACCGGAGTCGTCGACAAGAGTTTGCATATCTCTACCTTACTCTTTAGCTTCCGCATTTACATTGTTTGCATAACTCCTTTTTGCGGTAGAGATAGCAACACACTAGCAAAACCGTAGTTTCACATTTAGATAGTTTATCTTTGCCTAGGTTTTGCTAAGAATAGAAAAAGTGGCCATAGTTTAGAAGTAGAATTTTAAGTTGCCTAATTCACCCCCCCTCTTAGGCATCACGGTACCCTACAATCCACAAGCATGGCCTCAGATCTAGTCACTTTAGCACCTAAGTACCTGATCTCATGGATCATCCGCAAAATCATCGGACTCTCTAACAAGAATATTCATGATTTTCTCAAACTATTTAGCTTCGGCTTTACACTCACAAATCATCTGAGTGTAAGCACGGATCATCTTTGAAGGCCAACACTTAAAAATTTCACAGATGCTCTGGTGGATCATCCCCATGGACCATCCGAGGATCTGACGGATCATCCTCTAATTCAGTCAACATAACAATGATACTACACTACTCACACATGTCATATATACTTATAACCAAATCAAAGAATATTAATGCATTGCATATCATGTCATTTACTCTTATGCATTTTACTCATGGTGCATCATGCATTCAATAGGTGACGAGGGCTCTGAAGAGATTCAATTGGAGGAGACCCAAGTGGTAGACATCATCGACGAACCCCCGGTTGATCAATCACAATGTAGGCCCCTATGCATCCCTTTCCTTGCTAAATGCACAATATGATTATGGTTAAAGTATTGCATTGCTATGTTACTATAAGACTAGATCACCTATGATTCCTATGTTGAGCTTTCATACCTTGAATGATCCTACACCACTCAAATGTTGTTTGTTTACTTTCATAACTCGTATAACTCATGTTTAGCTTGCTACAATGGTAGAAGTCGGGATGATGATGGGTTTCTCATCACTCGTGCATTAGAGGGCATGTTTGTCCACTAAAGAAACATAAATGGGTTATGATCTAAAACTTGACCAGGAGGATGAAAATGATGATGAATGGTCGGCGAGGGGTTGGACCATGGCAAGATAGGTGAGCTCATGGATGGTGTAGCTCGCTAACCAATTAAGGACCGTGTATCCATGGTAGTAAGTCATGAACATACTTGTACAAACCACTTGTCATATATGGGTGTGACAAGCCAAGTAACCAATTGCGACCGGTCTACCCGTGGATTCGGTGCGAAGGTGACGCTGGGTAGAAGAGATGTCATTACATGGGTACCTATCAAACCATTCAAGGGCATTCATGGCCAGATTGGGGAATGGTTAACGCATCAAGATATCCCTTATGTACCGATGGGTCATATGGGCGATGTCCCTTATCTTTGGTGGGGTTAATGTGTACCCATCTACAGAGTCGCTTTTATTGAGTGCTATAAGTTTTGTACTTCTAGATACATACTAGAGTTGAATTGAAACATGGACTCATGGAAGATTGAGATCCAAATTCTAGTTGCTCATTTCAATTAAACCATGCTATGCTTGTTAATGCTTAGTATATGTTCCACATTTACAATTCTTTAATAAAATGCCTTTATGCAAAACCAAATGCACACCTTGCTACTAACAAAATGCATACTCCCTTGTTTATTATATTGGGTAAGTCCTATAGAGTACAATTGAGTACTCACCCTATGATTATCTCAGTTTTGCAGGTAGTGTTGCACCAGCCTATGGTTTCTTTTATGCTCTCGAGTCCTCCAACCAAGAGTGGTGAAGACACCAAGGTCTCGTAGATGTGTGGACGTGGCACACCCATGCATTTGTTATCAATAAAACTATGTTGTTAAAGACTTCCGCTACCTCTGATGTTGTTTAGTTGCATGACTGTACTTTATGTGTGATCAACTAAGTGTGGAACAACCATGGTTGTAAACTTAACATGGTAATGTAATATGACCAAGTTGTGATGTGTGATGTATTCCTTCCTTTGCGTGATCCTAGATGAAGGTCGGACATAGTACATCTTATGGGAGGTGTACCGAGATGACCAATTAAGTGTATTATCCAACTTAATAGTCAATGGAGGACTATTGGGTTGGGTACTCATTTAAATGGGAGATGATCCTGATAGTGACCTATAGGTCCATGACTAAGCACTAGCCCGGCTAGCGGAGATCCCCTCAACCACCGCCCATGATGGTGAAGCCCTCATTGACATTGATATTGCATCAACACCTACTTTGGGCCAGATCTAAGGCCTGAGGAGAGCCGGCACACATACTACACACTAGTGAACATCTTTTCCCAGCTTTGGCTAGAAGCACCTCAACCCTAGAAAATGAACTCCGGAATTCGCAGGTTGCCCTCCTCTTTGGCCTAAACACCAAATTTGTTTGTTAATATCTCATAAATAAAGGAGAACTTGCACTTCTTACATGCATATTTATTTTCATATAATATATTTCCACTTGTACTTGGAGTCATTTGGTTATAGGTACATTAACACAAAAACATAATGAATATCTATGCAAACAGTGAGAAAGTTCAACTTCGATCACATAACGATTACATTGACCTAAAGGCCAAAACAACGCATAACTAGCCTAAACTCAAAAGGTGCATCGAGTTCTGCAGCCACAACTCACAAAAGGGCCAACCCACCAAAGTTAGGTCTGAAAGGAGCCAGTCTAGGTTTAGCCAAACCTGGGTCCCCTAGTGGTTTGCTCAAACCTCTAGGCCTCCTCTCAAGCCTAGCTTGTGCATGAATCAAGGAACCAAAATTAGGATGGCATCTGAGCCATCAGATCCACCAACCCTCCATGCAACGGTTTGGCTAAAACCTAGGGGAGGGCGGTTTGGCCGATCCCCTAGGGATTCATCCTAGTAGGATCTTCAGCACACCACCTCCAAGGGTCTTTGGAACCTATAAAAGGGGGCAAACCCCTCGGTTGAGACACACTTGTATCCATTAGCTCTAGGTTCTAGTGGAGATAGGCTTAGTGAGCTAGTCTTCAACACTGAGTAGTCTTGGTGAGTTATGCTCTAGAGTATGCTAGTTCTCCATTGTAAGACCTTTATCTAGATCAAATGGCAAATTCATCTTTGCTTTATTTCAATCATAGTCCACATGATAGTAGGGTTATGCTAGTTATGTGCTCACCTTCTAGTATAATCTCCTTATCATGTTGGTTATATAGTTTATATATATGGGCTTTGTCAAGCACGGCTAGGCTAGTCAATCCATGCTATGACATCGGTTTGGCATACCTTTGGTTTTCTCTTATTCTTGCCGCGAGAGTGGGAGTAGTGTTTGTTAGTGTTATCACAGTGCTTAGACTAGTGAACATCGTCGAATGGGTGCATACTGCATAGGTTGTAGATGTAGGCAAGAGGTGGTGATAGCTCTGTCCATTCTTTGTTGTCTTCCATGTTCGGGTATGGCGTAGGAAATTGGTAAGACATCGCTACTCCCTAGCTACCACTAGAGGGGAGGTCGATACCTGTTGGCATGCCTAGGGATGTGGTACTAAGTCATAACCAAGTATCTTGCTAAGTACATATGTACATACTATAGAACCTTAGCATAGATATTTCACAGGAGTTTTAACTTTCTATTGTTAATCTCCATAGCCTAGTGATATTCTTTGCAACGAGTAAGAATTTGTGTGTCACACTACCTTCATCATTTTATTTACCCCTATCTAGAATAGGGTGCCTAATTATGATATGATCATAAGTATGTTTTCTATGACTACTTTATGCCAATACCGTCCCACTAGAAATATAAATAACAATACTTAGAATAATCTCAATGAAATGCTACAGTAGTATCTGTGCACTTGCAGATTTATCTATAAAAGTTAATAATACCAATAGTAAACCTTTGTGGTGGGACCAGCGTAGCGAATGCGCACTCGCTCTCCCAATAGCGTGTTCTTTGGCATGGTGGACCATGCTCGAACCTCCATTCATGGTCTCTGAGAGGACCTTTCCAGTCATGTTTTGAACTCTGAGAATGGAGGCACAAGAAGGTACCACCCCTCAAGCTAATGGAACAAGATGGACATCCTTGGGAACTCATAAGTCTAAACTGGAGTTGGAAGCATGCATGCCCCAATCTATCAGACTCTCCTACTAGTTCAACAGTCCCTCGCACACTCAGGGGTTGTGGGACAGGGGCTTAGCTACATCGGAGGGCTCGACAGCCCAATTCACAGTGCACCGAGCCTTAGAATGTACCGGATCTACCCAAAGGAGAGGAATCTAAAAGACACCTCTCACTCCCGAGCTACAATGCGAGGATCTCAAGTGCCCCTCCTAGCACTTGTAGCATGATGTGAGTGGTGAAGGGAGCAAGACAAAGGGGCACTAAGTATGCCCCCTAGACTGCAGGGGACATAAAAGGTGCAGCAACACCAAAAGGTTAGAACCAATACACAAAGTCAAATGTGCCCACATGTAGGACTAGATCCTCTACAATAACTTCCAACATGGGAGCCATCTAAGTCTATGGAGGATTTCTTGTGGAGCCATGGACTCCAATCACACATGTAGTTGTCGCAAAAATGACATTTTTTGATGATGTTCTGACGTGGTGGCGAGAATTGCATACATTACACATCTGTTAGGTGAAGAGCCTCGCTGGACATTAAATGATATGAAAGAGGTATTACAGAGCCAATTTGGTTATGGCACAAAATTGCAAATCACCAAGTTAGTTGTGTGTTTATCATGGATTGACAGTATCGTTGGAGATGATTAGCTTCCTATTCCTAACTGGCAAACAATTGGTGTTTATTATTATGAGACACTAGTAGAGAAACGACCTTTGATCTTGCTCGAAATTTGGCTTTAGTCCCGGTATTTTTTGCGCCCGGGACTAGAGAGACATTTAATCCCGGTTTGTAGCTCCAACCGGGACTAAAGGTCCCTGCCCAACGGCTACTGCGGCAGGCTTTTGCTGCAGGGTACCTTTAGTCTCGGTTGGAGCTACCAACAGGGACTAAAGGTTAACTTTTACTCCCAGTTGGTCCCTCCAATCGGGAGTAAAAGTCTAGTCCGGCTGGATGCTCCGTCCGGGGCTAGAAAGGGACCTTTAGTCCCAGTTTCTGTCTCCAACCGGGACTAAAGGTCCCCTCCTATATAGCCCTTCTTCCTCCCCGAGCCCGAGCCACTTTGAGCTCAGTGTTCTTGCTTCATCGCCGGCCTCTCTTCCTCCTCATCGCCGGTCATCACAAGATTTCTTTGATTCCACCATCTATTCTTCGGTTCTAAAGGTTACCAACTTTATACTCTCATGTTTCATCAGTAGCATATCTCATTTTGTGGACTAGATATATGTGGTTTTTTATGGTGGATTTTTTTTATTTGTAAGCCATTTAAGCTCAAAATCACTTTAAAGTTTTCATATTTGGATGAAGGAAGGTTAAAGTAGTTATTCAAAACAGTATTCAGCTTTCATTTCTAGCATGCATAGCACACTTCATGGTTTAGAGATATAGAGAATTTTAGAGTTTTTTTAAATTTTATTTGTTTATAAAATGAGAAATTTATATTATATTAAAAATGATTATAGAGAGTAGATGGCAACTGCTTCTGGGTCCTTGGCCTCTCATCGGGTTCCAAAGCGACTGAGGCCAGACCTCCCTCTCATTGCATGCGGCAAGTGTGAGGAGAAGATTGTGATGGAGTACCGGATGAGGAAGGAGTGTCCCAACAAGGGCCGTATCTTCTACAAGTGTCCGAATTGCAATGTGAGTTATTTTGTCGCATTTGATGATTATGGTTAATTTATACTTATTTTCATGATGATTGTGATTAAAGTTCTAATTTTTTGTTTTAATTTCAGTGGGATGGCACTGGATGTTCAGGCTGGTACTGGGAGGAAGAGTATGTTGAACACGTGCAAAACTCTCTTGCACAGGCGGCTACGGCGGTTGATGAGGCAGTGATCCTGCAGAAGAAGCCCATAGATGTTGAACAAACGCATGATCTGTCTGTTTTAGTTGGGATTGGTCGCAAAATCCTTATGTTGCTAAAGTGCATTTTAGCTTTAGTTTTTTTAGTGGTAGTTGGGATTGTCTACATTGTAGCGAGACTTTTATAAATTATTACCTTGTGTGGTGGCATGCATGTCGTATAATTAACTAATTATGTTCTAGGTTTTAATATGGTATGTATGTCATGTAATGCAGATGAGCCAGCATTGGATGTACAATGCTGATCGCCGCTCCCAAGAGTTCATTGAGGGCGTGCATTCTTTCTTACGTGTGGCCGAGGCAAACAAACGCGATGGTTTCATGTGCTGCCCATGTGCCATATGTAAGAATTTGAAGGAATATGCTAGCTCAAGGATTCTTCATTCACACTTGTTGAAGTCGGGTTTCATGCCAAACTATATTTGTTGGACGAAGCATGGAGAAACCAGGGTTGTAATGGAAGAAGGTGAAGAAGAACAATGGGACGATGATGACATTATTGCTGAATATGGTGTCTTCAATGATACTGCAATGGGGAAAGCTGAAGAAGAGGTAGTGGTAGAAGATGAGCCCGCTGATGATCTTGGTCAGGCCATTCGTGACGCTCAAAGAGAATGCGAAAGTGAAAAGGAGAAGATCAAGTTAGAGCGCATGCTAGAGGATCATAAGAAATTGCTATACCCAACTTGTGATGCGGGACAGAAAAAGTTGGGTACCACACTGGAATTGCTACAATGGAAGGCAAAGAATGGTGTATCTGACAAGGGATTTGGGGAGTTACTGAAAATCCAAAAGAAGATACTTCCGAAGGATAACGAATTGCTCATCACTACGTACGAAGCAAAACAGGTAGTCTACCCTTTGGGATTAGAAATCTAGAAGATACATGCATGTTCTAATGACTGCATCCTCTACCGTGGCGAGGAGTATGAGAAGTTAGATGCATGCCCGGTATGTCATGCATTGCGGTATAAGATCAGGCGAGATGACTCTGGTGATGTTGAGGGTGAATGTCCCACGAAGAAAATCCCTGCCAAGATTATGTGGTATGCTCCTATAATACCACACTTGAAACGTCTATTTAGAAACAAAGACCATGCAAAGTTATTGCGATGGCACAAAGAAAACCGTAAGGTAGACAATATGTTGAGACACCCTGCTGATGGGTCCCAGTGGAGAGCAATCGATAGAGAATTCCCGGAGTTTGCAAATGATGCAAGAAACTTAAGGTTTGCTTTAAGTACGGATGGTATGAATCCTTTCAGGGAGCAGAGCAGTAGTCATAGCACTTGGCCTATTACTCTATGTATCTACAACCTTCCTCCCTGGTTATGCATGAAGCATAAGTTTATTATGATGTCAGTGCTCATCCAAGGCCCAAGGCAACATGGCAACGACATCGATATGTACTTGAGGCTACTAGTTGAAGAACTTCTACTTTTGTGGAATAGACTAGGTGTACGTGTGTGGGATGAGCACAAACAGGAGCACTTTGACCTGTGAGCATTGTTGTTCGTAATAATCAATGATTGGCCTTCTCTAAGTAATCTTTCAGGACAATCAAACAAGGGATATAATGCATGCACGCACTGTTTCGATGACATTAAAGGTATATTCTTGAAAAAATGTTGAAAGGTCGTGTACCTTGGCCATCATCGATTTCTTCCTGTGAATCACCCCCTAAGAAAGAAAGGCAAGCATTTTAAAGGTAAGGCAGACCACCAGACCAAGCTGGGCAACCAAACTGGTGAGGATGTACTCGATATGGTCAAGGACGTGAAAGTAGTATTTGGAAAGGCACATAGCAGCGAACCTATTCTGAACGACACCAACGGTCACACACCCATGTGGAAGAAGTCCATATTTTGGGAGCTACCCTATTGGCAAGTCCTAGAGGTCCGTAGCGCGATCGACGTGATGCACCTGACGAAGAATCTTTGTGTGAACCTGCTAGGCTTCATGGTTGTGTATGGGAAGCCTAAGGACACACTTGAAGCACGACAGGACCTGCGATGTTTGAAAGAATGAGACAACCTACATTCAGAGAAGATAGATGATGGACGCCATTACTTAAGTCCTGCCAGCTACACTCTTAGCAAAGAAGAGAAGGAAAGCATGTTTGAATGACTAGCAAGCATCAAGGTACCATCTGGATTTTCCTCGAATATAAAGGGTATAATAAATATGCTAGAGAAGAAATTCCTAAACTTAAAGTCCCATGACTGCCACGTGCTCATGACGCAATTACTTCCAGTTGCATTAAGAGGAATTCTACCTCCAAATGTACGTCTAGCCACCGTGAAGCTATGTGCATTCCTCAATGCAATTTCTTAGAAGGCAATCGATCCAATGGATCTAGCTAAACTACAGAATGATGTGGTTCAATGTCTTGTCAGCTTTGAGTTGGTGTTCCCGCCTTCCTTCTTTAATATCACGACACACCTCCTAGTTCACCAGGTCAAGGAGATTAGCATTCTCTATCCTGTGTTCCTGCACAACAGGTTCCCCTTTGAGAGGTTCATGGAAGTCCTAAAGAAATATGTTCACAACCGTGCTCGGCCAGAAGGAAGCATCGCCAAGGGCTATGGAACAGAGGAGGTCATTGAGTTTTGTGTTGACTTTATTCCCGACCTTGACCCGATTGGTGTTCCTGAATCACGATACGAGGGGAGACTAAGTGGAAAGGGGACACTAGGAAGAAAACATATATTGGTACGTAGGACAATTATTTTAATAAAGCACACTACATAGTTCTGCAAAACTCCTCCTTGGTGGATCCATATATCGAGACACATAAAGAGTTGCTCCGATCCGAGTTTCCAGGGAAGTCTAAAGCTTGGATTACGCGTCAGCACATGGAAACTTTCAGTGACTGGTTGAGAAAAAATGTTAGGGTGATGAGAGTATTGATGAGCAACTGTATTTGTTGGCTAGGCAGCCATCGTAGCATATCCTCACATACAAAGGGTACGAGATAAATGGGAGTACATTTTACACAGTAGCCCAAGATAAAAGGAGCACCAACCAAAATAGTGGTGTCCGCATAGATGCCACCGACCCTAATGGAAATAAGCAAACATATTATGGCCGCATAGAGGAGATATGGAAACTAAACTATGCACCTACTTTTAAGGTACCTTTGTTCAAGTGCCAATGGGTAAAGGCGACTGGAGGCGGGGTAGCAATCGACAACCAGTATGGAATAACAACCGTGGACCTCAACAATATTGGGTACAAAGACGAACTGTTCGTCCTTGCCAAGGATGTGAATCAGGTGTTCTATGTCAAGGACATGTCTACAAAACCGAAGAGAGGGAAAAACAACAACGACCCAATCAATGAGCCAAAGCGCCACATAGTTCTTTCAGGGAAAAGAAACATCGTCGGAATTGAAGACAAGTCAGACATATCATAAGATTATGAAAAGGATGACCGAATTCCACCCTTCACAGTGAACAAAGACCCAAGCATCCAGCTAAATGATGAGGACACTCCATGGTTACGGCGCGATCATAACCAAGGGATATACGTTAAGAAGTTCACTACTGTGCCCGCTTGATATATATAGTGTATTCATATTTCTGTCGTGTATTCATATTTTCTACGATTTAAATAAATTTTCTGCTTGACGGTGGATTTCCTGTGGAGAATGTGTGATGAAAAAATAAATGATCAACGTCAATAAGATGTGAAAACTAATTTCCTGTCAAAAAGCAATAATTTTAATGATTTTAATTAAGTAGTACATTTTTGCATGGTGACAATTATGATTATTATTTACACTATGTTAAATATTTATAGGGTAAAACAAAAGAGTTTAGGTTACAGATTTTTCTTATGTACAATAATGCAAAACCAGGTCCCGGAATTCTTTTTGTAATTTTTTTGCTAATATTTTATTTACTAGGCAATTAACAACTCTCTGCATATTTATATAAAAGAAATATATAAAAAAGGAAAAACTTCTACACACTAGCGGGAAGCCAAACTGTAGCCCACCTTTACTCCCGGATGGACCAACCACCCGGGACTAAAGGTCAGACCTTTAGTCCTGGTTCTAACCATCACCCGGAACTAAAGAACCTTTAGTCCCGGTTCTAACCATCACCCAGGACTACTAAAGATGGGTTGCGTTTTCGTGGCCCGCCAAAATCCCCTTTACTCCTAGGCCGTGGCTACACCCGGGACTAAAGGTCAGACCTTTAGTCTCGGTTCTAACCATCACCTAGGACTAAAGAACCTTTAGTCCTGGTTCTAACCATCACCTAGGACTACAGGTCCCCCTTTATAAATCACGCCCTTCAAGTTCTCTTCCTCTCTGTCTTCGCCGCCGCCTTCTCCAACCGGATCCATTAGCCGCCAAGCCTTCTTCTCCTTCGCCTCATCTTCTCCACCAGATTGATCTGATCCAGTAGCACTGCCGCCCCCAAGCGACAACCCTAGCCTCACCTCGTCACGCGCGCACGCTGTCACTGGCCCCATGCGCACGCGCGCTTCTTCTCCGGCCGGCCAGCGCACGCCTCGCGTCATCCTCATCCCCGGCCCACCTCGCCCCCAAGCGGTTCAAGGTTCTTCGACGTGTCTATCTCCTCCAATTCATCCCCTTCTTCATCCTCCTCTCCGTGCTATGTTTGAACTTTGAAGCCCTCATTCTTGTGTTAGATCCGCGAGACGCAGTCTTCTCCAAGATCCGCAGTAGGCCACAGCATCTCTATTACGGCATATCTTCTCCAGGATTGGCTCGGTCTCCCTCTTCCTCTACACTCTCTTGCTGCTGTATGGCCAACTTGTTCAGTGCCGTTGCTCAATGAATGTATCGCTTCGATTTGGTGCTAGCTAGTAGCCTTTGCAAAATTGGTGCATACTTCTATTTATATGTTAGGCTTGGTGCTAGAATGTGGGCGACTGAGGCCATGAATTCATACTGATATATATTTATGCTTGTGTCTGGCCCTATGTAATATGTATTTGCATGTGCATGTCGATGATCAAATTAAATGGCAAAGACGTGTACCACTGTTATTACCGGTCAATCACCCATGCCACTTGAGGTTGAGGGTAACAATTTAGCTAGTCTGCTACTTTTGCATGGCGATATTTGATTTCACCTAACCATACTTACTGCTCTTAAGAGGCAAAATATTCTTTCTGATTGTATAAGAATAGTGATAGCCTTCCCAGTCCTATAATGAAACAGATTATTATTGTTTTTCAGTAAATTCTAAGTCTCTAACATGTTTTTTAGCTGCAGGAGCTGGACCTCGCGTTTGACACCTTGGATGTGAGCCACCGCCGCCACCATATATAATCCGTTTATGATGGAATAATTGCTCCAACCTTTTGTAATCGGATGGATGCGTGTGCCGAGCCCTCGTGCCGGCAATCTTGTAATGCGATTTTGCGCTGAACCATCGAGCTCAATGGAGCACGGGCGTGGCCCGGTGTCTCGTCATTTCCTCCTTTTTGCACGGTAGCTTATGACGACGCCGGCCCCCAGATCCAAGAAGTTCGACGGCGTCTATGACGTTGTAGTAGTAGGGCACGTAGTTCTCGTACTCGGGCGGGCATACCTCCGCCTCCTTGGCGCAGACGAGTTAGAAAATTGTAGAAAATCCGTACTAGTTGAACTTGCGGACCGTGTTCATCTTGGCTAGCATGTTCTCTGCCGAGCGGTAACGGACATCAAGGAGGAGCTTTGATTCTACGGGGAGAGCGACAACGGTCGTGGAAGACCGTGTTCCCTTCCTCGTAGAATCGGAGCTCTTCCATGGCCAAGTACCGTGCCGTCCGGTGGAGAAATGCTCGCCGAGATGATCACGTAAGCAAGGTCAACTAGTACAAATAGTTATTTATTTAAACATGTTTTTGAGCTAGAATTTGATGGATATTTGATAGATATAGTTTTTATTTTTTATAGATATATCTAGTGGTGTAAAAGCTAGATGGTTGCCCTGAGAGACAACATGGATGAAGAAATGATGGATATTATCAACACCGGCACTCAATTTGCCGATGGTGACCAGCAGGATGTAGATGACGGGAGTCAATACCTGGCACTTGAAGATAACCAAGAAAATATTGTGCAAGAAAATACTGGCGAGGTATATATATTTATATATATATTTGAATATTATATATATATATATATTTGAATATCTATCATCTATTATGTGTACACATGATATTTATTTATTCTTTTTTATACGTAGCCCTCTGGATCGACGACCACAATGGCGAAAAGCAAAAATATTCGAGGCCCGAAAAAGCCATTGGAGGGGCGCTACATAATATCGGAATTCAATATCGAGACAGGCGAACCACTTGGTCCACATGCAAGGAAATTCGTGCTACACTGTGGGTGCCTTGTAAGGGACAGACTTCCGATCAGTGCCTGTGAATGGAAGCAAAAGATTAACGAGCCTCATGTTAGTTTTGTCTCTGATCTTGATAAGAATTTAATTTGGGATGATATCCTTCAACATTTCATGTTGCAAGCGGATGATTATGATGCTTTCAATAATGATGAATTGAAGGAACTAGTTCGAAAGTGGGCTATGAAGAAGATGGCCACACAATTTTAGACTTGGAAGAAATCCCTATACACGAAATACGTCAAGAAGAACCTAATGCCCAATTTCAATACTAGTGGCCCGTTCGCGAAGTTGAGGCCCTACTGGAATGATTTTGTATAGTACAAGACATCGGAAGAGGGTGAGGAACGGGTGAGAAGGAACCAAGAGAATGCCAGATAGAAGGTATACCACCATGGCATGGGATCAGGTGGCTATGCGACTGCCATTCCCAAGTGGAAAAAAATGGAAGCGGACATTCTTGCCAAGGGTATCACACCAGAATCACTCAATTGGCCCAAACGCGCGAAGAATTGGTTTTTCACTCATGGGGGAAGACTAGACCTAGAGACCGGGAAGTTGTTTCATGGCCCAAAACTCGAAAGAGCAACACAAAGATTTTCTTATGCTCTACAAGCTAAAGCTATTGGTGCGTCCAGGCCCAATAGAGAGAAGGATGAACTGACGTATGTCATCGGGACTGCGGAACACAAGTGGCTGAACGAGAGGTTTAGGACGGAACATTTCTTGGGAGCATGGTTTCCCTAACGACAGAGATACCTACAAAAGCTGGCAGAGAAGGAAGGATGAGGATGCAGCGCGGATCAGTAGGTTGAAGGAATATATTCGTGAGTCACGGGAGGCATTGCTTCAAGCACAGGAGCGCGAAAAAGACATGCAAGCTGGAATGTAGGACAAAATAATAAAGCAAGTGCAAATAACAATGAGTGCCCAAAGGCAGGCATCAGATCCAGGAATCAACATTAATATTAGCCCCCTGATCAGTTGAAAAGCAGCTGCGCTTCCACGGAGTTGACAAATCAAGTTGACGCAATACTACGTTTCCCCGTGGATGACATCACTGCACCATTTACATCATGTGAGCTACATATTCCAAAAGAGAATGCCACAATCATAGTGGCTCTCGGTGTTTTTTCTCCTCCAGATCCTACCAAGACACCAAGAATCCATGGGGCAATAATACCACCTAGATATGTTAGCGTCTCAGTGGATAGAGTTAACAAAGATTTTAGTAATCTGTCTCTTGACATTCTAGGAGGTGATGGGGAGAAGACTCTAGGAGAAGCAGAGAAGACATTCATACTATGGCGCAAGCGCTACATCATTATTCCCGGGGTCTCTAGTCCACCGCGGCTTCCTCAACTGCTAGACAATAGGTGCGGACAAAAGTGAACGAAACAAGTTTTTCACTAATTTTCTATT
The DNA here is from genome assembly GCA_904845875.1 of Miscanthus lutarioriparius. Classification (NCBI taxonomy): domain Eukaryota; kingdom Viridiplantae; phylum Streptophyta; class Magnoliopsida; order Poales; family Poaceae; genus Miscanthus; species Miscanthus lutarioriparius. The sequence continues at coordinate 41,698,014 of CAJGYO010000009.1, forward strand.
GACATGCATGATTAATAATAACAATATTTCTTATACCTAATTATTCTTTTTTGTACTCACACAGCAGCGCCTTCGCCAACCTAAGTCTAATTATTCAATCTCCAGATCATCATAGTGCTCCGAGCAATGATTATGCAACGCCGCCACCGCCGCCACCTCCAAGGAGGTCTCCAACGGCTCCAAGGAGGTCTCCAATGGCTGCTCCGCCTCCCTTGATGATCAAGAAGTAGCTAGCTCCTAAGAGGTCCGCCCCGCAAACGAAGCCGCTGGCCCACCAGCCGACAAAGAAGAAAGCCTCCTCTAATCCAGTTATTCCCCAAAAACTGTCTTACGAGAAAAGTGAAAAGGAATTAAAGGATGCAGTACAAAAAGATGTGAAAAGTTTCTTCGAAAAAGTATGAAAGCAACGAAAAGCGAGGAAGAACCCGGAGAAACCGTACTTCTACCTAGCTCTAGATCTTCTAAGAAAGAAGGTGGATCAGAAAAAGCGGGAATCTCAAAAGACCCAGCCAAAATCGGACTACGACCGCTCTCTCACCAAGTCATTTGAGGCGGCGCAGAAAAAGACTAGAGCAGGGAAAGGTGTTGCACAACTCGGACAACAATCGCAACAATCAGCCCCCCCTCTTGTCATTCGTAATGCATATGGTTCAAACATAGACTTACCGGACGTCGATTTTGAGGAAATGGTTCAGTTTTACGAGGATACCGGTTTGTACCTTGCCCAAGTGCTCGCTGAAGGACCATCTGCTCCGAAACTGGATCATTGGAAGAAATTTGAACATGGAAAGAGTCTATACAACCCTGAGGCCTTAGGTGAACTGGGTACGCAAATGTACCTGCTAAACAAGTGGTACATGGCGACGTGTGAACGGGGAGAGAACTTTATTTCTGTCAGAGTTAGAAACCAACATTACTTTCGTGGCGATGATGTTATATATGTCGAGTTTTTAGAATTACACCAACTATGCCACTTGGACTCTCTCGACAAAAGTCTCATTAGCTGCTATTGTCTGTAAGTGTGATTATTTTCTACTATTAAAGTGTATATATATATATAAAGCTACATGTATATATATAAATTATATATCCTCACACTATATTTTTATATATGCAGATATGAGATGATAGAACTCGGAAAGAGAAAGGATAATGATGTTGGTTTTATTGATCCAAATGTCGTATTCAAACACCCGATCCCCCGCCTCAATGGAAAGCTGAACTCGAGAAAAATCTCATGAGGTTCTTAGTGAACCAACAAAACAAGGACATACTCTTCCCCTACAACTTCAAGTGAGTGTTAAATAATTAATGTCGATCATATGGACATTTGTTCAATTATTTGCTTACTAGCTAAGCTATCTCTCATATATATATATGTTGACTCTAGTTAATGTCGATCATATTTGTGTATAAAAACATATGCAGCAATCACTAGATATTGATGGTCATCGATATGGCCAATAGTCGGTTGAGCATCTTAGACTCGTTAAGAAAAGAGCAAACTGAGTACCAAAACATGATAGATATTATTCAAGGATAATTTGGTCTCTCTAGCAACTATATATACCCCAATCTCTTAAATGCAACAATTATTAAATGACAAATTAATTTTTTATTTTATTGGGCGCAGTGTTTGGAAAAGTTTTATTGAGGAACACCACATGAAACATTGCAAAGCACCACTGGATGTAATCGCACACAAAGTAAGTACTAGCTATATTTATATATATATAATTCAATTAATACCATGCATGCTTTCAATTCATCGGATCTTTTTTCTCGTAAAAGTGGATTCTGAGGCAAGAACAGGGGAACAACTATTGCGCATATTATGTTTGCGAGTTCATCATGGCGTACTCAAAAAGAACTCCTGAAGAGAACCTCAAAGTACATTATATAAATATATTCATATATTCACAATTTCTTTTATTGCTCATATATATAAGTAATCACGTGACCAACACACACATATATATATATATATATTAATACTTTTCCTTTAACTTTTATTGAAGACTCTATGGTTGAAGAAAAAAGTCATACGACATGACCAACTGAAAGCAATTCAAGAGGCCATAGCAGGATTTCTTAATGACTAGGTCCTAAACCCCGCCGGCGAGTTCTACAATGATGTGAACAAAATATGGAAGCCAAACCAGATGAAGTGAATTTGTTATCCCAAGGATATGATAGAATATACAATGCAAGATTTATTTGTAATATATATATATATATATATATATATATATACATATATACATATTATATGTACATAAAATAATGTACAATATATGTATATGCGTATAATATATACGTTAGTTTCATACTTTAGTTTGTACAAAATGTTCAAACATTATAAACATATAGAATACGTATACTATTAGCAGCGTAGAATGCATATTCGAAAACCTATTCGAAAACATATTCGAAAACCAAAACAAATCATCAATTGAAAATAGAAACAAAAAAAAGAAAAAAATAAAACCTTTAGTCCCGGTTGGTATTACCAACCGGGACTAAAGGGCCGGCCCACGTGGTCAGGCCGGGAGGCCTCTTTAGCCCCGGTTGATATTACCAACCGGGACTAAAGGCTTTAGTCCCGGGCACGAAACCGAGACTAAAGGAAGGGCCCTTTAGTGCCGGATTCGTGCTCCCGGTTGGAAAACAGGACTGAAGGGGTTTCCCAACCAGAGGTACAGCCCGTTTATGTACTAGTGAGAAGAAGTTGGGTTCTAGTGCTCAATATAGCAAGCCTATGAATGCTAAAAAAATTTCATCTCCTAAGACATGATAAGAAAGCTACCAATCCAAATAGTTATGAGATGAAACGTGCTACTATGAAAGAAAAGAATTATCATATTAAAGAAGTTGATAGTTTCAATACAATGAACGCAAATGCTTTGAAAGAAGACTTCCCGTTGTTGCTGCAAGCCAAAGTGCCCAAGCTGACCACCATACATGGGAGTGCTGACCTTTCATTAGCATGCAGGCCGCAGACTAGTGCTTCTTGACTACAAGAAATGTGTGGTTTTTTGACAATCTATTTATGTCATAATATATGGAATTATTGTCACAATTTAAGATTTGTGACATCCAGTTGATGAAAATCCGAACGTCAAAAAACCACCGTCACAAATTCATTATGTGGCATCTGTATATTTCATGTCACAAATCTATGACATTGGATTTTAGTGTCATAGAGATTTATGACATTGGTTTATTGTCACAAAATCCTAAGCCTTGCCACATGGGCAAATGCCACGTAGGATCAAAAATTGACATTTAGCGAAAAAAAAACATCACAAAAGAATGGCCCATACAGGTCCATATTCTAATACCAGATCAACAAATTCATAGGCCATGCATAAACATTTCATTTATTATCACCGAATTCATGTTTCAGTACCAATATCAAAGTCAAAGTTATAAAGATAAAAATAAATAGATCAAAGTTTCACAACATTTTGTGAGTCACTATTCAAAAGATGACCAAAATCACATTTAGCAATGTGAAGAAGAGTCAAATCCGAGCCACTTGAGAAGAACACCTACATGTGAACAAGAGTTGATTAGCAATGTGAAAACTGATTCATCGTTACAAAATTCACCATGTTCCTATGTTCCAGATATATATATTCTTAGCCAAACACTTGCACTCAGCCAAACAGTTACCTTAATTTCACATTCATATATTTGCATATGTTTCAAAATTTACCATGCTGATTCAACATTACAAAAGCTTGTGACCTACTCCTATATTCCAGATTCATATATTCTCAGCCAAACAGCAAACTAGCACTCAGCAAAACAGTGGTGAGAAAAAAAGAAGAGATGGCTGCACTTACATGAGCACTGAAGAAATGATGATCACTGAAATCCAACCTATCAACTTTGAGTGGACCAATCTCCATTAAGCCTCAAATCATCTGCTCTAATCATCTTACGAAGGCACATCTCCAATGTTCCTGCTAGCAAATATAATGCATATCAACTAACAAAAAATAGCTTGCAAAGCATACTTATCAATTATTGCACTGACTACAGGCACACAAATCTCACAGTATCATATTCTACTCTCTGCTACAGTGATTCCATCTTGTTCTGGAATGAAAGAAAGGACAACTCTGACTCAGTTAAATTGTTAAAGAAAAACTGTGCAGAGCTCTCTCTTTCTCTCACAGGTTGCACAATGACATTCAGACAAGTAAAATGACAGGTTGCATCCATTTTCAGACAATGCAGTGACATTCAGTTTTCAGAAGAAAAAACATGCAGTACTCTCTCAGGTTGCATCCATTTCTGTACTTAACAGGAAGAGGTGATGAGGCTAATTTTAACAAATATAACACAGGCATAATTTTTCAATATAAATTAGACGATTAATGTTAATTTGCAGTGCCCATCATATATCAATTATGGAACCCACACAATATCAAGATTGTAAGCATAGGCCAAGATGCCTCGATCAGTCATCTAGTAAAAAGTTAGCATGGGCTAGCCTAATTTCATTGAGCAAACTTTCCCATTCACAAATCATTTCCTCAGTGGCCTAGTGACAAGTAGATAACTTTTAATTAACTGAGAACAGCGCAAAAAGAACTTACTGTTTCTAAAATGTCCAAGATGTGCACATTATATGATGACGACACCATCTGTTGCAGGATATGCACATTTGAGATAAGTCGGTTCAAGAAAAGCCGAAAATAAAGGAATAAGGAGCTAGCGTAATCAACAGCCAAATACTATCATCAACTAATATTCTCATCACCGCAATTTCTAAGATGATTGAAACATTTCAAATAGATGTACAAGATTGATATAACGCAAGGGAGGACTTGCTGGTTCCCAATTCAGGAGGCAGAGGAGTGAACATCTAAGAAGACGGAGGACCTCTCGCACTTGTAGATGACCATAATTTATTACCTCTTGCACTCGCAGATGATGAACATCTAAGAAGACGGAGTCGCGCTGTCTTTCTAGTTGAATTACGAATCCGAAGGGGGTGAGAGAAGTACCTGCAACTCTCGGCGAGCAGCACTGAAATCCGGCGAGGGGAACGCCGCACGGCCTGGGGTGGGGCAGCGAGCGCGGCTCCGCGTGGCGTCACGAGCGCCGCCGCCACGTGGCCGGGGCTGGGGCGGCGAGCGTGACACCGGGCAGCCAGGCGACCGCGCGGCCTGGGGCAGTGCGTCGAGCGCGGATCCGAGCAGCTTGGCGATGGACGGTGAGCGGCCTGGGGTGGGGCGGTGCGAGGCCTCACGACCGACAAGCGGCGCGCCGGCCGGCCCTAACCCTAGCTCTCGATCTATTCTTTCGTGGCGGCCGGAGGAAAGGGAGGACGGAAAGCAGCGATGGAGTTCTGGAGGAGTGGTTTGCTGGGTCGTGTACTCGTGTGTGGACTCGTGGGATGGGCCGTGCGTGGTGAGTCGTGGGGGTGTGTTTTTTTTTCCTTTTCCTTTTCTTTTTTTTTTGTTTTCTTTTGGAAATTCTTCTCTTTCTCTCTTCTTTTTTAGAGAAAAGCTCAAAAACAAAATACAAAAATACACGAGGCCACACACACATTATATATACATATATAGCTAGATTGTCAAGATTAAATGTGCATACATTTAAACCAGGGCTCATTGTAAACTAGGCCCACATATATATACACACATATAAGTTATATAAAATTTTTCACATGTATACATTTTAATTATTTTTTAATGTTGTTTTGGTGAACTTGGTTAAAGTTCGATCTTCAAAATAAAAACATTTATAAAGTAGGGTTCATTGTCTCATGCAATAGATGCCCTTGACAAAAGCAGATAAATTATGAATGTATTGTCGATTTTTAAATACCACAATCAACACAAGCATAACACCCGATGTGTTACAATAGGTTCACACCCATGGCCACATGGTTGTGGAACATGCCAATATGGACATCAATGTTTAAAAATAATAATAAATTATTTTGTGACACACAAAGCCTATCATAGATTGATGGCATTTGTAAATTAGACTTTATGACACATAAAATGCCTCTATGACATAGCAAATATCGTCATTAGATAAAATTGGACTAGATGTATGATGTTTTTTGTGACATACAACTTTTTATTGTCACTAAGTCGAAGTGCCTAAAACATAATGTCATAAACCGGGTGATATAATGACATTATGACCTATTGTCATGCTGAATACGTCAAAAAATCACACATTTCTTGTAGTGTTCTTATGATACTCTTTGTGACTCCCCAATTGATTCTTGTGAACACATTGAACTGGTTTATCTATGATGACATGGGAAGTACTTAGTGATGGTTATACTGTTATGGTGAATGGTCAATGCTCTAGTATGTTTTAGTCACCATGCAAAATTCAAGATAAGGTATGCAAGCTAATTATTGATGATCACAAGTATAGGTCCACAGATCATAGATAGGTCCAAACTTGGCATAATTGCTTGAATCTCACCCGGCGACGGTCAATTGGCAATGACGGCACACTCCTATCACTCTCTAGGAAGATAACACAATCAAGTCTAGAATTGAACTGACTGTGATAGTATTAGGGTCACTGTAGGGTTAGTGGATTCAACTGGCAATGATCTTAATTTTCCCATTTTTGTGTAGTTCTTATTGCATTTAAATAAAGGTTACTATCCAATATTTTATGTTTGATATTACTAATTCATCCCATATATGTCACTAGCATCACATATTCCACATGATTTAATGATGAATACATCATTACTACAAAACCATGCATACATGATAGGTAGAGATGAAGGCATTAGAAACCAAAGTCTTACAAACATAATGATAGATTATAGTCCAATTTACTACAAAACATCTAGAGCTCACCCACTACTACTGGTTATTACATGCCATGACATAGTCCTTGTGGCTAACATCTCTAATTGTGTAACCGAGCACATCATTTAAGTAAATCAAGGTGCACATTAGTATACACTCTTTTGCTTCACAGGTCGAGGCACATGGTCTACAAAAGATGTAACAAAATGGTCTTTATTTAAATGGGATAGAATCCAATGCATCATGCAAATGACTGTGGAATCCATGTAAGGACTTGTTTGGATGCACTCGTATCTATCTCAATCGATATGTATTGGGATGGATTGAGGTGGAAAATTAACTAATTTCCACCCAATCACTCCAACACACACGTATTGATGTGAATACGAGTGCATTCAAAGAAGCCCTAAGGTGCGCCTTGAACATGCATAGTAGAAGCGGTACCAGAGCTGCTCTCCATGACTTATTTTAGAATGGCTTGGAAGCTATATGAAGCATAGGTAAAATTATGATACAGAACCAAAAAGTGGTGCCAAAAATAGAATATGAGAACCATGAATGGAAACATAATAAATATGCATTCTGAGCACCACATTGACTATACCATATCATTTTAATTGTGCTAAGCAATCTTTTAACTTACTGCTGCCACATCTGGATTTCCCTAGTGTAAAGCTTTTAATCAAATGGATGAGAAGTCGGGCATAAAGTATCCATTATCAGTAGAGCCTTCATAACTGCTTTTCACGACATATTTCCTAGTAGTTCTATGAGAGGGTGTGCTCCTTCCCATTACAAAAAATTTGAACAACCTCTCTAGGGCTACCTCGCTAGCCATGATGAAGAAATTGAGATATGACTCTCCATTATGGAATATGTTTGTCACAATATTAAAATTTTGAACTCTAAGCCACAATAGTGCTTCTTGGAGTCATCTGCTCGGCTCAATCTTCTATGGTAACAAAAGGATGTTAGGAAGGATTATGTAGCAAAATCTAGAAAACTTAAATTGAGTGGAAGATAAGATTTGTTACTATTTTTGGATAAGGGAGTTGCAAATACTCTGAAATTGGCTTGAATGGCATAAATCCAGGTGACTTCGGTGGAGGTGGAGGTGGAGGTCCCTACATACCTGATGTAACTGAATGAAGTAATTTTCTCAGCTCTTTACTACCAAACTACTGTACAAAATGTTAACTACAAAAAAATGTACCCCTAACAACGGATTGTGGTGGGATACAAAATAACAGTAGCAAGGGTTGGGAAAATATACTCCTAAGAATGTAGCTCATACTAATTGAAGGAACCGTGACGCCTAAGAGGGGGGTGAATTAGGTAACTTAAAAAGTGCCTCTAACTATGACCCCTAAAAACAACGTAGTCAAAACCTATGCAAGAAAATAATCTATCTAGATGTGTAACTACAATTTTGCTAGGTGTGTTGCTATCTCTACCATAAAAGAGTTATGCACCATAGGTTCCAATCCTATCAACTAGCCTATCAATCTAAGCTAGGAAAGTAAGCACACAACCAAGGTACATAATATAAATGTGGAAGGTAAAAGGGCGATAAAGATGCAAACTCCCATCAACGACTCTGATATTTTTATCGATGTATCGAGAAGCTCATGCTTCTCCCTAGTCCTCGTTGGTGCCCCTTGCAAGGGCCAAGCTCCCGGTCGGGTAACTCTGTGGATAAACCCCAGGCCTTTCTTATGCGCAAGTGGGTCTCCGAGATGGCCTCTACCGGATCGCTCCCCGCCATCTTCACTATCGAGCTTCCGGACAAACCATTGTGGGCCTTGTTCCCTCTGGTACATGGTGGCAGCCACACCAGAAACGCGGTTGGTGTGGTCTCACAAGACTACAAGCCCCTCCGGTGTACAACAACAGTGTGCGGAAGCACCTAATAGCAAGATGTATACAAACCTCACTAAACACTAGGCCTAAACCTAGAGAAAGCTCATAAGCGGTGGTCTAACTAACCTAAGCACTTAGCAAAGCACCAGTACTAATCACCGAGAATATCACTAAGCACTTTTGTGGCTTGAGCTACTAGAGATGAGTCTCAAATCATACAAGTCTTCCTTGAGCGCCTCACCACCTCAAATAGCCGGCCAAGGGGAATATATAGCCCCCAACTACCAAATAGACCTGTTGGAACTTGCACACAGATTCTACATAGCCATCAGATCATCTGATGGTGGTCGTCGGGCAGTCCGACGCCCCACTACCGCGACTAGTTGTTAACTAGCCGTTGCCAACCATTGGAGATCCTCTGTAGCGTATGGTCCGGTGTCCACCATTGAACTAGTCTGACATCCGATCTCCCTCTCTGGAACCTTTCTGCATGCCCTTAGACTAAGAGCCATTGGTTTGACGCTCCGTTCTCTTCTTAGTCTGATGCTGCTGCTGCCGTCACTACGTAAAAAAGGTTTTGTAGGGGCGGGTGACTACCGTTTGTAGGGGCGGTTTGCCCAGCCGCCCCTATGCAAGGGTCTCTACAAATCATGTATTTGTAGGAGCGGTTCCCAGACCGCCCTTACAAATCAATTTGTAGAGGCGGCTGGTAACACCAGCCGCCCCTACAAATCAATTTGTAGGGGCGGTTGGTACTGTAGCCGCCCCTACAAATCGATTTATAGAGGCGGTCTAGGAACACCAGTCGCCCCTACAAATCGATTTGTAGGGGCGGCTACAGTACCAATTGCCCCTACAAATCATTTTTCCGCCAAAAAAATAAATTTACAATTCAAATTCGACCAGAACATTTATTTATACCAGATTATAACAAATATTCTATGACAATACACGGTGCAAATTATTGTGCTTGCTGTTCATTTAAACTATGAGACTGCACATAGGTATATGAAAAGTATTGTGAAAACCAATCTTCGCTCGATGCAAGTAACACAAGAGAGAACAAGACACACCGCAGCAATTCTTGAGAATGTACAAGACAATGACTCGGTAAGCCTAATTGTCTCCACCTGCATAAACAGCAGCACCAGATGAGATGACATATTGCTTGTGTACAGGCTGCAAACACTAACCACAAATGGAAAGCAAAGCCTTTCTTTTTTCTCGAACACAAAGCCTTTCTTTTGAACGAAAGAAAATGGAAATGTCCTAGGAACTGAGCCGAGCTCAGTTGGTACGCCTACCACCCAAGTTCGTGTCCATTTTTACTTCAATTTTGGTGTCTAGTTCTCCTTATTGGCAATGGCACATAGTTCCTCTTAGTGTTTTTTTGGGGGGGGGGTATTACTTTTTACATACATGATAACTAAGGGTAATCAGCTGGCTAACAAAATGGCCACTTAACCAAGATTAAATGTGGGAACAACAGTAAATCTAAACTTCAAAGAGTAGACACAACAAAACAACTGAACCTAACCTTCGATAGTCTACGAAGAAGTTGGTTGCAAGTCCTTAGCATAACTAGTTTTCCACGTCCAAAAAGTTCTTGCTACAAACAACCCAAAACAATAATCGATCAGCAAAGTTACAAACATGCATCTTTTGTACTTAACTAGAACTAACCAAACAGAATAAGGATCACAATTACCTTCCCCAGTACATCTTGTTGGCTCTCAATATACCCAAAGATATCTTTGTAGTCTTTGATTGTTGACATTTCAGTTAGGTCTTCTAACAGCTGGAATACCATACCACCCTCAACCTCTTTCGCAAACATAAAGCACAATATCTATCATGGAAGAACATTGTTTTCTCAGAACAGAAACTAATGCTACACAGGCACCAAATAGTGTTCAAGAAAAAAAGAGAAAGTGATGCCATAAGGTCCTCAGATAGGTATGAATTTGAACAAAGAATGTTGGAAGAACTGCAACTGACCAAGAAGGCGAGTTATCAGGCATTTACTTTCTCTGCTATCCAATGAATTCCCATATTGCATGATCTTTTTACCCGATTGCACTGCAGATGACTAAGAATACAGATTTAATAAAAACAGAATCAGCAATCAATGTTGATTTCTAAGATTGCAAATGAAATATGGAAATACACACTCTCCATATAAAACAGAATCAACAATCAATGTAATTTTCTAGGATTGCAAATAAAACAGAATCGGCACTTACAATGAAGGTGTCATTGAAGGATGCAAAGATGTGAGCAACACCAAAGACAAACTCTCCTTCACGGACAGTGGGTCCAAGGGTAACATTCTCCTCCTTGGGCTCCCTGGTCTTCCTCCTCGACTGCAAACATATATGACTATCAGATTAGATTGAACTTATTGTCATGTTGACAGCCTCCAGAAACAATTTCACCATGCACAACGAGTGAACCTGAGTTCACCTCATGTTCTAATTTTAAGAGCCTAAGAGGACCAAAAGGCCATACTAATTGAGCACAATGCAGTATGAATAAATAGCCTGTCTGTGGATTTATACTATGAAATTGTGTTGATATTGGGAAAAAATAAACCGGATAGAAGCCATTCAACAGCAAATCAATCAGCATATCTAACTCTTAGCTCGTAAGCAGTAGGTAATCATTATACTAATCAAGTCAATCATTTCAAGGATTAAAACTAGATTAGCATCACGATGTATATTGATATTGGGAAACAATAAACCTTGCAAAACATGACTTTCCAGCTTCGTAAATATTTCCAACCCAAGCAAATCCCCAGGTAATCAGCATATCTAACTCTTAGCTCAGAAGCAGTAGGTAATCAGCATCTCCGACTCTTAAGTTTGTAAGTAGTAGTTTCTACTTTCTAGCCGTATCAATACTTCCACAGTTTTAAAAGCACATCTCAAATATTGCATTTGACAGCTAAACATCTTCACCTAGAAGACTGATATCGCGATTAGATTCACAACAGAATTACCCCAGCACATCACTTCAGTCTTCAACTCAGGAGTACGAATTACAGTCAACTAATTCAGCGAAAGAGGCGAATCACGATTGCGATGCAGCTGCCCACAGAGCACAAGCTCCAATCAAAAAAAATTTCCACGCAAATCTACGCTCTCAGGAACCCCCACCGCTACAGAGATTGCACCTAGATCTGCGTACGCTTAACCAGTTGTCGCGAGATGAGGCTCACTTACCATGGTTGCGTGGATGGGACGGGTGACCGGAGCCGAGCTTGGTTCCGCTTGTGTCTTGGCCACTTGAGGCCACATGCATACACTTAGACTTGTGATTAGATCAGATCCGGATAGGGTTCGGGGCGGGTGCTCATCATTTGCAGAAGGAAGCTAGAGAGAGGGGAAAGAGTACCTGCTATGGTGGGCACTATCGTCGTGACAGGGATGGGGACCGAGGTGGCGGGACGAGTCAAGGTGACAAAAAAAATTATGCAGTGGGAGTAGCGGGCAGCTGGGCGCGGTGGTCGCAACAAGCCCCATTGATGCAGAAAACGGCGGCGAATCGTAAGCGTATAGCAGGCAACAAGCTGAACAGGAGAAACGAAGAAAAACAACAGACCAGAAAACTCTGGCACTGTCAGGTGATGTAAAAGCAGGGCTATTGCTGATCGCCAGTTTGTCTTCGGCGAGAACCCGAGCGATAAGGAAAAGAAGGTGGAGGCCGTGCACTGGTGCTGCGATGCCGATCCCCTATGCCGCAGAAGATTATGTTCGGAGGAGGTGGAGGCCCGCCTCTTGCGACGGGACTCGCGGATGGGGGGTGTCTCGACGACCATCGCGGGCGAGACGGACTCCTCGTCCCCCAGGTATTATTAAAATTATTTTGTGGTAATATGGAGATAGAAGAATTTTCCCCCGCCACCCTAGGGTGTTTCGCCGCGAGCCGCTTAGGGCCAGTTTAATTTCGAATTTCTTTTGATAGTTACATGAGAAGACCTATAGATAGTAGTGTGCTGACGCAAATATGTCGCCTCAGCTGAGTTTTAGGAGATAAGGGAGGTCCCATCACCAAAGTGGGGGAGAGGGAGGGCGGCATGGGGAGAGACGGAGGGGCTCGGAGAGTCGGAGGAGAGGGAGAGCGATGGGGAGAGAGAGGGAGTCGAGGGGATATAAGTCCACGCTGCCCATCTTCAGCCGAGAGAGAGAGAGAGAGAGAGAGGAGGCTAGATAGATTTTCGAGAGACGGTTAGACCGCACGTGGGGCATTTAGGGCGGTTCAATGTCCGTTACCGACACAAGATTTACAAATATGAACAATGGTGGTAGGCGATGGCGGTGAACCAAGTAATTGAGCCAACGGTCCCCTACAAATCCTACCCATTTGTAGGGGCGGCTCATCGTGTTGTGATAGAGATTTTCAATGCCGGGCCTCGAACCCATTCATTTGTCAAAATGTGGGCGGTTGGTCTCGTGGATTCCGTGTGCCAGCACGTCTGTAGTGTCGGGGGGCGGCTCCATCACCATTTGGTGCCGCCCTAAAAAAATTTGTCTATGTGGTTGCTAAAAAAACACATTTTCACGTAGTGCGTGAATAGTGTTGTCGCATGGTGCCATTTGTTATTGGGTCAACCATGCTAGTTTTATCTTGGGTCACAGGTTGGCCAATACTTGTTCATCTCTCAAGGGATCCATTGCCCCAATGATCACTGCTTGGGTCAGTCCCCGGGTCATCGAGCCGGGATTAAAGAGGGAAGTATGAAGTTAATATATGGGGATATGCTTTCGCCTATGGTCCGAGGCCCTTTGGGGTCCGACGGCCCTAGGGTCCGACGCCCCATGTGACCCTTTTTCAATTTGAATCTTCTCATTCTTTGTGTCCGGCTTGGTTCCATCTTGTGTCTTGGACTTTTGCATGTACTTGAAGGTATTCATCACTGCTTCTAAGGCCTTGCTTGAGGTGTTGATCATCCGGATCACACCGTTGCCTAAGTCCAAGTCCACTTTTGCACCCTTTGAACTATATCCAAAGACACTAGAAAATAATGTTAGTCCAAATGGTCATGTTGATCACCAAACAACAAAATCCAAACTAAATGGGTCATAGGGTCCATTTTCCTTACACTAATGTAGTAATTTTTTAATCATTTTGCAGAGAAAACTAATTGGCTAACAATGCATACACCCATCATCTTGTCCAATTGATAAGATATGAATACATGTGATCCTGCTAGACAAAGTTCTCTAGATGTGTACTCGTAACAATGTAGCTCGTTCTATGATTTCCCCCTCATTTCCTTATTACACAAGTTATACAAAGATCTATTCATATGATTAGCAACGTTGAGGGGTTGTGTGGCTCACTATGGGGCAAAAGAGAGGATTTATGGCGTGGGTGGGGGGGTGACAGGGATGGGGTTAATACTCATCGAGGTGGCGGGGACGAGTCGAAGGTGACAAAAAAATTATGTTGGCGTTCAGTGGGGTAGCGCTCCTCTAGGCAGCTGGGATGGAACCGGCGGTGCCCAATGGTGGCGGCAACAAGGACAGTGGTGCTTGAAGGTAGCAGAACAGCGACAGCAATGGTGCTCAACAACTATAGTAGTGGAGCGGCGGGGACGGTGACAACAAGGACTTGAAAAATTGGTAGCAGGGAGACAATAATGTTGGGGACGGGGAGACAAATTTTTCATTGTAGGGGCAGAGTCACTGCCGGGTGACCAGAAAACTCGACACTGTCAGTTTGTGATTGAGCCAGCAGTGATGTAATTGTATCGCCAGTTTGTCTTGAACCCAACAATGATAAATTGGCATCACTAGAAAAATGCTAGTGAAGATAAGGCCACAACAAAGCCAAGATGCACTAGTAGTGATGCCTAGGTACCTATGTTGTTGCATGGGCTAACCATTTGGTTATTCGGTAACTGCAGAGTTTTGGGTGGTTGCCGGGTTGTCCTTGACTCAATAGAAAAATTGTTTTATTCCCTATTTCCTATGAAAACAGAAGATTATGTTAGATATGTTGAATGCATGCTAGGAAAAATGTTAGGGATTCATTTTCTACATTTTTCCTTGGTTGCATGTTATATACTTGTGTTTGTGCCCCTACTATATACAAGTAAAATTCATTTAAACTAGACTAGTAGGAAATCATTTCAAAAGAAATTGAAACATCGTATATCCTAACTTGTGGTACATGTAAGGTTCTGTCAAAATTTGACGTGCATATGAGTTAAAATTTGATCTGAGTTGTGCAAACTCCAAAGTTTGACATAAGTTACATGAATTGTATCTATTTTGTGAACGATATATATACCCCTTTATCGAAATCATTTGAAAATTTTATGGCAAGCATATACACGTAAAATGTGCTTCCATGTAAATTTATAGATTTTCCTAACCACTTTGAGGTATTATTAAAATTATTTTGTGGTAATATGGAGATAGAAGGTTGAATTTTCCATGCAAAACAATAGAATTTTTCATCTGTCTCCTTGACATGGGCCTGAATGGACCATGTTTTCCCAAATAAATTTTTCGTGTAGTTTTTTTAATCTTCTTAGGGTACAAACAGTTTAATTTCGAATTTCTTTTGATAGTTACATAGAAATTCATTTAACCTATAGATAGTATTGAATCATTTCCAAATTTTATGATTATCCTGGACAACAAATATGTTTCTTCTATTGCAGCTGAAGAAAGTTTTAGGATAGATAAGACAATAGGTTTATATGATGATAACAACATTAAGAAAGAAAGAAATATTTGATAACAAAGTCCTTTTCGAGAAAAAGGTGTAGCCATTTCCTGACTAGGCCAATGTTAGGATCAGAGCCTACAAACACGTTATATCATAGTTGGAGGGTATGGGTTGTGTAGGGTTGAAGCGGCACATTCGAATGGCCACCACATGAATCTTTTTTGGTACCTCGAGTAGGATCTCAATGGTGCCAAAGCCTAGCGGAGGGTCACCAGTGGTTCTACAATTAGGGGATATCCTTAAGTCCACGCTGCCCAAGAGAAAACCTTATCCACTATCATAGCTCCAAGTATGCATGGATCAGGCATGTCTCCATCTTCATGAACTTTCTTCTAGTGCCTCTCGTGCACCATCTTGACTATGAAGGGAAGCTGTATAAGAGGGTTCCTCCCGTCGAGAGCACATATTGAGACAACAAATGGTGAAGCAATGAGTAGTATTACTAGATATGTTTGGGACTACAATTAGGGGACCTCTATTGTCCGTGTCTAGACACAAGATTTAAAACAATAAACAATGGTGGTAGCTAGATTCGATGGCGGTGAACCAAGTAATAGGTGGTTACGTGAAACCAACGGTCCCTAACACTATCATATCCATCCAGAACTCGGCAGTGATGCCCTTATGCTACTACCTCGTCAAGCCACGACCCCGCATTGGCATATCAACATTGCCGAGATGTGGACTTACCCTGTAGTGATATCCCAATTGTAACTTCTGGTTCGTGGCTCTATCGTGTTGTGATAGAGATTTTCAATGCCGGGTCACTCGGAACCCAACCATTTGTCAAAATGCTAGGCTTTGCACCTAGCACTAAAGTAAGATCGCTGCTGGCTCATCCACACTCGTTGTGGTGTGCCAGCATGGGTTATGTGTTCTGTAGTGTCGGGTGGTAGTTTTACTAATCCCATTAGTTTAGATTTGGTGCATTCATTATCATTATCTACATGGAGGCTTCTAACATTTGGTTATATGCAGTGGATGAACCTATGTGGTACACTAAAAAATACACATATGGCTAGAGTTAAACTTTTAGTTGGGAACTATGTTGATATTGCAGATTGTGATTTCACACCGGTGAGAGCGTGCCATTTGTTATTGGGTCAACCATGCTAGTTTTATCTTGATACTGCACAGGTTGGTCATTCCAATACTTGTTCATCTGTGCACAAGGGAGTTCATCATGTGCTATGGTTGGACTTAACCCCAAAGCCAAGGGTGGTTTTGCTTTAAGAGGTATAGAATGATGTGACTGTTCCTGCTCCCATAATTAGTAGCATTCTGATGCTACGATAATTACTATAGCCAATGACACTTAGGGTTTTCAAATTATGGCTTCTTGTGGAACTAACTGTATGGTTTCTAATATTTAAATTGTAAGGAAAATGGTAGCTTGCATAGACCATTATTGGATTTTGGTGTTTGACAAACAACGTGACCATTTGGACTAATATAGTTTTCTAGTATACAAGGAAAGTTCAAATGGATGCAAGATTGGCTTGAACTTGCGCAACGTGGAGATCGGAATGATCAACACCTGAAGCAAGACATTAGAAGACATGTTGAAGACCTACAAGACAAGCTAAAAGTGCAAGACACAAGATAGAACGCCCAGACGTGAAAACACAAAGAAATGGAGTCAAGCACATGCAGACTGCATGAGCCGGATGACTCGGGTGTGACCCTGATTAGGGCACCAGAACAAGCGGTCCAGGGATATGCTTTTGTTGAGGACAAACAGAAGCACCCAAAAACTCCGGTGTAACCGAGGGAGACACCATCGGAAGATAAGATGGTACTGTAGAAGAAAATAGTGAGGATCCAGAAAGTTTTTAAGCGCACTGGAAAACTCTGGGGGGAAGGCATCGGAGGAATGGATCATCTCCGGTGAATTCTAAACAGGAACCCGAAAGAAGGCAATGCTCAACGGTAAAGTTCGGTGGTATCAGAGGACTTGGCACCAGAGAAAGCGCTTCTCCAACGATCGGCAACATCTAGTTCCAACGCCAGTCACGGGAGGGGCACCGGAAAACTCCCGTGACCTGATCAAAAGTACGCAGAAGCTGCAGCTTTTCCAATAGCTAGTTTCCAGTGGGGAGTGTGTGTATATATATATATGCATATTTATATATATATATATATATATATATATATATATATATAGTTATGGTGTATTTTTCTTCAATAAATCACATCTTCAATAAACCACATGTGCATACTAATTTATCAGTTTGAGTATGTTTAGAAACTCAATTTAAGATATTTCAAATCTTAGTACGCGAAATTTTTTTTCAAAAGAGCCCATACTTTTTAATATATTACTAAAATACCACTGCAGTAGTATATAAAAAAAGTATAACCATATACTATATGTATATTTGTATACTTGACATACATACTATTCTAGATGGTTTAGTATTATGATATACTCCGTCTAGATACACTTCGGGCCATAGATGTCCTAAATCTAGAGATATAAACATGAGAGTATCTACTCCCTATGAGTAGAAAATAATTTCCTTATATATATATATATATATATATATGTTTTCCGAAAGGGAAAGCCATATATAAGCTTGCTCTGTGGAAATAAATTAAGCTTTTCTGTTTTAATCCCTGCCTTTCTTTAAGCTCGTTCATATAGGACAATATGTCTATGCTAGGGACCCTAGAGGAGAAACCTCTACGTGTGTTGTTCTCGTGTTGGCCCTGGTTGCGGTGTTTGTAGAGAATCCTGTTTGCGCAGAGAAGTGTTCTCTTCGCGTGGAACTGCCTGGGGAGATGATAGAGCCTGAGTCATTTGTGTGCGTGGCTGGGGATAGCGAGGGAGAAGACCGGGTTAGCCTAGTTCTAAAGCAAGCTAGTGATACATACGATGAGTACTGAGTAGGGCTGACACAAGCATAGTCGCATGACCGGTTGAAACGTTGGTCCCGCCAGCCTGCAAAAGATCCTGAGAAGCATAATCCACATACGCATATTCACTAATCACGCATGCATCCTGCATCCACCATCCATAAAGCAAAACAAGTGCTCCAAATAGTTACGCCGCATAGTGCTTGAATAGTGAGAAAGTTGGGTGCCTAAGCCACTCCCAGGTGAGTGCTCCTGCACTGTTCATATTCGAATTTGAATAGTAGCGAGTATTTTGAATAGTAACCACTTAATTTGAATAGTGTTGTAAATAGTTACTCGAGAATTTTAAATTTAAATTTTTAGTTCGAGTTTGTTCCAGCAGCTTAGCGTAATCGTGTAATAGTGGTATCAGAGCCTGGTTATTATTATTCGAATTTAAGGAATTTACTATAATATGTTGAAGATTAAAAAGTTACATTGTTTAAATTTAGAAGTTAATACATGAATGACCGTCAATACTAAAGAGAATATAAATATAAGGTGCATACTAAATAGCTCTGAAGAACATACTTGGCATACCTCTCACAGACAAATAAACTTAATAGTTGATTTGATACATAACTTTTACATATCTTGGGGAAAGAGGTAAGACGATGTAGAACTAAAATTTGACAGACCGCAAAAGGAACATAAGCACCTTGAAGAGCAATATTCAGCTACTAATAATAAATTAGAACTAACATTATAGACTTTAGAAGAAAGTAAAGTTTCCCTAGGAAGAATCAGCCAAAATAGTGATTATATTAAAAAGGAGATAACTTATCTATATAAGAATTTAGATAGTATAAATATTGCTGAGCACAGCAAAGAAATTGTGTTATCATCAGCAGGAATAGTAGAGTTTACTAGATCTTTAAACTCAGAAAGATGGAAGTATCTAAGAGCCTCTGTAGAAGAGACAAGTCACTCCAGCTTGTAAATAGAGACATAAGACCTTTAGGTTTTATAGATAAACTGAAGGGAGGATGTGATGATATTGAAACCATAGAAGAAATGATAGACGTAGAAAGAGATCTTGAAAGATATCAGAAAGATACTTTAATAAAAATAAGGCCTCAACAAATATATCAAATGGGTTGGTTTGAAAATAAAAATGGATTATATAGAATATCTAGAGAACTATAATTAAGTGTATTGACAAAACCAGTTTTGCTAAGAATTGTTAGTAAACAATTTGTGAATGCTTTAAAATATTAGGGGTATAAATATATACATCAGGGAATGTATATCATTGGAATTAAAGGAATGGCAAGGAAAAAATTGGGAACCAAGGTTTTAATAACTTTATTAGATAAAAGATGGGACTCAATAAATAAACCAGCATTAGGATTTTTAGAAGGTGATATGAATGAAAACATGTTAATAACATATATAGCCCTAGATTTAATAATGCCAGTAAAAGAATTTATAGATAAGATGATTTTTGGATTTCAGACCAAAGGCTATGAAAGACTTTAAAGGAACAAATCTATTAGTAAGCATAGAATTTATAGGAAAGTTAACCAATAGAAGTGGAACCAAATATAAGGTAAATGTGAACAATGTTATAGAAAGTATGCAATCTAAAGGAATAAAATTTATGAGTCCTTTGAAAATAAGTTCTAAAGAAAGGGCAGGAGAAGAATGGACAATATAAGCATATGGGTTCAAAAAGAAGAGAATTTGAAAAGATAGTTCAATTCCAGAATTATAGAAGTGATGGTGCTATATTAAATTTAGCAGCACATGATCCTATAGATTGATCAAATATAATTAGGTGTAGCATCCGGTTTTAAGAACAAAACCAGATACACACCATATGTGAGCCAATAAGTCAAATCTCACATATAGCTACAAGTAAGGGTAATATCGAAAGACAATGCTCAATATATAACGTACTTAGTATAAAGGATATAACCTTAGACACCAAACAGCGAAAAGACAACTTCGATCTTCGGGTGAAGACTTCAATTCCACAGGGACGACTAACTGGTTGATCACAAGCCTAATTCCTCCAAACTCTAGCAATCTGGTACCCATCCGAGATTTTTCTAGATATTTAAAAAGTAAAGCAAGTGTAACTACATGTCATACTCAACAAATATAACATGGGGTTCATGGGGCTCAAAAGGCTGACACTAGTTAACTGCGATTAGCTTTTAATGAGTCATGATTTTCGCAAAAGGGTGGCAACAAGTTTATTCACACCCATAAACACATGATCAGGTAAACATAAATAATGAATAGCATAAACAGTAATCATTAATGAGCATATTTATCATTAGTATCATTAGTGTTCATCATCTATTCCACAAGGGTCCAAGGCCGCTCGTGACCGTGAGCACGGCTGATATACCAGTTTTACACTCTACAGAGGTTATACACTTTCACTATGAGTCATGATTTAATCTTTCACCCGAGGTCACAAGCCTCTTATCCCACTACCAAGGAAGGTCGGCAGGGTTCACTATGAAGCCTTTCAAAGGATCGTCTACCAAGTTAGGTCCGCTAAGGTTTCCCCATCAATAAGCATGAACCCCCGCCAAGGAGTGACTAACAAAATACCAAGAAACCAAAGTGCACCCTCTTGGCAAGCCGAGATCATACCTATTGGAGCCCGTCTTACGCCTATAAAGGTAACCACTAATAAGCTAGAAAAGGTCCTCATACTGAGCTAAAGCCAGAGCCATATAGCCCTCACAGCTGTACTGTAAGTCCTGGATGTTCGCTTACAGATAAGTCCTTAGGGAGAGAAATCTAGAGCATTTAGAAAATAGCTAAACACTCTAGTCCCCTATTTCAATGTTGCTAAAAAGTCATATTTTAGTGTTTATTGCATATACCATTAGTCAAGTTACATGATCAAGGTTTTGGTTCAGCACTAGCAAAGCTACCCAATGTAATAACCCAAAGGTGACCAGGAATCCAGGATATCAATTAGTTAGGAAAATCAGTACAGTTGCCAAGGTAGACACATGCAACATGAATTAAATGATTAAAGGTGAATAGGTAACAAGGATGGTCCCATGCTATACTTGCCTTAAAACTCTGATCCTTCTTCAAGTCCAAAACTTCAAAGGAACTCCTTGATCTACACGTAAAGCTCACCAACTGGACATGATCATAAAGCACCACACAAGCATCCGAACAAACATGCATAGCATTCAAACATAACTATATTAGAACAATACACCAATCAATGAAATCAAATTTGTGCATTACTATGATCACACAGACGCGAAAAGCACGCTAATTGAAGCTATGGTAAAAAAGATACATCTACCGAAAGATTTGTTTTAAAAAGAAAGCTATAGGCTTCATTTGTTTTAATTATAAAACATATATAAGATACTTCAGAAAAATATCTAAATTGAATTAAGTCAAATTATATTTGTATTAGAAAACCAACATAAGACTAATCTTATTTTATTTACATAAGACTACGGTGAAAATCCCTAATTGCTTTTAATTGAAAAACTAATATAGATTAATCAAATTACTATTTTATTCAAAAGCTTCAAACATGTTAAACAATACTACTAATACGTACATTATGTTGTTACAAATCTAACGCAATTTGAACAGGCCAAATCGGAATTAAAACACAAAAGATGTGATTAGAACAATAGCAGTGGCATTGTTGTAAATAACGAGAACTTATTTTCAATTTAAAATAAATCAAAATCAGTTTTAAATCGACTCAGGGACGGTGGGCGCAAATATTCAAAAGCCAAGGGGCACTTTAATAAAAATACCAGCGAAAGGGTATCTTCTAATCTAGGCCATAGATCTCCACATGGACGGCCAAGAGCATTTGGGAGGGGACAGGAGTGGCCAGCGCTATAGCCGACGGCAGCGCCATGGCCAGAAAACAGAGCACCTTGCCGGTGATTGCAAAAACAACATAGAGGACCCATTTCTCTATGGGGAAGACATGGGACGTGGATAGGACTACCGCGAGCTCACCTAGGCACTTTTCTTAGACAGAGATATCTCGGTGTAGGCACTAGGCTAGATGGGGTGGACGGCAGCTCCCTACGATGCACAACAGTGATGAGAACAACACAGAGAGAAAGAGAGAAGGAGGGAAAGGCATTGGTAGCTTCTTCACCTATACCCGAGGCTCGGTAGTGACTCGTAGGCGTCGGCACAGCAGCGGATAATGACCACCATGGCGGCGGTGATTTCCTCTACTCGGCGAGATCCCGAGTGGGTAGCAGTGGCAGTAGCTAGGGCTCGAGGTGGCGCTAGG
Source organism: Miscanthus lutarioriparius (assembly GCA_904845875.1). Classification (NCBI taxonomy): domain Eukaryota; kingdom Viridiplantae; phylum Streptophyta; class Magnoliopsida; order Poales; family Poaceae; genus Miscanthus; species Miscanthus lutarioriparius. Next base: position 41,720,565 of record CAJGYO010000009.1, read on the forward strand.
GTTGGTAGACGGGAGCGGCGCACCTAGGGCTCGATTTTATAGGGCCTAGGCATGGCGCGCACGCCAAAATCGCAGCGCGTGTGTGGTGGCGGGACTTCATCGGGGCAGAGTCTGCTCTAGGAATAGGAGGTAGGAGACGGCGATGACAAGTGGGCCTGGCGTGGTAGTGGCATAGGGTGAGAGAGAAGAGCGTGGGAGTGGCTTAGCTTGTTGGGCTGTGGCCTGGCGAAAGGAATAGAGAGGAGAAGGGCCTATGGCTTGGGCTGCTTGGCAGCTGGGACGCGCGAAGGGAAAAAAGGCCGAGTAGCCTTTGGGCTGTGGAGGGGAGGCAGGCCAAGAGGGAGCAGGCCACGGGCCAAATTGAGTAGGGGAGAGTTTTTTTTCTTTTATTTCCAAACAATTTTCAAATGTATTTTGAATTCCATTTTGAAATTTTGAAACCAATCACTCAATACAAAATAATATACTACAGCATGAATGCACAACCATGTTGCTAAACCCTATAAAAAATTTTATTTTAATGAAAAATTTTATTTTCCTATGTTTTCATGAGCACCAAAAATACAAAATTAAAGCATTTCAACTCTATTTTCAAAACTGCAAATTTTAGGGTGTTACAATTCTACCCCCCTTCAGATGAATCTTGTCCTCGAGATTCGGAAGATGTCGACTAGGAGATAGGGATACTCCAAACAATTCTCTGGTAACTCCAATCACTAGGCCACCTTTCCTTTTTAGTCCATAATATCAATTCTTCTTAAAATATTCATCTTCCAACGGAGCCTCCTTACTTTCTTGATCCATAATAGATTCTATCACAAATCTTCATTAATGATTTCGGTTAAGTTGCTCAAACTTGGAATACAATTCTTAGTCCTTGGTGTCACCCGAACCTTCTTAGTACAACTCTCCGTTGCAAAGGGCATCGTCTGTGACTTTTACTTCTCTAGGTGATAGCACTTTTCCAAGTCATAATCAATCTCATTCCAACAAGGATATCACAAGCTCAAGACCAACTTAGTGAAGATATCCTATAGATTCTTGTGATCCTCCTATATGTCACTTTTACTTCCAACAAACTGTACTTCCATGCTTCACAATGGATAACTCCAGATAACATGTTAAGTAGTTCAACTTACGCTTCCTTATCAGATTAACCGATTCTTCCAAGTGAGAGCTAGAGAGCATAACTAAACTTCATAGGCGTGGTTGTCTATCTTATTGATCTCCTCCAAAGGTGTTTGTTCCTGTACATTGACATCTAAAAACTCACAATCCACTTTACTATCCTCACAGGACACCCTTTCTAGTAGGTCATTCTCATATTCCTCAGCTGCTGGTCAAATACCGTCATACTTAATTCTTTCTCCTGATGGTGTTGTTACTAGCACCGAACGTTGAGCATACTTAATTACTCCTTTACAAACAAATAACCATCAGTTTCCAAGGATAACATCAATGTCCATTAACTCCAAAACTATAAGGTTTGCCTCGAAGTTCTTCCCTTTTACGTTATGACTAACTTTTGGGTGTATGCGGTTTGCCTTCTTTTCTCCTCCTAGAGAGTTAACAATTAGAGGTTTCCTCATTGGAAGCATATTTATCTTATGTTCTTCCACATATTCCCTAGAGATGAATAAATGTGACGCACTAGGGTCAAACAACACCATAGCAGTGTGTGAACTTACTGCAATTAGACCATAAACAACCTCCTTAGCTCCATGAGTGGTAATCAGATCCACATTGTTCAACCTGCCTTGAATGTAGTTTTGCTTTAACATATTGCCTTGCACCTGCTCCTTATGGACATTCTGTTCTAGCTACTGCTGCTGTTGATTCTGGCTTTGATTACTCTCAGCAAACTTCTCAAGACAATCGTTCTTATAGGGTTCAATCTCACCACAATCATAACCTTTCTTACTAGTAGAAGTATTTGTCATTATCAAGGTGATAGCGGGAGATGACAGACATGGCTCTTGAGAGCTAAAATGTTGCACTTCATCATTAGATTGATGATACTGATCTTGATCATTGCTTTCAAGCAGATTCATAGGGTGTGACTAACATTCTGGTTGTGTAGCAAAATGGAGACGAGTATTTCTTAACTGACGTTGAAGGTCACACTTTTCTCCTCTTCTCTTCCATCTCTCGATGCTTGTTCTCAATTACAATTGCTTTGTCCACCAATGTTTGATAGTCGGCATACACCACGGTCATCAGCTATAGTTGCAATCCATCATTTAGTCCTTTCAAAACGTTTTTGCTTCTTAGCATCACTATCCACCTCTTTTGGAGCATAGCATGACAATTGAGTGAACCGGTTACGATACTCACACACTGACATAGATCCTTGCTTCAAGTTGAGGAACTCTTCTTGCTTAAGTTCTATGTCACCTAATGGGATATGATAGGACCTGAAATTGTCCTTGAATTCCTGCCAGGTGATGGCAGGAGCATTGTTGGGACGCCCATACTCAAATGACTCCCACCAATCTTGGGCAGTTCCTTGCAGTTGACCAGAAGCATAAAGCACATTTCATGGTCATCACACTGAGCTATGTCCAATTGTCGATCCACAGCTCTAAGCCAGTCATCAGCTTCAAGTGGTTTGCTTGTATGAGAGAATGCCGATGGGTGTCCCTTCATAAATTCACCATGGTTATCAATAGGTGGCGCTTGATGCAGGTTGTTCAACACACTTTGAGCAATTGTCTATAATAACTGAGTCTGTGTCATCAAAGCATGCTTTATAGATGGGGAATTAGGTGGCGGTGGATTAGAATTGGCAGTATTCCTTCGATCATCATGCGAGGCACTTGTCCTAGTAGCAACCATCTATTTTCAACATGTATGAATTAGAACTCAGTCGTTCATAACATCCTTAATTATAGCTTCAAGACGACAGGATAGGATTGATGGCAACAGAGACAAGAGAAGACCAAACCCTAGAGATAACTAATACTTCCAAATGAAGCGCTAGAATGAAAGAATCTTCATCTTGCAAATCCTTCAAAATGGCTACCCCCCTTAAGAAAAGATCAACTAGGGGACACAAAAATGGTAGCTTACAATTTCTTCCAGATGAGCTAACTAGTATCAAGACATTCTGACATCCCAATGATACTCTTGTGTATGGGCAAGAAGAAGAAATCTGGAATTCATCGCGAGCTGAAAAACAGCAGCACAGTAAAATAGCTGTAGCTCTCATTCTGTTAACCCAATGAAGTTGTAGCTTATACCGTTGGAAAGCTTACGAAATTATCTACAACTCTCGTGTCGAACACTTTTCCAAATTCTAATGTTCAGGTTGTCAAAAATAGTGCACAACAGAAGCTGATCTAGGTTTCAGGCAGCACTGATGTATCATCTTGTGATTTTTGTATCTCTATAACCAAAATAGCTATCAGGCTTATTCTTGCGCTCAGAGGAATAAATGGAAGTGTACTATTGCCTAGAATTTTTCCATTATTTTAGGTCATCCAAGATCAGAGATATAAGTTGATAAAAGTAGGTTGCTCCAAAGGACAGGATAGGGAGAACAGGATATAAGCCAAAACCCAACTATTTATTTCATTAATCCTTATACCATAGGCCTATAAGCTAAATGAAATTATGGGCAAACCCCATAAGATCATTGCACTCATTACAAAGATCCGAAATAGGCATAAGCATAATGAAAATTCAACAAAGCACTAAAGGTGCACAATTCAATCATTGACTCAATTGCGATACTATCGTCCTCATTGTACTAGGGGTAACAATCCTAAGACTCATCTTCAGATTATGCAAGAAGGTGGTGAGGAATAGTTCTAAAAGCATATCAAACCAAGGAGTAAAGATGAGAACATATACTTTAAAATAAGCACCAAGGTAGAGATGAATAGCAAGGGTAGAGATATGGTAGAGAAGAAAATATCAAGGTTCATAGAGCAAGGGTTTTTGTAGCAACTTGTAAACCTTAACATGGCCAGTTTATACTAGGCTTATGTTCTACAGTCAGCATTGCTTTGATACCACTTTATAGCACCCGGTTTTAAGAACAAAACCAGATACACACCATAAGCCCAGGAAGTCAAATCTCACATATAGCAACAAGTAAGGGTAATATCGAAAGACAATGCTCAATATATAACATACTTAGTATAAAGGATATAACCTTAGACACCAACACAGTGGAAAGACAACTCCGATCTTCGGGTGAAGACTCTAATTCCACAGCGACAACTGACTGGTTGATCACAAGCCTAATTCCTCCAAACTCTAGCAATCTGGTACCCATCCGGAATTTTTCCACATATTAAAAAAGTAAAGCAAGCGTAAGTATATGTCGTACTCAACAAATATAACATGGGGTTCATGAGGCTCAAAAGGCTGACACTAGTTAACTATGATTAGCTTTTAATGAGTCATAATTTTAGCAATAGGGTGGTAACAAGTTTATTCACAGCCTATAAACACATGATCAGGTAAACAAGAATAATGAATAGCATAAACAATAATCATTAGTGAGCATCAGTATCATTAGTGTTCATCATCTATTCTGTAAGGGTCCAAGGCCGCTCGTGACCATGAGCACGACTGATATACCAATTTTACACTCTGTAGAGGTTGTACACTTTCACTGTGAGTCGTGATTTACCCTTTTGCCCGAGGTCGCGAGCCTCTCATCCCACTACCAAGGAAGGTCGGTAGGGTTCACTATGAAGTCTTTCAAAGGTTCGTCTAACAAGTTAGGGCCGCTAAGGTTTCCCCATCAATAAGCATGAACCCCCCTCCAAGGAGTGACTAAGAAAATACCAAGAAACCAAAGTGCTCCCTCTTGGTAGGCCGAGATCATACCTGTCGGAACCCCTCTTAAGCCATAAAGGTAACCACTAACAAGCTAGAAAAGGTCCTCATACTGAGCTAAAGCCAGAGCCACATAGTCCTCACAGCTGGACTGTAAGTCCCGGATGTTCGCTTATAGGTAAGTCCTTATGGAGAGGAATCTAGAGCATTTAGAAAGTAGCTAAACAATCCAGCCCCCTATTTCCATGTTGCTAAAAATTCATGTTTTAGTGTTTATTGCATATACCATTAGTCACGTTACATGATATTGGTTTTGGTTGAGCACTATCAAAGCTACCCAATGCAATAACCCAAAGGTGTCAAGGAATCCAGGATATCAATTAGCTAGGAAAATCACTACAGTTGCAAAGGTAGACACATGCTGCATGAATTAAATGATTAAAGGTGAATCGGTAAGAAGGATGGTCCCATGCTATACTTGCCTTTAAACTCTGATCCTTATTCAAGTCCAAAACTTCAAAGGAACTCCTTCTTGATCAACACATAAAGCTCATCGACTGGACATGATCATAAAGCACCACACAAGCATCCGAACAAACATGCATAGCATTCATACATAACTATATTAGAACAATACACCAATCAATGAAATCAAATCTATGCGTTACTATGATCACACAAACATGAAAAGCACGCTAATCGGAGCTACGGTGAAAAAGATACATCTACCAAAAGATTTGCTTTAAAAAGAAAGTTATAGGCTTCATTTATTTTAATTATGAAACATATATAAGATACTTCAGAAAAATATCTAAATTGAATTAAGTCAAATTATATTTGTATTAGAAAACCAACATAAGACTAATCTTACTTTATTTACATAAGACTACGGTGAAAATCCCAAATTGCTTTTAATTGAAAGCTAATATAGATTAATCAAATTACTATTTTATTCAAAAGCTTCAAACATGTTAAACAATACCACTAATACATACATTACGTTGTTATGAATCTAACGCAATTTGAACGGGCCAAATCGGAGTTGAAACACAAAAGATGTGATTAGAACAATAGCAGTGGCATTGTTGTAAATAACCAGAACTTATTTTTGATTTAAAATAAATCAAAATCTTTTTTAAATCGACTCAGGGACGGCGGGCGCAAATATCCAATAGCCAAGGGGCTCTTTAATAAAAATACTAGCGAAAGGGTATCTTCTAATCTAGGCCATAGATCTCCACATGGACGACCGAGAGCATTTGGGAGGGGACAGGAGTGGCCTGCGCTGTAGCCGACGGCAGCGCCATGGCCGAAAAATAGAGCACCTCGCCAGTGATTGTGAAAACGACATAGAGGACCCAATTCTCTATGGGGAAGACACGGGGACGTAGAGAGGACTACCGCGAGCACACCTAGGCACTTTTCTCAGACGGAGATAGCTCGGTGTAGGCACTAGGCTGGATGGGGCGGACGGTGGCTCCCTGCAATCCACAGCAGTGATGAGAACAACACAAAGAGAAAGAGAGAAGGGGGAAAGGCATTGGTAGCTTCTTCACCTATACGAAGCTCGGCAGTGACTCGTAGGCATCGGCACAACAGCGGACTGTGACCACCGTGGCGGCAGCGATTTCCTCTGCTCGACGAGATTTGAGCGGGCGGCAGTGGCAGCAGATAGGGCTCGAGGCAGCGCTAGGTTTGGTAGTGGGGAGCGGTGCACCTAGGGCTCGGTTTTATAGGGCCTAGGCATGGTGCGCATGCCAAGACCAGGGCACGCATTCGACAGCGGGACTTCATCGGGGCAGAGTCTGCTCTAGGCACGGGAGGTAGGAGATAGAGCCGATAAGTGGGCCCAACATGGTAGTGGCACAGGGTGAGAGAGAAGAGCGTGGGCACGGCTTGGCCTGCTGGGCTATGGCCTAGCGAAAGGGAAAGAGAGGAGGCGGGCCTACGGCTTGGGCTGCTCGGCAGTTGGGCCGCACGATGGGAAAAAAGGTCGAGCGGCCTTCGCGCTGCGGAGGGGAGGTAGGCCAAGAGGGAGCAGGTCATGGGCCAGATTGAGTAGGGGAGAGTTTTTATTATTATTATTTTTTCTTTTATTTCCAAACCATTTTCGAATGTATTTTGAATTCCATTTTGAAATTTTGAAACCAATCACTCAATACAAAATAATATATAGCAACATGAATGCACAACCTTGTTGCTAAACCCTATGATAAATTTTATTTTAATGAAAAATTTTATTTTCCTATGTTTTCATGAGCACCAAAAATACAAAATTAAAGCATTTCAACTCTATTTTCAAAACTGCAAATTTTAGGGTGTTACAATTCTACCCTCCTTAAGATGAATGTCGTCCTCGAGATTCGGAAGACGTCGATTAGGAGATAGGGATACTCCAAACAATTCTCAGGTAAGTCCAATCACTAGGCCACCTTTCCTTTTTAGTCCATAATATCAATTCTTCTTCTTAAAATATTCATCTTCCAACGGAGCCTCTTGCATTCTTGATCTAGAATAGATTCTATCACCAATCTTTATTAATGATTCCGGTTAAGTTGCTCGAACTTGGAATACAATTCTTAGTCCTTGGTGTCACCCAAACCTTCTTAGCACAACTCTCCGTTGCTAAGGGCAATGGCTGCAACTTTTACTTCTCTAGGTGATAGCACTTTTCCAAGTCATAATCAATCTCATTCCAACAACGATATCACAAGCTCAAGACCAACTTAGTGAAGATGTCCTGTAGATTCTTGTGATCCTCCTATATGTCACTTTTACTTCCAAAATACAGTACTTCCATGCTTCACAATGGATAACTCCGGATAACATGTTAGGTAGTTGAACTCACGCTTCCTTATCAGATTAACTGATTCTTCCAAGTGAGAGCTAGAGAGCATAACTGAACTTCATATGGCACCTTGAGCATTCGGACCCTTCTTAGTTGGATAGTTTGCATAGGCATGATCGTATATCTTATTGATCTCCTCCAAAGGTGTTTGTTCCTCTACATTGACATCTGAAAACTCACAATCCACTTTACTATCCTCACAGGACACCCTTTCCAGTAGGTCATTCTCATATTCCTCAGGTGCAGGTAGAATACCCTCATACTTAATTCTTTCTCCTAATGTTTTTGTTAGTAGCACCAAACGTTGAGCATACTTAATTACTCCTTTATAAGCAGATAACCATCCCTTTCCAAGGATAACATCAATGTTCATTAACCCCAAAACTATAAGGTTTGCCTCGAAGTTCTTCCCTTTTACGTTAAGACTAACTTTTGGGCATATGCGTTTTGCCTTCTTTTCTCCTCCTAGAGAGTTAACAATTAGAGGTTTCCTCATCAGAAGCATAGTTATCCTATGTTCTTCCACATATTCCCTAGAGATGAATGAATGTGATGCACTGGTGTCACACCCAATTTTAAGGATAAAATTGAATGCACTAAACTCATGTGTGCCCAGGGATCAGTCACACACATAAGTTGACAAATTACAAAAGTATCATCACGGTGTATCTTACATCACGAGTAATACCATAACATAGTCTTACATAACACAACGGAAATTAAAAAGGTAGCTCTCACGTGGAAGCTCCAACACAGGGACGATCAACTGGTTGACCACAAGCCTAATAATCCTCCGAAAACTCCTCATACACGTTGTCATCTGTTACCCATCCGGGATTTTTATCCAAATATAGAAAGTAAACAAGCATAAGTACATCCCATACTCAACAAGATAACATGGGGTTCATGAGGCTCAAAAAGGATGACACTGGTTTACTGCTGTTAGCACTTTTAGTAAGTCAAGATTTTATCATCAGTGATTGTCAAGTTATGCTTAAGCTCCCATTTAAACCCACATGATCATATATCTGATCCAATTGAGTCATGTAACATCATCATAATATCATCATAATCATCTCGTATAAACAACATTATAAGTAGCCATCTATTCAGTGAGTTTTCCGGGCCGCTCGTGACCGTGAGCACGGCTGTTATAACAGTTTGTAACCCTCTACAGAGGTGGTGCACATTCACCGCAAGTCGTGATTCCCATTTGCCTGGGTTAATTACTCCCATATCATTACCAAGGTGAGCGGGCAGGGTACACTATGAAGCCATTTCATAGGTTTCTCTAACAAGTTAGGGCCGCTAGGTTTCCTTGGCAGGCATATGTAGGAACCCCCCTTTCCTATGGCACATATCCATCGCGGCTATACACATAGGAATAGAGGCAGCCCTATACCCAACATGGCAAGCCCCATTTGCGCCAAAAAGGTAACCGCTAACTAGCTAGAAAAGGTCCTATTACTGAGCTAAAGTCAGAGCCATATGACTCTCACGGTTGCACTGTCAGTCCCAGCTTTTGCCGATAGATAAGTCCTTATGGAGGGCCGAGTGCAACATGATCAACAGTCATTTGCACCTTCGCCCTGTGGAACAGTTGTTATAAATTAGGTTATACTTTTAGTTCCATAGATTCATTCATCATCATGTAGATCATGTTCAGTTAGAGCACTAGCATTCTACCCATATGCAATTACCCAATAGGAGTCAAGGGAACAAGTCATCAAATGTCTAGAATGTCCTTAGGGTTATCAAAATTAGACACATGCACATGAGTATTTGATTAAAGTGAAATAGGACATCAAGGTAGGCCCATGCTATACTTGCCTTGGTTCACAAACTCTTGTTGGTCCTGCTGGTCGTCGAAGAATTCTTGATCTCCAACGTTCTCCTCACCGTCTGAACGCGACCAACACGGCAACATACAACATTCCAAAAGCATTCATGCAAAGCAAACATTCCTATCATTAGAATAGTACACCAACAGTATAGAAAACAAGATAAAATGTTTGTGAAAATGATCTACGTCTCGCTACGATCACGTCAACGCGAAGTTCACGAAAAACGAAGCTAAAATGCGAAAGTTATGATTTAAACGGGATTTCCTATAGCAATATATTTAATTAAATCTAACCATGAAATTTAAAAGTTCCAAACTTGACTAACAGTGGTTCAAACATGTAGATTATGAAATTACGAAGCTAACGCGATTTGAACGGATCAATTCGGAGCTAAAACGACAATTTTATAAGCAAGCCAGTTCAAATGGCAATTCTGTAAATACTGAAAATGTATTTTAGACTAAAGCAGCGAACTTTACGTTTTCAAAATGAGAATGCGTAATCGCAGAAATGCGCTAAGGACGGCGGGTTAGGACTTAGCTAATTACAGGGTCTCTTTAGCAAATTGACCCCCGAAGAGGTATCGGCCAATCAGAGTCGTCGGATTAGAAAGGAACGGCCAGAAACGAATCCGGGGGAGAGAGAAGGAGGATGGCCAGCCAGAACAGTGATGCCGGTGGCAAACTCCATTGCCGGCGGCATGGAGGTCACCGGAGCGCGCGGCCAGAGGCCTACGGGCCACGGTTCGGAAATCCGGAGGCACCGGGAGAAAGCTGGGGAGAAGGGGAACTCGCCCAGGGCATCACGACGGCCGGAGGAGTGAGCCAAGGCGGCGGACGCCATGGCCGGCGGCCAAAGCTTGCGGGCGCATGCGGCCAGGGTGCTAGAAGCCATGAAAAACGAATTAACGGTACCGGAAGGTAGAGGGAAGCCAGGGGTTCTCACCGCGGGGAAAAACGAGGACTGGGAAGGCTCGGGGACGGCGGCCGGTGGAGCTCCTCCGTGCGGCGGTTGTGGGGCTTCCGATGCGTGAATGTGAGAGAAAATGGCGCGGGGGAGCAGCAGGGGCGCGCTGGGGGCTCGACTCCTATTTATCAAGGCCGAGGAGCGGGGGGACGCCCACGACGCCCGTCAGTGGTGATGGTTGCTCGAGACGTCGGGCGTATGGACGGTTCCGAGCAGCGTGGGAAGGGGCAACACCGACATGTGGGGTCGGGCGGTCATGGCCACGGGCGCTAGGAAGGCTCGGCTGGCGGTTCTTTGGGCGGCTATGTTGGGATGGCAGATGTGTTAAAATGGGTGGCCGGCACCTTGGGCCAAGCGAGGTGTGCAAGGAGGGAGGCGAGCTGGGCCGGCGTGGTGGGGAGCAAGGCCAGCAGAAGGAAAGCCTGCGGGCCGAAATTCAAGAAGGGATAGAAAAATGAATTTTGCATTTTTCTTTTTCCAAATAGATTTCCAAAAGCATTTTCAAATAGGTTTTGAATTCATTTGAACTTTGAATCAAGATCAATCATCACAAAATTAGATATGCAGCAGCATGTATGCATCAAAAAGTTTCTAACCTTATTTCTAATTTTAATTCCACAAAATTTATTATTTTCCTATATTTTAATGCACACATATTTGTATAAATAAATCATATTTACTAATTTTAAAAGAATGTAATTTTTAGGGTGTTACAATTCTACCCCCCTTAAGATGAATCTCGTCCTCGAGATTTGGAAGACGTCGACTAAAGAATTGCAGATTCTCCGCCTCTGGATTCTTCTTTACTTCCTCGTGTAGTTCCATCGTCTCGATAGGGATCCCACTTTACTTTGCATACATGTTGATCTTACTCCAAGTAACTTGTCCAATTGATTTCAAGATTCTAATAGGTACCTTGAACAACCCTCAGGTAATCACTAAGTTACCTTTCCTATAATACGAATTCTCTTCAAAATATCCACCTTCCGACGAAGTCCTGACGAATCTCTTGGTCAGAAGAAAATTCTTCTACCAATCTTCAAAACATTAATGTTTCTGGCTAAGTTGCTCGAACTGGGGATATAACTCTTAATCCTTGGTGTCACCCGAACCTTCTTAGCATAATTCTCCGTTGCTAAGAGCATCGGCCATGACTTTGCTCCTTAAAGTAATAGCACTTGTCCAAGTCGTAATCAATTTTCATTCCAACGAGGATTTCACAAGCTCAAGACCAACTTGGCGAAGATGTCCTGTAGATTCTTGTGATCCTCATAGATGTCACTTGTACTTCCAAGAAGATAGTACTTTCATGCTCCACAATGAGTAACTTCAGATACTTGTTAGGTAGTTCAACTCACGCTTCCTTAGTTTACTTAATGAACAAGCCACTTCTTTGGGTACCACCACGCTTCCGCTGCGCAAACTAGAACGTACGCTACTTCATCTTACAGATTCTTCAACTTGGCTACCCCCCTTAAGAAAATATAAACCAAGGGACACCAAAGTATAGCTTGCATCTCCTTTTAGATGAGCTAACTAATATCAAGACGTTATGTCATCCCATTGATACTCTTGTATATAGGCAAAAACAAGAAATCTAGAATTCTTCGCGAGCAGAAAAACAGCAGCGTCGTAAAACGGAAGTAACTCCTATTGTGTTAATCTGATGGAGCTATAGCTTATACCGTTGGAAAGCTTATAAAATTCTCCACACTTCCTTATAGAACACTTTTCCAAATTCTGAAGCTAACTTGGTCGAAAACAGTGCACAACCGAAATTACTCCAGATTTCAAACAGCACAGATGCATCGGCTTGTGATTTTGGTATCTCCATAACCAAAATAGCTATCAAGCTGATTCTTGCGCTCAGAGAAATATATTGAAGTGTGCTATTGTCCAGAATTTTCTCATGATTTTTTTGTCTTCCAAATTCAGAGATATAGGCCGAAGAGTGCAGACTACTCTGAAAAGACAGGATAGAGAAAACAGAAGAAAACTAAAACCCGACTATTTATTTCATTAATCCTTATGACTTAGGCTTATAACTAAACGAAATTGTGGGAACACCCAACAAGATCATTGCAATCATTACAAAGATTCAAAATAATCATAAGCATAATGACAATTCAACAATCAATAAAGATGCACAACTTAATCATTGACTCAACTAGCGATACTATCGTCCTTATTATGCTAGGTGTAACAATCCTAAGACTCTTCTCCAGATTACGCAAGAAGGTGATGTGGGATAGTTCTAAAAGCATATCAAATCAAGGGGTGAAGATGAGAACAAAGTCTTCAAAATAAGCACCAAGGTAGAGACGAATAGCAAAGATAGAGATATAGTAGAGAAGAAAATATTAAGGTTCATAGACCAAGGGTTTTTGCAGCAACTTATAAATTTTAAAGCGACCAGTTTCTACTAGGCTTGCGTCCTACAGTCAACACTGCTCTGATACCAATTTGTCACACCCAATTTTAAGGATAAAATTGAATGCACTAAACTCATGTGTGCCCAGGGATCAGTCACACACATAAGTTGACAAATCACAAAAGTATCATCACGGTGTATCTTACATCACGAGTAATACCATAACATAGTCTTACATAACACAGCGGAAATTAAAAAGGTAGCTCTCAGGTGAAAGCTCCAACACAGGGACTATCAACTGGTTGCCCACAAGCCTAATAATCCTTCGAAAACTCATCATACACGTTGTCATCTGTTACCCATCTAGGATTTTTATCCAAATATAGAAAGTAAACAAGCGTAAGTACATCCCGTACTCAACAAGATAACATGGGGTTCATGAGGCTCAAAAAGGATGACACTGGTTTACTGCTGTTAGCACTTTTAGTAAGTCAAGATTTTATCATCAGTGATTGTCAAGTTATGCTTAAGCTCCCATTTAAACCCACATGATCATATATCCGATTCAATTGAGTCATGTAACATCATCATAATATCATCATAATCATCTCGTATAAACAACATTATAAGTAGCCATCTATTCTATGAGTTTTTCGGGCCACTCGTGACCGTGAGCACGGCTGTTATAACAGTTTGTAACCCTCTGCAGAGGTGGTGCACATTCACCTTGAGTCGTAATTCCCATTTGCCCGGGTTAATTACTCCAATATCACTACCAAGGTGAGCGGGCGGGGTACACTATGAAGCAATTTCATAGGTTTCTCTAACAAGTTAGGGCCGCTAGGTTTCCTTGGCAGGCAGATGTAGGAACCCCCCTTTCCTATGGCACATATCCATCGCGGCTATACACATAGAAACATAGGAAGCCCTATACCCAACGTGGCAAGCCCCATTTGCGGCAAAAAGGTAACCTCTAACTAGCTAGAAAAGGTCCTATTACTGAGCTAAAGTCAGAGCCATATGACTCTCACGGTTGCACTATCAGTCCCAGCTTTTGTCGACAGATAAGTCCTTATGGAGGGCCGAGTGCAACATGATCAACAGTCATTTGCACCTTCGCCCTATGGAACAGTTGTTATAAATCAGGTTATACTTTTAGTTCCATAGATTCAATCATCATCAGGTAGATCATATTCACTTAGAGCACTAGCATTCTACCCATATGCAATTACCCAATAGGAGTCAAGGGAACAAGTCATCAAATGTCTAGAATGTCCTTAGGGTGATCAAAATTAGACACATGCACATGAGTAATTGATTAAAGTGAAATAGGACATCAAGGTAGGCCCATGCTATACTTGCCTTGGTTCACAAACTCTTGCTGGTCCTGCTGGTCGTCGAAGAATTCTTGATCTCCAACGTTCTCCTCACCGTCTGAACGCGACCAACACGGCAACATACAACATTCCAAAAGCATTCATGCAAAGCAAACATTCCTATCATTAGAACAGTACACCAACAGTATAGAAAACAAGATAAAATGTTTGTGAAAATGATCTACGTCTCGCTGCGATCACGTCAACGCGAAGTTCACGAAAAACGGAGCTAAAATGCGAAAGTTATGATTTAAACGGAATTTCCTATAGCAATATATTTAATTAAATCTAACCATGAAATTTAAAAGTTCCAAACTTGACTAACAGTGGTTCTAACATGTAGATTATGAAATTACGAAGCTAACGCGATTTGAACGGATCAATTCGGAGCTAAAACGACAATTTTATAAGCAAAACAGTTCAAATGGCATTTCTGTAAATACTGAAAACGTATTTTAGACTAAAGCAGTGAACTTTACGTTTTCAAAACGAGAATGCGTAATCGCGGAAATGCGCTAAGGACAGCGGGTTAGGACTTAGCAAATTACAGGGTCTCTTTAGCAAATTCACCCCCGAAGAGGTATCGGCCAATCAGAGCCGTCGGATTAGAAAGGAACGGCTAGAAACGAATCTAGGGGGAGAGAGAAGGAGGATGGTCGGCCGGAACAGTGACGCCGGCGGCAAACTCCATTGCTGGCGGCATGGAGGTCACCGGAGCGCGCAGCCAGAGGCCTACGGGCCACGGTTCGGAAATCCGGAGGCACCGGGAGAAAGCTGGGGAGAAGGGGAACTCGCCCAGGCCATCACGACGGCCGAAGGAGTGAGCCAAGGCGGCGGACGCCATGGTGGCGGCCGCCAAAGCTATGGGCGACAAGTGCTGTGGCGCTAGAAGCCATGAAAAACGAAATTAACGGTACCGAAAGGAAGAGGGAAGCCAGGGGGTTCTCACCGCGGGGAAAAACAAGGACGGGGAAGGCTCGGGGACGGCGGTCCGTGCGGAGGTGAGGACGGCGGCCGGTGGAGCTCCTCCGTGCGGCAGTTGTGGGACTTCCGAGGCGTGAACGTGAGAGAAAACGATGTGGGGGAGCTGTAAGGGCGCGCTGGGGGGCTCGGCTCCTATTTATCAAGGCCGAGGAGCGGGGCGGGGGGGGGACGCTCCCACGACGCCCGTTGTGGGCAGCGGTTGCTCAGACGCCGGGCACGGACGGTTTCGAGCCGCGAGGGGAAGGGGACGGCGCCGACATGTGGGGCCGGGCGGTCAGCGCCTGTGGGCGCTAGGAAGGCTCGGCCATTCTGTTGGTGGGTGGTGGTGTCTTGGGCCAAGCAATGAAGGCTGGGCTAGGTACCGGTCTGTCAATGAGCAAGGCGTGCAAGGAGGGAGGCGAGATGGGCCGGCGTGGTGGGGAGCTAGGCCAGCAGAAGGAAAGCCTGCAGGCCGAAATTCAAGAAGGGAGAGAAAAATGAATTTTGCATTTTTCTTTTTCCAAATAGATTTCCAAAAGCATTTTCAAATAGGTTTTGAATTCATTTGAACTTTGAATCAAGATCAATCATCACAAAATTAGATATGCAGCAGCATGTATGCATCAAAAAGTTTCTAACCTTATTTCTAATTTTAATTCCACAAAATTTATTATTTTCCTATATTTTAATGCACACATATTTGTATAAATAAATCATATTTACTAATTTTAAAAGAATGTAATTTTTAGGGTGTTACAATTCTACCCCCCCCTTAAGATGAATCTCGTCCTCAAGATTTGGAAGACGTCGACAAAAGAATTGCAGATTCTCCGCCTCTGGATTCTTCTTTACTTCCTCGTGCAGTTCCATCGTCTCGATAGGGATCCCACTTTACTTTGCATACATGTTGATCTTACTCCATGTAACTTGTCCAATTGATTTCAAGATTCTGATAGGTACCTTGAACAACCCTTAGGTAATCACTAAGTTACCTTTCCTATAATACCAATTCTCTTCAAAATATCCACCTTCCGACGAAGTCCTAACGAATCTCTTGGTCAGAAGAACATTCTTCTACCAATCTTCAAAACATTAATGTTTCTGGCTAAGTTGCTCAAACTGGGGATATAACTCTTAATCCTTGGTGTCACCCGAACCTTCTTAGCATAATTCTCCGTTGCTAAGGGCATCGGCCATGACTTTGCTCCTTAAAGTAATAGCACTTGTCCAAGTCGTAATCAATTTTCATTCCAACGAGGATTTCACAAGCTCAAGACCAACTTGGTGAAGATGTCCTGTAGATTCTTGTGATCCTCATAGATGTCACTTGTACTTCCAAAAAGATAGTACTTTCATGCTCCACAATGAGTAACTTCAGATACTTGTTAGGTAGTTCAACTCACGCTTCCTTAGTTTACTTAACGAACAAGCCACTTCTTTGGGTACCACCACGCTTCCGCTGCGCAAACTAGAAGGCACGCTACTTCATCTTACAGATTCTTCAACTTGGCTACCCCCCTTAAGAAAATATAAACCAGGGGACACCAAAGTATAGCTTGCATCTCCTTTTAGATGAGCTAACTAATATCAAGACGTTCTATCATCCCATTGATACTCTTGTATATAGGCAAAAACAAGAAATCTAGAATTCTTCGCGAGCAGAAAAACAGCAGCGTCGTAAAACGGCTGTAACTCCTATTCTGTTAATCAGATGAAGTTATAGCTTATACCATTGGAAAGCTTATAAAATTCTCCACAACTTACTTCCTTATAGAACACTTTTCCAAATTCTGAAGCTAACTTGGTCGAAAACAGTGCACAACCGAAATTACTCTAGATTTCAAACAGCACAGATGCATCGGCTTGTGATTTTAGTATCTCCATAACCAAAATAGCTATCAAGCTGATTCTTATGCTCAGAGAAATATATTGAAGTGTACTATTGTCCAGAATTTTCTCATGATTTTTTTGTCTTCCAAATTCAGAGATATAAGCCGAAGAGTGCAGACTACTCCGAAAAGACAGGATAGAGAAAACAGAAGAAAACCAGAACCCGACTATTTATTTCATTAATCCTTATGCCTCAGGCCTATAACTAAATGAAATTGTGGGAACACCCAACAAGATCATTGCAATCATTACAAAGATTCAAAACAATCGTAAGCATAATGACAATTCAACAATCAATAAAGATGCACAACTCAATCATTGACTCAACTAGCGATACTATCGTCCTTATTATGCTAGGTGTAACAATCCTAAGACTCTTCTCCAGATTACGCAAGAAGGTGATGTGGGATAGTTCTAAAAGCATATCAAATCATGGGGTGAAGATGAGAACAAAGTCTTCAAAATAAGCACCAAGGTAGAGACAAATAGCAAATATAGAGATATAGTAGAGAAGAAAATATTAAGGTTCATAGACCAAGGGTTTTTTTTGCAGCAACTTATAAATTTTAAAGCGACCAGTTTCTACTAGGCTTGCGTCCTACAGTCAACACTGCTCTGATACCAATTTGTCACACCCAATTTTAAGGATAAAATTGAATGCACTAAACTCATGTGTGCCCAGGGATCAGTCACACACATAAGTTGACAAATTACAAAAGTATCATCACGGTGTATCTTACATCACGAGTAATACCATAACATAGTCTTACATAACACAGCGGAAATTAAAAAGGTAGCTCTCACATGGAAGCTCCAACATAGGGACAATCAACTGGTTGACCACAAGCCTAGTAATCCTCCAAAAACTCCTCATACACGTTGTCATCTGTTACCCATCTGGGATTTTTATCCAAATATAGAAAGTAAACAAGCGTAAGTACATTCCGTACTCAACAAGATAGCATGGGGTTCATGAGGCTCAAAAAGGATGACACTGGTTTACTGCTGTTAGCACTTTTAGTAAGTCAAGATTTTATCATCAGTGATTGTCAAGTTATGCTTAAGCTCCCATTTAAACCCACATGATCATATATCCGATCCAATTGAGTCATGTAACATCATCATAATATCATCATAATCATCTCGTATAAACAACATTATAAGTAGCCATCTATTCTATGAGTTTTTCGGGCCACTCGTGACCGTGAGCACGGCTGTTATAACAGTTTGTAACCCTCTGCAGAGGTGGTGCACATTCACCTTGAGTCGTAATTCCCATTTGCCCGGGTTAATTACTCCAATATCACTACCAAGGTGAGCGGGCGGGGTACACTATGAAGCAATTTCATAGGTTTCTCTAACAAGTTAGGGCCGCTAGGTTTCCTTGGCAGGCAGATGTAGGAACCCCCCTTTCCTATGGCACATATCCATCGCGGCTATACACATAGAAACATAGGAAGCCCTATACCCAACGTGGCAAGCCCCATTTGCGGCAAAAAGGTAACCTCTAACTAGCTAGAAAAGGTCCTATTACTGAGCTAAAGTCAGAGCCATATGACTCTCACGGTTGCACTGTCAGTCCCAGCTTTTGCCGACAGATAAGTCCTTATGGAGGGCCGAGTGCAACATGATCAACAGTCATTTGCACCTTCGCCCTATGGAACAGTTGTTATAAATCATGTTATACTTTTAGTTCCATAGATTCATTCATCATCATGTAGATCATGTTCAGTTAGAGCACTAGCATTCTACCCATATGCAATTACCCAATAGGAGTCAAGGGAACAAGTCATCAAATGTCTAGAATGTCCTTAGGGTTATCAAAATTAGACACATGCACATGAGTAATTGATTAAAGTGAAATAGGACATCAAGGTAGGCCCATGCTATACTTGCCTTGGTTCACAAACTCTTGCTGGTCCTGCTGGTCGTCGAAGAATTCTTGATCTCCAACGTTCTCCTCACCGTCTGAACGCGACCAACACGGCAACATACAACATTCCAAAAGCATTCATGCAAAGCAAACATTCCTATCATTAGAACAGTACACCAACAGTATAGAAAACAAGATAAAATGTTTGTGAAAATGATCTACGTCTCGCTACGATCACGTCAACGCGAAGTTCACGAAAAACGGAGCTAAAATGCGAAAGTTATGATTTAAACGGGATTTCCTATAGCAATATATTTAATTAAATCTAACCATGAAATTTAAAAGTTCCAAACTTGACTAACAGTGGTTCTAACTTGTAGATTATGAAATTACGAAGCTAACGCGATTTGAACGGATCAATTCGTAGCTAAAACGACAATTTTATAAGCAAAACAGTTCAAATGGCATTTCTGTAAATATTGAAAACGTATTTTAGACTAAAGCAGTGAACTTTACGTTTTCAAAACGAGAATGCGTAATCATGGAAATGCGCTACGGACGGCGGGTTAGGACTTAGCAAATTACAGGGTCTCTTTAGCAAATTCACCCCCGAAGAGGTATCGGCCAATCAGAGCCGTCGGATTAGAAAGGAACGGCTAGAAACGAATCTAGGGGGAGAGAGAAGGAGGATGGTCGGCCGGAACAGTGACGCCGGCGGCAAACTCCATTGCTGGCGGCATGGAGGTCACCGGAGCGCGCAGCCAGAGGCCTACGGGCCACGGTTCGGAAATCCGGAGGCACCGGGAGAAAGCTGGGGAGAAGGGGAACTCGCCCAGGCCATCACGACGGCCGAAGGAGTGAGCCAAGGCGGCGGACGCCATGGCCGGCGGCCAAAGCTTGCGGGCGCATGCGGCCAGGGCGCTAGAAGCCATGAAAAACGAAATTAACGGTACCGAAAGGAAGAGGGAAGCCAGGGGGTTCTCACCGCGGGGAAAAACAAGGACGGGGAAGGCTCGGGGACGGCGGTCCGTGCGGAGGTGAGGACGGCGGCCGGTGGAGCTCCTCCGTGCGGCAGTTGTGGGACTTCCGAGGCGTGAACGTGAGAGAAAACGATGTGGGGGAGCTGTAGGGGCGCGCTGGGGGGCTCGGCTCCTATTTATCAAGGCCGAGGAGCGGGGCGGGGGGGGGACGCTCCCACGACGCCCGTTGTGGGCAGCGGTTGCTCAGACGCCGGGCACGGACGGTTTCGAGCCGCGCGGGGAAGGGGACGGCGCCGACATGTGGGGCCGGGCGGTCAGCGCCTGCGGGCGCTAGGAAGGCTCGGCGGCTGTTGCTGGTGGCTGTGCTGGGCCAGCAGCGGTGCTGGGCTAGCGGCTGGTGCTGGGCTGAGCAAGGCGTGCAAGGAGGGAGGCGAGCTGGGCCGGCGTGGTGGGGAGCTAGGCCAGCAGAAGGAAAGCCTGCAGGCCGAAATTCAAGAAGGGAGAGAAAAATGAATTTTGCATTTTTCTTTTTCCAAATAGATTTCCAAAAGCATTTTCAAATAGGTTTTGAATTCATTTGAACTTTGAATCAAGATCAATCATCACAAAATTAGATATGCAGCAGCATGTATGCATCAAAAAGTTTCTAACCTTATTTCTAATTTTAATTCCACAAAATTTATTATTTTCCTATATTTTAATGCACACATATTTGTATAAATAAATCATATTTACTAATTTTAAAAGAATGTAATTTTTAGGGTGTTACAATTCTACCCCCCTTAAGATGAATCTCGTCCTCAAGATTTGGAAGACGTCGACAAAAGAATTGCAGATTCTCCGCCTCTGGATTCTTCTTTACTTCCTCGTGCAGTTCCATCGTCTCGATAGGGATCCCACTTTACTTTGCATACATGTTGATCTTACTCCATGTAACTTGTCCAATTGATTTCAAGATTCTGATAGGTACCTTGAACAACCCTTAGGTAATCACTAAGTTACCTTTCCTATAATACCAATTCTCTTCAAAATATCCACCTTCCGACGAAGTCCTAACGAATCTCTTGGTCAGAAGAACATTCTTCTACCAATCTTCAAAACATTAATGTTTCTGGCTAAGTTGCTCAAACTGGGGATATAACTCTTAATCCTTGGTGTCACCCGAACCTTCTTAGCATAATTCTCCGTTGCTAAGGGCATCGGCCATGACTTTGCTCCTTAAAGTAATAGCACTTGTCCAAGTCGTAATCAATTTTCATTCCAACGAGGATTTCACAAGCTCAAGACCAACTTGGTGAAGATGTCCTGTAGATTCTTGTGATCCTCATAGATGTCACTTGTACTTCCAAAAAGATAGTACTTTCATGCTCCACAATGAGTAACTTCAGATACTTGTTAGGTAGTTCAACTCACGCTTCCTTAGTTTACTTAACGAACAAGCCACTTCTTTGGGTACCACCACGCTTCCGCTGCGCAAACTAGAAGGCACGCTACTTCATCTTACAGATTCTTCAACTTGGCTACCCCCCTTAAGAAAATATAAACCAGGGGACACCAAAGTATAGCTTGCATCTCCTTTTAGATGAGCTAACTAATATCAAGACGTTCTATCATCCCATTGATACTCTTGTATATAGGCAAAAACAAGAAATCTAGAATTCTTCATGAGAAAAAAACAAAGAACGTCAGAAACGGTCAGAACTCCTATTCTGTTAATCAGATGAAGTTATAGCTTATACCATTGGAAAGCTTATAAAATTCTCCACAACTTACTTCCTTATAGAACACTTTTCCAAATTCTGAAGCTAACTTGGTCGAAAACAGTGCACAACCGAAATTACTCTAGATTTCAAACAGCACAGATGCATCGGCTTGTGATTTTAGTATCTCCATAACCAAAATAGCTATCAAGCTGATTCTTATGCTCAGAGAAATATATTGAAGTGTACTATTGTCCAGAATTTTCTCATGATTTTTTTGTCTTCCAAATTCAGAGATATAAGCCGAAGAGTGCAGACTACTCCGAAAAGACAGGATAGAGAAAACAGAAGAAAACCAGAACCCGACTATTTATTTCATTAATCCTTATGCCTCAGGCCTATAACTAAATGAAATTGTGGGAACACCCAACAAGATCATTGCAATCATTACAAAGATTCAAAACAATCGTAAGCATAATGACAATTCAACAATCAATAAAGATGCACAACTCAATCATTGACTCAACTAGCGATACTATCGTCCTTATTATGCTAGGTGTAACAATCCTAAGACTCTTCTCCAGATTACGCAAGAAGGTGATGTGGGATAGTTCTAAAAGCATATCAAATCATGGGGTGAAGATGAGAACAAAGTCTTCAAAATAAGCACCAAGGTAGAGACAAATAGCAAATATAGAGATATAGTAGAGAAGAAAATATTAAGGTTCATAGACCAAGGGTTTTTTTTGCAGCAACTTATAAATTTTAAAGCGACCAGTTTCTACTAGGCTTTGCGTCCTACAGTCAACACTGCTCTGATACCAATTTGTCACACCCAATTTTAAGGATAAAATTGAATGCACTAAACTCATGTGTGCCCAGGGATCAGTCACACACATAAGTTGACAAATTACAAAAGTATCATCACGGTGTATCTTACATCACGAGTAATACCATAACATAGTCTTACATAACACAGCGGAAATTAAAAAGGTAGCTCTCACATGGAAGCTCCAACATAGGGACAATCAACTGGTTGACCACAAGCCTAGTAATCCTCCAAAAACTCCTCATACACGTTGTCATCTGTTACCCATCTGGGATTTTTATCCAAATATAGAAAGTAAACAAGCGTAAGTACATTCCGTACTCAACAAGATAGCATGGGGTTCATGAGGCTCAAAAAGGATGACACTGGTTTACTGCTGTTAGCACTTTTAGTAAGTCAAGATTTTATCATCAGTGATTGTCAAGTTATGCTTAAGCTCCCATTTAAACCCACATGATCATATATCCGATCCAATTGAGTCATGTAACATCATCATAATATCATCATAATCATCTCGTATAAACAACATTATAAGTAGCCATCTATTCTGTGAGTTTTCCGGGCCGCTCGTGACCATGAGCATGGCTGTTATAACAGTTTGTAACCCTCTGCAGAGGTGGTGCACATTCTACGCGAGTCGTGATTCCCATTTGCCTGGGTTAATTACTCCCATATCACTACCAAGGTGAGCGGGCAGGGTACACTATGAAGCCATTTCATAGGTTTCTCTAACAAGTTAGGGCCGCTAGGTTTCCTTGGCAGGCAGATGTAGGAACCCCCCTTTCCTATGGCACATATCCATCGCGGCTATACACATAGGAACAGAGGCAGCCCTATACCCAACATGGCAAACCCCATTTGCGCCAAAAAGGTAACCGCTAACTAGCTAGAAAAGGTCCTATTACTGAGCTAAAGTCAGAGCCATATGACTCTCACAGTTGCACTGTCAGTCCTAGCTTTTGCCGACAGATAAGTCCTTATGGAGGGCCGAGTGCAACATGATCAACAGTCATTTGCACCTTCGCCCTATGGAACAGTTGTTATAAATCATGTTATACTTTTAGTTCCATAGATTCATTCATTATCATGTAGATCATGTTCAGTTAGAGCACTAGCATTCTACCCATATGCAATTACCCAATAGGAGTCAAGGGAACAAGTCATCAAATGTCTAGAATGTCCTTAGGGTTATCAAAATTAGACACATGCACATGAGTAATTGATTAAAGTGAAATAGGACATCAAGGTAGGCCCATGCTATACTTGCCTTGGTTCACAAACTTTTGCTGGTCCTGCTGGTCATCGAAGAATTCTTGATCTCCAACGTTCTCCTCACCATCTGAACACGACCAACACGGCAACATACAACATTCCAAAAGCATTCATGCAAAGCAAACATTCCTATCATTAGAACAGTACACCAATAGTATAGAAAACAAGATAAAATGTTTGTGAAAATGATCTACGTCTCGCTACGATCACATCAACGCGAAGTTCACGAAAAACGGAGCTAAAATGCGAAAGTTATGATTTAAATGGGATTTCCTATAGCAATATATTTAATTAAATCTAACCATGAAATTTAAAAGTTCCAAACTTGACTAACAGTGGTTCTAACATGTAGATTATGAAATTACAAAGCTAACGCGATTTGAACGGATCAATTCGGAGCTAAAACGATAATTTTATAAGCAAAACAGTTCAAATGGCATTTCTGTAAATACTGAAAACGTATTTTAGACTAAAGCAGTGAACTTTACGTTTTCAAAACGAGAATGCATAATCACGGAAATGCGCTAAGGACGGCGGGTTAGGACTTAACAAATTACAGGGTCTCTTTAGCAAATTGACCCTCGAAGAGGTATCGGCCAATCAGAGCCTTCGGATTAGAAAGGAACGGCCAGAAACGAATCCGGGGGGAGAGAGAAGGAGGATGGCCAGCCGAAACAGTGACGCCGGCGGCAAACTCCATTGCCGGCGGCATGGAGGTCACTGGAGCGCGCGGCCAGAGGCCTACGGGCCACGGTTCGGAAATCCGGAGGCACCGGGAGAAAGCTGGGGAGAAGGGGAACTCGCCCAGGCCATCACGACGGCCGGAGGAGTGAGCCAAGGCGGCGAACGCCATGGCCTGCGGCCAAAGCTTGTGGGCGCATGCGGCCAGGGCGCTAGAAGCCATGAAAAATGAAATTAACGGTACCGGAAGGTAGAGGGAAGCCAGGGGGTTCTCACTGTGGGGAAAAACAAGGACGGGGAAGGCTCGAGGACGGCGGTCCGTGCGA
Source organism: Miscanthus lutarioriparius (assembly GCA_904845875.1). Taxonomy (NCBI): domain Eukaryota; kingdom Viridiplantae; phylum Streptophyta; class Magnoliopsida; order Poales; family Poaceae; genus Miscanthus; species Miscanthus lutarioriparius. Next base: position 41,745,272 of record CAJGYO010000009.1, read on the forward strand.
AGGTGAGGACGGCGGCCGGTGAAGCTCCTTCGTGCGGCGGTTGTGGGGCTTCCGAGGCGTGAACGCGAGAGAAAACGACACCAGGGAGCAGCAGGGGCGCGCTGGGGGGCTCGGCTCCTATTTATCAAGGCCGAGGAGCGGGGGGACGCTCCCACAACGCCCGTCGTGGGTGGCGGTTGCTCAGACGCCGGGCGCGGACAGTTCCGAGTCGCGTGGGGAAGGGGACGGCGCCGACATGTGGGGCCGGGCGGTCAGTGGCTGCGGGCGCTACGAAGGCTCGGCGGCGGTTGCTGGTGGCTTTGCTGGACCGGCAGCGGTGCTGGGCTGGCGGCTGGCGCTGGGCCAAGCGAGGCATGCAAGGAGGGAGGCGAGCTGGGCCGGCGCGGTGGGGAGCTGGGCCAGCAGAAGGAAAGCCTACGGGCCGAAATTCAAGAAGGGAGAGAAAAATGAATTTTGCATTTTTCTTTTTCCAAATAGATTTCCAAAAGCATTTTCAAATAGGTTTTGAATTCATTTGAACTTTGAATCAAGATCAATCATCACAAAATTAGATATGCAGCAGCATGTATGCATCAAAAAGTTCCTAACCTTATTTTTAATTTTAATTCCACAAAATTTATTATTTTCCTATATTTTAATGCACACATATTTGTATAAATAAATCATATTTACTAATTTTAAAAGAATGTAATTTTTAGGGTGTTACAATTGGGATCAAACAGTACCATAGCAGTGTCTAAGCTTATTTTAATCAAACCATAAACAACCTCCTTAGCTCCATGAGTGGTAATCAGATCCACATTATTCAACGTGCCTTGAATATACTTTTGCTTTAACTTATTGCCTTGCACCTGCTCCTTATGGACATTCTGTTCTAGCTCCTGCTGCTGTTGATTGTAGCTTTGATTACTCTAAGCAAATTTCTCAAGACAATCGTTCTTATAGGGTTCAATCTCACCACAATCATAACCTTCCTTACTAGTTGAAGTATTTGTCGTTATCAAGGTGATAGTGGGAGATGACAGACATGGCTCTTTAGAGCTAAAATGATACACTTCATCATTAGATTGATGATACTGATCTTGATCATTACTTCCAAGCAGATTCATAGGGTGTGACTAACATTCTGGTTGTGTAGCAAAACAGAGACGAGTATTTCTTAACTGACGTTGAAGGTCACGCTTTCTCTTCTTCTCTTCCATCTCTCGATGCTTGTTCTCAATTACAATTGCTCTGTCCACCAATGTTTGATAGTCAGCATACACCATGGTCATCAGCTGCAGTTACAAACCATCATTTAGTCCTTTGAAAAAGCATTTTTGCTTCTTAGCATCACTATCCACCTCTTTTGGAGCATAGTGTGACAATTGAGTGAACCAGGTTATGATACTCACACACTGACATAGATCCTTGCTTCAAGTTGAGGAACTAATCTTGCTTAAGTTCTACCTCAATTAACGGGATATGATAGGACCTAAAATTCTCCTTGAACTCCTGCCAGGTGATAGTAGGAGCATTGTTGGGATGCCCATACTCAAATGAGTCCCACCAATCTTGGGTAGTTCCTTGCAGTTGACCGAAAGCATAAAGCACCTTATATGGTCATCACACTAAGCTATGTCTAATTGTCGCTCCATAGCTCTAAGCTAGTCATCAGCTTCTAGTGGTTTGCTTGTATGAGAGAATGTCAGTGGGTGTCCCTTCATAAATTCACCATGCTTGTCAATAGGTGGCGCTTGATGCAGGTTGTTCAACACACTTTGAGCAATAGTCTATAATAACTGAGTTTGCTTCATCAAAGCTTGATCTATAGATGGGGAATTAGGTGGCGGTGGATTAGAATTGGCAGGATTCCTTCGGTCATCATGTGAAGCACTTCTCCTGGTAGCAACCATCTGTTTTCAATATGTTTGATTTAGAACTCAGTCGTTCATAACATCCTTAATTGTAGCTTCAAGAGATGACAAGATAGGATTGATGGCAATAGAGACAAGAGAAGACCAAACCCCAGAGATAACTAATGCTTCCAAATGAAGCGCTAGAATGTAAGAAACTTCATCTTACAAATCCTTCAACTTGGCTACCCCCTTAAGAAAAGATCAAGTAGGGGACACAAAAAGGGTAGCTTACACTTTCTTCAAGATGAGCTAACAAGTATCAAGACATTCTGACATCCCAATGATACTCTTGTGTATGGGCAAGAACAAGAAATCTAGAATTCCTCGTGAGCAGAAAAAACAGCAGCTCAGGAAAACAGCTGTAACTCTCATTCTGTTAACCCAATGAAGTTGTAGCTTATACTGTTAGAAAGCTTATGAAATCCCAGAATTTTTCCATGATTTTAGGTCATCTAAGATCAGAGATATAAGTTGATAAAGGTAGGTTGCTCCAAAGGATAGGATAGGGAGAACAGGAGATAAGCCAAAACCTAACTATTTATTTCATTAATCCTTATACCTTAGGCCTATAAGCTAAATGAAATTGTGGGAAAACCCCATAAGATCATTGCACTCATTACAAAGATCCAAAACAAGCATATGCATAATGACAATTCAACAAAGCACTAAAGGTGCACAATTCAATCATTGACTCAACTTGCGATACTATCGTCCTCATTGTACTAGGGGTAACAATCCTAAGACCCATCTTCAGATTACACAAGAAGGTGGTGAGGAATAGTTCTAAAAGCATATCAAACCAATGAGTGAAGATGAGAACAAAGACTTTAAAATAAGCACTAGGGTAGAGATGAATAGCAAGGGTAGAGATATGGTAGAGAAGAAAATATCAAAGTTCATAGAGCAAGGGTTTTTGTAGCAACTTCTAAACCTTAATATGACCAATTTATACTAGGCTTGCATCCTATAGTCAGCATTGCTTTGATACCACTTTGTAGCACCTGGTTTTAAGAACAAAACCAGATACACACCATATGCGAGCCCAGCAAGTCAAATCTCACATATAGCTACAAGTAAGGGTAATATCAAAAGACAATGCTCAATATATAACGTACTTAGTATAAAGGATATAACCTTAGACACCAAATAGCGGAAAGACAACTCCAATCTTCGGGTGAAGACTCCAATTCCATAGGTACAACTGACTAGTTGATCACAAGCATAATTCCTTCAAACTCTAGCAATCTGGTACCCATCCGGGATTTTTCCAAAGATTTAAAAATAAAGCAAGCATAAGTACATGTCATACTCAACAAATAGAACATGGGGTTCATGAGGCTTAAAAGGCTGACACTGATTAACTGCGATTAGCTTTTAATGAGTCATGATTTTAGCAATAGGGTGGCAACAAATTTATTCACAGCACATAAACACATGATCAGGTAAACATGAATAATGAATAGCATAAACAGTAATCAATAGTGAGCATCTTTATCATCAATATCATTAGTGTTCATCATCTATTCCATAAGGGTCCAATGCCACTCGTGACCATGAGCATGGCTGATATACCAGTTTTACACTCTGCAGAGGTTGTACACTTTCACTATGAGTCCTGATTTACCCTTTCGTCCGAGGTCGTGAGCCTCTTATCCCACTACCAAGGAAGGTCGGCAGGGTTCACTATGAAGCCTCTCAAAGGATCATCTAACAAGTTAGGGCTACTAAGGTTTCCCCATCAATAAGCATGAACCCCCCTCCAAGGAGTGACTAAAAAAATATGAAGAAACCAAAGTGCACCCTCTTGCCAGGCCGAGATCATACCTGTCGGATGCCCTCTTGCGCAATGAATGTAACCACTAACAAGCTAGAAAAGGTCCTCATACTGAGCTAAAGCTAGAGCCATATAGCCCTCACAGTTGGACTGTAAGTCCCGGATGTTCACTTACAGATAAGTTCTTAGGGAGAGGAATCTAGAGCATTTAGAAAGTAGCTAAACACTCTAGCCCCCTATTTCCATGTTGCTAAAAGTCATGTTTTAGTGTTTATTAAAAAGCTTCAAACATGTTAACCAGTACCACTAATACGTACATTACATTGTTACGAATCTAACACAATTTGAACGGGCCAAATCAGAGTTAAAACACAAAAGATGTGATTAGAATAATAGCAGTGGCATTGTTGTAAATAACCGGAACTTATTTTCGATTTAAAATAAATCAAAATCAGTTTTAAATCGACTCAGGAATGCCGGGCGCAAAGATCCAAAAGCCGAGGGGCTCTTTAATAAAAATACCAGCGAAAGGGTATCTTCTAATCTGGGCCATAGGTCTCCACATGGACGGCCGAGAGCGTTTGGGAGGGGACGGGAGAGGCCAGCGCTGTAGCCGACGGTAGCGCCATGGCCAAAAAATAGAGCACCTCGCCGGTGATTGCGAAAACGACATAGAGGACCCATTTCGCTACGGGGAAGACCCGGGGACGTAGAGAGGACTACCATGAGCTCACCTAGGCACTTTTCTCATACGGAGATAGCTCGGTGTAGGCACTAGGCTGGATGGGGCGGACGACGGCTCCCTGCGATCCACAACAGTGATGAGAACAACACAGAGAGAAAGATATAAGGAGGGAAAGGCGTTTGTAGCTTCTTTACCTATACCTGAAGCTCGACGGTGACTCGTAGGCATCGGCACAGCAGCGGACGGTGACCACCGCGGTGGCAGCGATTTCCTCTGCTCGGTGAGATCCGGAGTGGGCGGCGGTGGCAGCAGCTAGGGCTCGAGGCGGCTCTAGGGTTAGCAGAGGGGAGCGGCGCACCTTGGGCTCTGTTTTATAGGGGCTAGGGCACGCACACGCCAAGACCGGGGCGCGCGTGCAGCGATGGGACTTCATCGGGGCAGAGTCTGCTCCGGGCACGGGAGGTAGGAGATGGCACCGACAAGCGGGCCTGGCGTGGCAGTGGCACATGGTGAGAGAGAAGAGTGCGGGGCGGCTTAGCCTACTGGGCTGTGGCCTGGCGAAAGGAAAAGAGAGGAGGCGGGCCTACGGCTTGGGCTGCTGGCGGCGGTGGGCCGCGCGAAGGGAAAAAAAGGCCGAGCGGCCTTTGGGCTGCAGAGGGGAGGCAGGCCAAGAGGGAGCAGGCCACGGGCCAGATTATGTAGGGGAGAGTTTTTGTTATTATTATTTTTTTTCTTTTATTTCCAAACCATTTTCAAATGTATTTTGAATTGCATTTTGAAATGTTGAAACCAATGACTCAATACAAAATAATATACAGCAGCATGAATGCACAACCATGTTCTAAACCCTATGATAAATTTTATTTTAATGAAAAATTTTATTTTCCTATGTTTTCATGAGCACCAAAAATACAAAATCAAAACATTTCAATTCTATTTTCAAAACTGCAAATTATAGGGTGTTACATTAGCATATGGAAAGGATTGATAGTCCAAAAATATATACAGATTTAGCATAATATTAGTAATAGAGTAGAAGATATGATTACATATTTAGAAACATATTTAGGACAATCTGTCAAAGTTTTATAGGAACAATGGGTAGAAGCTTTCCCTAATCATTATGCCCAGTTAAAAATGGCCGGTAGTAACCCATATAATTTTGCAAATATTATATCAAGCATTGTAATAGGTGAAGATCCTGAATTAGGATATACTGTTTTACAAAATGAAAGATTAAAAGAAATAGAAAAATTGTCACTAACAAGCTGGAAAGGAATAAAAGAATTTTCTCAACACTATTTGTATAATGCTACGATTGCCAAGCAAGGCTATAACCAAGGTATAGTTAAAAGATATTTTAATAAATTACTAGATCCTTTAGGTTCTATGATATTCGAAGAATGTAAAAAAGAAACTAATGGTAAAGAATATAATATCTCTCAGGCTATAACATTCATTTTCAAACAGTTAAGAAAAATATGCACTAACATACAAGCCCAAAGATCAATGAAACAATCAGATTATAAGTTTTGCAATAAAATAGTTCAAATACCATTGACATATGGAGAAGAGAGATCTAGAAATAAGAAATATCCTAAGAATTATAAGAAAGGAAATGTAAGGACAAAGAGACGTTATTTTCTAAGAAGATCAGACAATAGAGCTCCATTCCTCCATAAGAGAAATGTAAGAAGATATAATCCTAGAAAAAAATATGATAGTACATGAAGATGCTTTATTTGCAACTCGCCGGATCACTTAAGCAAACACATGTCCTAATAAAGACAAGAAAAGGTATTCCAATAAGCAAGAAGAACAAGAAAAGGTTCTAATAATAGATAGTGTGAATGAAAATATTTGTCTGTGATGATGATATAATGGACGATGAATCGATATACTCAATTATGGAGACACATGAAATAGAATTTGATAAAGAAAAAGAATCAAGTGAAGAAGGGTTAGACTTAATTAATGAGTTAGCAGGAATAAAGATAGAAATGATGGATCACATAAACTGCGAACACAAGTGGGATCATAAAAAAGGTGATTCTAATATAAAATATGTATTTTGCATATATTATCAAGATCCAACAAAAAGAGCAACATGTTGGTTATGTTTAAGGCAAGCATGCATGTCATGTCTAGAACAGCAGACAATGATATAAAAAATGAGTCAGAAGCTAAAATAATATATGAGGAAAATAAAGTACAATTAGAAGGAGTAATTCTAGAGGAAAAAGGGAACAAATATCTAAACAATACTCCACAAGAGTTCCTCATTCCTAGATTAAGTTTTAAAACTGAACAAATTTTGTCATACCTTACTAGAGATATTATAGATCTAATTTGGAAGAAATATGCTGAAAGGCATTATAAAACCTTTCATGATATACAAAACTATTTTATCAAATTATACCAAGGAAAAGAAAGACATCTAGGAATAATTACGAATGCAAATATTTTTCCTTTACTCCATCTCAATGATAAATTAATTGTTAAGCCTCATCAAAGATTCTTAATATTGAGGGCTGATATAAATTTAAAATATTTCAGAAGCATACAAAGAAATATTGGAGATGATATCTCTCTACAAACTATTATTGTCCATGGGTTAGTCCATGATATATATGGTACACTTGAAGAAATTTTTCGGTCAGATCTTGGAATAGCTAACAAAGAAGCTTGTAAGAAATTAGCATGTATTCAAGGGAGATACAAAATTAAGTTTTGTTCCAATCCACCAAAATTTACACAACCAATAAGACCAGCATGCCATGATATATATATCACAAAGGGATCATAAAAATTTCCTACTACATGGACTTCAGATTCATGGCAAAATTATGAAGAGCTATTCCTAAAAGACACAAACCATGATAATTGGAGAATTTTCAGTGAAGCAAAAGAATTAGAAGGAAATACCAAATTTGCTCTTGAATATTATATGATGTACCAAAATAAAATAATAAAAGTATTCTTACGAGAATACTATGAAAGATATAGTATAATACAAAGAAAAGTTGGAAGACTAATAAAGCCTAGTTATGGCAAAGAATGTCAATTACGAAAAGAATATCATGAATTGTTGTCCTGGTATAAAATATGGCAACCTGAAGAAGTGGACAACGAAGAAAATATTGAGGAGTAATAAGAAGAGTCAATATCAATATATATGTTCTAGATAAGAAATAAACTCCCTATGTTGATAAGGTGTTATCAACAATTCGGCCGGGGGAAGATAATAATACTACATGCCAGAATCCTTGAGTTGATGTTTGCAACATCAGTCATTCGGGCGTCGAAGACCATACCAAGAGTTATCCTGAAGGGCACGTGAAGACACTATAGCCAGGACAATTATTGAAGGCCACAACTATCCAGCTGTCTAGGCAACAGTAAGAGAGAATAATTGAAGACTTCGCCTCGAAGGCACTCCAGAAGATAAGCACGAAGGACGCTCCAGAAGGCTCTTCCTGCTCTATAAGAGGAGAAGCCAGGCGCATGCATTTAACACGGGCATTCGAGACGAGCATTCGACACTGCACTCTCAAGCAGCACCAACACATCCACTGAAGACTATATATATATATACATATATATATATAACAGCACCCCCAACTGGCCATTTGGTGTATGTAGGAGGTGAGGATCATACCAAGGGAGTTGTTTTTTAAGTGTACCAAAGGGAGTTGTTACTCCACTCTAGTGCTCTTGCAAGCAATATTGCTTAAGCAATCACTCTGTGATTAGCACTGGTGCTTTGCGAAGTGTTAGGTTAGTTAGACCACCACTAATGCGCTTGCTCTAGGTTTAGGCCTAGTGTTTAGCGAGGTTAGCATACCTCTCACTACTCGGTGGTTGTGCATACCATTGTTGTATACTCAGAGAGACTTGTAGTCTTGCGAGATCACACCAACCTTGTTTGTGTTGTGGTCGCATGTACAGGAGGGAACGGGACCCACGGCGATTTGGTAGGAAGCTCGATAGTGAAGACGATGAAGAGCTATCTAGGAGAGGCCATCTCGGAGACCCACATGTGCATAGGGAAGGACCGTGGGCTATCCACATGGAGTTACCCGACCGGGAGTTTTGCCCTTATGAGGGCATCCTTGTGAAGGGCAACAACGAGGACTAGGGGGAAATGAGCTTCTTGATACCTCGATAAAATTACCAGAGTCATTGATGTGAGTTTGTATGTCTATCTTAATTAAGCTTCCTCATTTATATTTTGTACCTAAGTTGTCTGCTTACTATTATAGTTTAGCTTGGTGGGCTAATTCATAGGATTGAAAACTAGGTTGCATAACTCTTTTGTTGTAGAGATAGCAACATACTTAGCGAAACCTTAGTTGTACATCTAAATAGATTTCCTTCTTATATAGGTTTTGAAAAGTGGAAATTGGAGGTCACAGTTGAGAGTATGAGTTTTAGAAAGCCAAATTCAATCACCCCTTTTAGGCGTCATGGGTCTCTTTATTGGGTACTCCCCGTCCCATAAAAAGAGTCACTATGGAACCCGTGATGGTCAATTTTTTAAATTTGACTGGATTTGTAGAAAATTTTAGCAATATTTGTATCTCCAAATAAGTTTATTATGAAAATAGATTCAAAGAGCTATCCAATGATACTAATTATGTACCATAAATATTAATATTTTGTTATATATGTTTGGTCAAAGTTAAAGATGATTGATTTCTTGGGAAGCGAGAATGTCAATTTTTATGGGACGGAAGGAGTAGTTTGTAAGCCACACTGTCCATCAGTAGATACAGCGACCCCACACCAGAGGAGGTCAAGTAGTGGATGCATACACTACCATGGAACCACATACATTACCCACTAGCAAGTTTGGAAATTGTTGAGAATTATTATTTAATGATCAATTTGGAATTAATTCAAATGATGTCTTTTCACCCGTCTCTCTCTTTCAGACTTGTAACTGTCTATCTGGCCCTTGTATATATATGTACAACACTGTTCAATGGAATACACAGAGATCATTTGCATCACTTGCTTGTCTCTCGCTCTCTACTTTTCTAACACGTTATCACGCACGTTTGCTTTCCACTGGTTTTGGCCGGCAAGCAAGAATACGACGATGCTAGCAATGTACAGTTCTTCCATGGTGCCGATAGTACTTTGCTGCAGGATTGCCGGCTTCGTATCCACAAGTTTCTTCATTTGATGATGGAGACAAAGAATGACGAAGATGTTCTGGACACGACTTCCTCGCTGCAACCTCGCCAGCATTAGTGTTCAGCATGAACCGAAGATGCAACGGTCCCCATCACAGGCAAGAACATCTTTAGAGGAAGAACTCAAGAATCACGATAAGAACCACATAGAATGAGTTCGTCGTTGTTTACTTGTTTACCTTCCTCTCGGCACTCCTTGCGGTAACGTTCCTGCGCCATTTGCCTTGTGATCCATCCGCACTGAGCCAAGGTTGTTGTGGCTCGGAGTGACGGCTATGGTCGGAGCTCGCCACGGCACCACACCAGACGGTGGTGGTGGGGTCCGGATGTGCCCGACTGGCGGATGCGATGGCCGCCGGTGGCTCTCGTGCGCCTGCGCGCACGGCTAGATGTGGCGGCTATGCGCTTGGCCAGCGGCGGGGCCGTGCCCTAGGCCAACTGGGAGGCCCATGCGTTTGAGCAATCATGCTGGTGGCGGCTGCTCGCCTGACCATGGCAGCATCCGGCAATAGGCCGGCGGCAGCATCTACACCGTGGATGCAGTAGGGATGCCCCTAAGCCTGATTGCCTAGACCAAAGTGCCACGGCGGTGGCTGCGCCTACGCCCGCACAAGCCAGGTAGGCACCAGCGGTGCCACACACAACTATAGGAATGGTTTCTAGGGGTGGCTGGTGAGGCTTTGTAGAGGTGGCTCGACCAGCCGTCCCTACCATACCGTCTCTACAAATCATACATTTATAGGGGCGGTTCCTAGACCACCCTTACGAATTGATTTGTAGAGGTGGCTGGTGTTATCGGCCGCCCCTACAAATCGATTTGTAGGGGCGGTTCAGTCTAGAACCTCCCCTACAGTACATTTTTCAGCTAAAAAAATTCAAATTTACAGTTCAAATTCGACCAGAATATATATATATATAATTCAAATATGATCATAAGCACAAGAGCATTAATAAACTACCATTATAAGTCCAATTGATAAGAATATATACAATCCATCATTAAATAGACATAATTCACAAGTCTAATTCGTTCCACAAGTCCAAACCGTCCCACATGGTAAGAGCAATGTCAAATTTCATACACATTGTTATCAACGGCCTAGAGCTAGCCTTTCAGTCTCACGAAGGTGTTGGTACTGAGGATTTCTACCTAAGTTAGAATCTCGGTCATGGTAGGTGCCTTTGACGTGTACAATCTGGACCAATATAAAGTTGCAAAGGTCACCGATGAGCTCTAAGAGTTGCTCATCTTTGTATGGGTCTCTTTTCATTTCTTTCTCTTCTTTCCACTACAAGAGAACAAGTTTTGGTTTAGTATTTCATATCATGTGCAAAGTTTTTATACTACGGGTGAAGAGGTTCAAACTTATCCTTAAGGGGTGTCTCCTGTAGGCACCGATGTTACTCATCATAGAGCATACATAGTATCCACAATGTACACTCCCAGGCTTATACTTGGGGCACTGTGTGTTTTGCATATGGAAATGTTAAGTAATGCTTTTGACAGCCATGTAATGGAGTACTAAAGTAAGTTACACTTACCGCACATAGTGTTTTTATAGCTAGCCTTTGCTTCCTTACTGGATCATGCCTTCCGTGATGTTTATTGACATAGAATCTGAATGCCCTGTTCGAATTATTTTAGCAAATGCAACTTGTTAGTATCCAAAAGTGAACATTACAAGTATGTATACAAACATATAAGCTAATGGGGACTGTCGATATGTATACGTTTTGAGAATCGATATTTAGTCTTTGTATGTCACTAGGTCCCTATCTATTTAATCAAAGACCCATGCCATGCTCCTCCCGACATCAACGCCTATACAAATCCAGTGGTTGCTGCATGAATTTAATCATAGAACTAGATAAGCTCTTTTGCATCAAATAAAATATATCGAACAAAGCTTTAAGTATAGAGTAGAACTTACTCGATGTTGTACGGTAGCCATATAGTAGAGTGCTGTTGGAAATTTTTGAAAGCCAGGGCAATGTATGTCGAAACCTTAAGGGACTCTTGCCTTAGTTTCTTCGCACGGATGTCCTCTTTTTGCCAAAGGGTCTTTCCAGCAGCTAGCTCTTTGGCATCCAGTTTCCAATGTCTAGGGTAATTAAAATTTGATTGTGCTATAGCTTGAGGGTCTATATACCTGGCTTTCACACTTGGCATTTGTTTTATAATGTGCACTTGCATTCTACAAATCACGGCGTGGGTTAGTTACAACAAAATCCAAAGATTATATTCATATCATATCAGCGGGGCAAGGACTTACAGGCACCACGTTCAAATTAGATTCATTTCCATTGCTCCGAGGTGAAAGCATGTCTTGAAGTCAAAGATAATTTTCCTGGCTGGCCTTCCAAATGTGCCGATGGGGAAGCATGCTTGTACGAGGTCTATGCTTGTTATGAGAACACACAAGTACCAATCAAGGAACCTTCTCATTCCAAGTGGTAGGCGTTGGATGCCATCAAATGGTCAAAGGCTTGCCTCTTTTATATGTTTTTGGGCAATCCTTTGACCATTTGATGGCATCAACATTTGGATACTTCTTTGGTTTGGTGGACTTTGCTAGTGACGACCTCCTTAGAAGCCTGTGTTGGGACTTTTTTTAACTTGGTTCTCAGGCTTGAACTGGTCATGGGCATACCACTTGTGTACCGATGAGATGTCTTTCATCAGAACATAAATTGGCCTTCTAGTGATTGGATGCTTCTTTCGAAGTTCCCATTCAGGCACGTCCTCATCTTCTTGTGCATCGCCTTCTTCAGGAGGCACTCGTTATTCATGTATCGGTTGTGCTTGTTGAGAAGACTATGGCATCTCATCATGCACTTGCTCAGTACGAGCTGGAGAAAGGTTGTGGCTTATCAGGCACATGCTCGCTAGGAGGCAGGGAAGAATGTGGCATCTCAGGAATGTGGTGGTCATGAGACGGTGAAAATATCTCCCCGTCCTCAACAACTCGCTCCAAATTTGAAGAGGGGGAGGCGGCAAAGCAGTCAATATACTATCCCATTTGTGCCAGAGGATGAACTGCCCCATTACATCTCCGAGTGACACCAGCCCCTTGGGAGTTGCGTAGTCTATCCTCTACTGCATGAACTTGGGCTGCACGGTATGCACCTCGACCCTAGTGTAGTCTGACAGTATCTTATTATTATGGTGTAAGCCACCGGGAGGATGTGCCACACCCGTTGCCACCTCCATCACAATGTTCTACCATCCACTAAAGAACACCAAGGTGCAACTACTTGGTTCCCATATGTGATCAATGAGGGTTGTGGCTGTAGTTGAACCATGGCTGCTAGGAACTTCCGGAGGGCTGCCAAATAATGCTAGTTCTCTCGGCGGCGCCATTAATGTCCATGGTTCCGTAGATAGTCCTTGCTCCTCCAGTGCCTTCGCAACTAGATCCTTCACTTGGAGGTCAAGATTAGCCTCCTGGTCTCTGCCATGTTTCTTGTACATGTGCCTATCCTCTTCGAATACATGCTTCCAAGTCATCCTTTTCCCTAGCCCCCTGGTACGGCCTGTGTGCTCGTTGTTTCCCAAGCCAAGGCTAAGCTCATCCCTCTCTTTGGAAGGATTGAATGAGCCCTTCTCCTTGTCTTTAGCATATTTTAGTATCCTTGATATTGCCTCTTGGGTCTCTGGCTTATCAAACATAAGATTACCGCCAGATGATTCTGTACTCCTCGCATATATCAAATTCCTTGAGCGTACCTTCAAATTCTTCACATCGATATTCCCAGAAGCTGCAGCCTCTTCATCCATCTTTCTAAATTGCTCTTCCTTGGCATAGTAGCCACATGGGCCTAGATGATGGTGGTGTCTATTCCTCTTTGCCAGCTCGGTGTTACAAGCACTAAGCTCCAATGCCTCTGGTGAAGTCTTTTGAGCCACGAGCTCCTCCCATTGACTAGGACTTGTGTTGCCAAACTGGTTGAAGGGAGTTAACCCCTTTTGGATATACTTATTGTTGAGCTCCGACGTCCAACATTGGAATGACTATCCCATGATCCTGAAAGCATTTTTTTACCAATTCTTGCTTACCCTCTAGTAATCTAAAATTGAGCTTCAGCTGCTTATCCCATAGTTCATCCTTTTCTTCTCTAGTACCTCTTTCTAGTTAGGGATTGCTGGGTTCAATTTATCTCTTACTAGGGCCTTGATCGCATTATGGAATTGTCCTCTGAATTCCTTCGGCTCAACGATCTCCCCTGCTGGCCTAACCTCCATTATCACATAGCATACCTTATCTGGATATTGGTTTGCTTTTCTATCCCCTCATTTCCTCTTTGGCTTGGTAGTCATGTTCGTGGTTGTGTCTTGAGGTTGTGGAGCAGAGGCCTCAATGTCCGTCTCTGTGGTTGTTGCCTCTGCTCTCCTTTCCTCTACTCTGTCTTGTCCGGCGAGATGTCGCGGACGTCGACGTTGTCTTTTCCAAGTTTTAGGAGGGACCTGTATATACGATAGGTCAAAGTGTTAGCAGAGGTAACACAGCCAAAGCTTTAGCTAAATTTACAAGCTAAGGCTTTATCCCTGCCTCCTTGTTCGGGTCAAAATTTTTGTCCAAATCTTCCTCCGTTGGCCTCCTTCTGGCTTCATGTGGGAAAGGATCCTCGGGACTTACATATCCCTCTTCTGAGTCCTCCTCCTCATCATCTTCTTCTTCTTTGCCTTCAGTAGCCTCTCCTGCTCTTCCTTCTGCTCCCCCTTCCTCCTCATCACACTGCTCCTAAGTAAGCATCACTTCTAGATCCTTTTCTAACTCATTATCGAACTGCTCCTGAGTAAGCTGATCCTCTAGTGCTTGCTCCTCATAGGTTGGTTGCTCATCATGCTTGGGGCATTGGGCTACACTGTCTGGTGTCACCGACATTATTTCGTGCTTTGTTCTAATAGATGCAAGAAAGTGTGTTTTATGTACGCGAGAAGGTATAAGAAATCAAAAAGGTCTATAAACCAAAGTAGTCATATAAAACAACAATATATCAAAAAACGAGTAGTAGCAGTAGTAAAGGCCTCATAAACATGTCAATCATCATTTGATCACAAACTTGGAGCATCAAGGCATCATAACAGAGAAGAGAGGAGAAGGTAATGTAGGGGCGGCTAGTAATGATGCCATGTTTCTCACAAGTTCTTGATTATCAGCTCATATTTCATATAATGGTTCTTGATCATCAGCTCATATTCCATATAATGTATGGACTTGGACAGTTTCATCATCGGCAAAACAAAGGAGAGGAGAGGAGAGGAGAGTGGAGATTTGGCAAAAAAAGCAACAGCTGCTTAGCAAACATAGAGCAGCAGCTGATGGCAAAAATAGCCAAAAAACAGCAGCATTGGTTTCATTGCAATAGCTAGCTTAGTAGGATTGCAATGGGGTCAAGCAGTTTAGGCACGAGACCATGATCTGGTGTCGCCTACTCGTGGCACTCGCTGCCGGTGATGCCTACTCGTGGCCCATGCTGCACAAAGCTCTGATTAGTGTGTATTCTAAAAGAAGATACCAAATCATCATGACTAGATACATGTTCAATCCTAAATTATTTGGGTCATAAATTGCTGATGTCGAGATCGCTGATGGTATAGCTAATTAGCTATCAGTTGAATTAGCTATATAACAGTTGTACTAAATAACCACTTTACTTTCTCCAGAACTAATACTCTTATATTTTGTATGGCAGATGCAGATCATTTCTGAAAGCATTTGAGGAACAAAAAGTAACCTCATTTCTGGAGCATCAATCCTAAATTAATTCACCACTCAATGCAGAGATTTTGTTGGAAGCTAGAACATCGGCTGACCCAGGAAGTGTAATTCTAGTGGAAGCTGGAAAGTGTAACAAAAAAAATACGTTGGTAGTGCAGTGAGTTGCTTAGGCCACCTTCAATTCAATCATGATGAAGATCTACATTATCATTACATGTTTGTAGCACACAATGAATGGTTTAAATTTGAAAATTACTAGGTAGGTATTGAGTTTGGGCAGCACCCACAAAAATTGCTGACAAATCCAATATAAGTATCATCTGTTATCAGACATAAAACATGTGATGTCTACCTGGATTTCCACATATATATGTATGGTAATTTGCAAAAAATTGTTTGTTAACAAACGGGTACAACTAAAACTGACACATGATAGTTAGATACTTCATTTTCCAAATTTCAGTTATTTCCACATTGAGAAAAGAGTAGTGGTGACACTCTGTTATCAACTTTAAGCATGAATTACCCGTTCTGCCTAGTTCTTTAGCCTCTTAATCTCTGAGCCATTGGTCTTAAAAGTGTCTTAAACATAGCTAAATGTTACAGTAATACAACATAAGTAAATTTCAATCTTCCCCATACATATTTCAGCTGTAACCTACTCCCAGGAAAACACTACCTTGCATTAGGTAGTGGCAAACCTAAATATTTCAAACTAAAATCGCCTAGTAGCAAAATTGCAAAAATCTGTGCCCAGCAGAAGCAAGCAGCAGAGCCCAACAGAAACAGAATTAGCTTGATGTATTTTTTTTTATTTTCAGGTACTATGGCACTTGCCATAGCAGTTGTCTCCACTGACAATGGTGGTTTCCTGCTAGCACAACTGTAAAAGTACCAAGAATACATGTGACAATATACAATACTTTTTTTTAATGAAACAGTGGTGCTCTACTATGTACTAATAGCTAAAGACAGTAAAATAATCTAGTATATGAACCAAACCGGCCACAACCAAATGAGCTAATAATTTCTCAGTGAGCTGCTGATTCCTTGCTGTGGAGGAATTTGGATTTTTGCAGCTCACAAGAGCAGGCTTTACCAAACTGCGGTCTTAAAATTTGGTGAAATCCCCCTCTTTAAAGAGCAAAAATCCAAATACTGCATACCTCCAGAACTCAACGAAATCGAGTTAAACTCAACTGAATGAAAACTGAACTGCAGAACTCAACTTATGTATTTATAATTTTAAAAATTAAGCTAGCTGACAACCTGCGACACAAACTGAACTGCAGAGGGGTCAAGTTAGACTCCAGCTTCAACTTGCAAGAACTAAACTAGATCTTATTCAGAAAATTAAATCAGACAAATGCACAAGAAATATTTCAGCTAAATGAATAAGAAATCAGACTAGATCACAGGTAGCAATACTAATTTCAGCAGTACTAATTTCCCCATCTTAGGTAGCAGTACTAAATCAGAAACTATTTCTTGTGATCACAGGAAGAAACTATTTCTCCATCTCTACTTATTCGTGCTCAGGTGTACAACCATAAACATTAGTGTATTAGTAGCAATATACAGTACAGTCATCAAGCGACCTTCATCGCTTACCTCAGAGCAAAAGATGATACTTATTATCCATTTAAATGACAAGAATCATTCACGCATTAGAGAAAATATGAATTGGAAGTAGTATTTCCTTGTTGAGCTATTTCAACAATTATTTCTGAAAGGATTGAGACTTATTTTTCCCCTCTTAGTACTTAATTATATCAATAACCAGCACTCTGATTATCAGATGGAATAAAAAACTTACACAAGAGCATTAAACTTTCCAGCACATGGAATCACCTAAAACTAGTAATCGAAGAGAGGATACCAATGTAAAGCAGGCAAGCAGGTAATAGAGGAAGGCTTCATACATTTGTTAGATCTTCAGGTTAAACAAATTGTAGTAAGCCTCACAAGTAGTGGGGTGGGGAGCAGGGGTATAAATTTCTTCAAAATTTATTCAAACTAAAAATGAATCAATAGAAACTGTAGGGGTTTAGGGGGCTCTTGCCAGATCCAAACTCACAAGTACATGCTAGGGCTAAGAACATCAGACAAGCAAAGAAAACACTACCAGACCCTTTAATTTGAATGGGGAAAATAGATCTCAGTAGCTCACAAACAAGAATACGCAGTACAAGGATTGTGCTTGTACCTCGGATAGGGTCAAAGGATGGCGAGGGGAGGGGAGCGGTGTTTCTTCCAAGCGGATGGTGTGCACGGCGTTGCTTCCTGGCGGATGGCGTACGCCGGCGGCAGCGGTGGCACTCGTGGGAAGACGGCGTACAGCGGCGGATGTCCTCGCCCACGGCTAGGGTTCCGCAGCGGGTCCCAACGGTGGATGGAGCCAAGGAAGATGGCCGAGCCCCAACGGAGGCGGCGGCAGAGCTTCTCGCCCCACGAATGGCAGCGGTGCTAGGGTTAGCAGCAGGACCCCGCGGAGCTCTAAGGCACGGAGGACAAAGAGGAAGAGTGGGGAGGACTGCCAAAGCGCATGGCCAGGCGCGCACGGGCCAGCGGAGGCGACAGGAATCGGTGCTACGACATGGAGACGGTGGCAGCGGCGGCGGGTTCGGCAGATTGACGGCGTCCGCAAGGAAGAAGAGCGCCTAGACTTAGCTAAATTTTGGCCTCCCGCGGGCTCTAGTTTATATACCGGAGGTCATTTGTAGGGGCGGCTCCTGAGTTAACCGTCCCTACAAATCAATTTGTAGGGGCGGTTCCTAAGTTAGCCGCCCCTGCAAATATTTTTCAATTTATTTTAATTACTAATTCTGTAATTCATTCATATATAAAGAATACAATGTAAATTTATATATTAGTTTTTTTATTATTCTATATATATAAATATATGTATATATAAACAATTTTATTATATATATAGATATAATTCTATATTTTCGTCTTTACAAAAACAATATTTTAAAATTTGAAAATTTGAAATTCAAAACAAATAATAGAATTTTAGGGCACTAAATGACCTCAAATGAAAATTGTGTAAACATCAAAGTTGTAGAACTCATCAAGATGTACAACTTATATTTTGGTCATCTTTTCATTTGACAAAATTTGAAAAGTTCAAATTTTGAATTTCAATAAATGGCCACATCAAACAATATTTTGAAACCTTAAATGTTTTCAAATAGGAAAGTCATGAACATAAAAGTTGTTGAACACATCACTATCTGTAACTTTTATTTTGGTCATCTATTCATTTGACTAACTTTGAACAGTTCAAATTTTGAATTTTAATAAATAGACAATTTCAAACAAGATTTTGAGACCTTAAATGATTTCAACTAGAAAAGTCATGAACATAAAAGTTATTGAACTCATCACTATCTACAACTTTTATTTTGGTCATTTCTTCATTTAACAAAGTATTAGTAAACATTGTTCATAAATCCACATATCACTCATAGTTTCATAAACTATATGAGAGACATGTTGATTTGTGAAAAATATTTACTATCACTTTATCAGATGAAGAAATGACCAAAATAAAAGTTGTAGATCTTGATAAGTTATACAACTTTGGTATTCATAATTTTTTCATCTGAAATCATTTGGTGTTTCAAAATCTTGTTAGAACTTGTCATTTTTTCAAATTTGAAAAATTAAATTGCTCAAACTTTGTCAAACGAAAACAATGACAAAATCCACAAAGTAACTTGATAGGGCATGATTTTAGAAATTTTAAGAAAAAAAATCATCAAATTTGGAGTTAGTATGAGGGAGAAAGACTAGTTACAAATTTTACCTAGAGATTAAAAAGAAAAATCATAACTATTCATGATGATCAATGATGAACAAGTGTGATTTCTCTTTTTAATCTGTGGCTGAAACTTGTAACTAGTTTTTCTCCCTCATACTAACTCCAAATTTGATGGTTTTTTTTCTAAAATTTTCTAAAATCATGATCTATCATTTTAATCTGGTCATCTATCTTTGTCACTAATTTTGGACAATTCAAATTTTGAATTTCAGAAATTAACAACTTCAAACCTGATTTTCAACCACTAAATGATTTCAGCTGTAAAGGTGATTAATATAAAAGTTGTATAACTCATCAAGATCTCCAACTTTTATTTTAGTCATTTCTTCATTTCATAAAGTGTTAAGTGCTTGTTTTAAGTGTTTCAATAGTAGTCCAAACATGTTGCAGTAGTAATAAATGCCTGTTTCAAGTGTCTGCGTGTTATAACGATTTTAGTAGTAATAGAGTGGATGTTGTAATAGGTTCATTTGGATATTGCAAAGGGTAGTGTCACACACATGCATAAATTTAGTCTCACACACATACATAAATATATAGTCTCACACACATACATAAATATATAGTCTCACACACATGCATAAATGAAGTCTTACAAACACACGCACTTACACAAACACTCCACGTTCAACAACTAGCTAGCCCGTTGTAACGACTTTTCCCTTGACAATTTTCGTTCCCATGGCAATGTGTCTTTGGGTAGGTTCATTTCCATAACACTGATCTTCTTAGGAAAGTCTGTGAATAGCGGCATCTCATTGTAGTTATTGTAAGCTTCAACATCGTCCACGCCATCGACTTCGATAATGTGCTGTTTCCCAAAGGCAACCACGTGCTTTGTCTTCTTCTTCGGGGGGAGGTTACTTTCTGGGTCAGGCATATAGAAAACTTGTGCGACATGTGAAGCGAGCACCCAAGGGTCATCTTGGTAGCCTAGATTCTCGAGGTCCAGGACTCTCAATCTGATCTTGTTCAGTTGGTGTTGTTTGATCCAGCGACATTGAAACAGGGCCACCATTATATCCCTTCCAAAGTCAAGTTCCCATATCTCTTCAATGATGCCAAAGTATTGGATCTTTCGCCTCACTCCATCGAGAGCTTCTATTCGAACGCCGCTGTTTTGGTTCACATATTTACTATCCTTTGCGTGGGTATAGTACGTGTACCCATTGATGTCATAAGCTTTCCAAGATCTCACTTGTCTCGATGGCCCCTCCGCCAACCTACTGATGGTAATAGAGTC
The DNA here is from genome assembly GCA_904845875.1 of Miscanthus lutarioriparius. Classification (NCBI taxonomy): domain Eukaryota; kingdom Viridiplantae; phylum Streptophyta; class Magnoliopsida; order Poales; family Poaceae; genus Miscanthus; species Miscanthus lutarioriparius. The sequence continues at coordinate 41,765,619 of CAJGYO010000009.1, forward strand.
TATGGTTTCTCTAGGTGGTATGTTTTGGTCCTCCAACCATGTAGTTAGTCATTTCTTGTGCTGTTTCATGACCCAATCATCTGAACGACCATTTCTCTCCGCCATAATGATAGCCAAGTGTTCATCAATGTACGTTTGTATCAGTTGTGTACTTTGCAAGACACTATAATGCGCCCGACTCACTTCTTTGTAATCATGGTCAATGAACACTTTTTTACCACTGGTGCCCTTCCCAGCCAGCCTACCCTTGTGATGAGAATCGGCTTTACCAATCTCTTTCTGTACGTTTAGGTACTCTTGACAGCACTCGACGAAGTGCTGTGGTCGCGCATCCTCTCATTGAAGGGATTCATTCCATCGGTGCTTAAGCCAAACCGTACATTCCTTAGGTCATCGCTGAATACTTTGTGCTTCTCATCGATCCTTTGTCACTGACTACAATTAGCCGGGTGTGCAATCTTATCATCATCCACCTTGCGCTCATCATCCCACCATGTCCTGAGTGCGGCTTCTTTAGGGTTTAGGAAGATATGTCTCAAGCGGTCGGTCACTGGCAGGTACCACATTACCAAGGCAGGAATTCTTCTCTACTTTGCGTCGTTGCCTAATGGAGTGTCCTCTAGGGGCTGAGATTCTTGTACCACCTTTTTCATACCCATCTTATTCCTCTTTTTCCCGTGGAGGCTTCGTCCCCACTGTAAATGTCATTGTTCTTATACCGGCTGGCCCCACACCAGGGACATTTATCTAGTGACTTGAACGTTTCACCATGAAAAAGGATACAGTGGTTGGGGCATGCATGGATTTTTCAACCCCCATTATCAATGGACTTATGAGCTTCTTCGCTTGGTATGTGTTGGCAGGAACTGAGTTTGGTTGTGGCAGCACCCATGACAAGAGACGTAATAGATCATTGAAACTATAGTCGGACCAACCATACTTAGCCTTCAGGATGAGTAGCTCAAGCACAAAACATAGCAATGTCCAATGTGTCAGACAGCCCTTTTCAACACCATACACAGTCTCCTTCGATGCTTTTGTCACCCTTTCTAAATTTTCTAGACCTTTCGGGCTCTTTAGTAAAATCTCTGGTCCAAGGACCCGAATTATTTCCTCCAAATCATCAAAATCATCTTCATCATCAACACATGCTCCCCCATCATTATTGGCATCACCTTCGTCGTTACCATCCCAACCACCAGCATCACCACCTTGTTCATTGCCAAACTCAGGATCCATTTGTACATCAAGCTCTTCTGAGTATTGGGATAGGTATTCTAGGGTTTTGGCATCGTCTTCTTCATCATCGTCGTCATTATCAACAACCGTTGTTTCACCATGATGAATCCACACTGTGTAGTCCCCAACAAAGCCTCGCACAATCAAATGTTCTCTGTTGATACTCACATTTGTCCATGCTATAAGGTTCTTGCAATCTTTGCAGGGACAAATAATTGTATCCTTATTCTCTGTCAACGTGGATACATGCTTCTCTATGGCTTCAATAAATTTGTCCACCTCTTAAAGGAAACCTGCATTGAACCTTAACGAACCATACATCCAAGACTTCTTGTACTCCATCTTTTAAAACACAACAATCAAAGAAAATACATTAAAGGACTACTAATTCAGATATATATGTAAAGGAATCAAATTAATAATTAATTACTTGACAATGATTCTATATACTTCAGATATATATTAATATAAATATAAAATAAAATTACAAGAAGCATATCAAACACACACCATGGTAGAGGGTAATTAATTAATGCCCTATTTATCAATAAATAATTAAAAATATATATTTATTAATTAAAATAAATAATTTCAAAGACAACAGTTTGCAACAATTCATATTTTACCCACTACCTTTCATGCAAACCCTATTCCAATTTCATGAAACATAAATTTACAAAATTAATATTAAAACAAACAAACAAACCCTAGATCTAGATCTAAATCTACATCTACATGAAACATACATGAAACTAGGGTGTAATCTCAACTAAAATCAAGCAAGATCGACTAATAAATGGTGTAATCTCATTTATCTAACTAATTTACACTAATAGCTTCAAAATTAGAGTCTGATTTGTTTCATACAAAGCTCAAGCACCATAGAAGAGAGCGAAAATCAAAACTCTAATTATGATCACTAACCAACCATTAAAACTTCAAATAAATGCTTGGAATTGTATTTTCTTACCTTGTACAACCTCTACACCAAAGTATTTGAGATCAAAACCTCTCCCTTAGTAGAGCAATTTTTGGGAGGAGCCCAAGGCCTCCCAACCTTTTTTCCTTAGGTTGGAGAGAGTGGCCCAAGGTGGAAGAAGGTGGCTGCTATATATACAGCGGGCATTTATAGGGGCGGCTGGTGATTCAGCCGCTCCTACAAATGGACATAGCAGGGGCGGCTGGTAATAGCCGCCTCTCCAGCCACCCCTACAAATCGACGCATTTGTAGGGACGGCTTGTATTACCACCCCTACTGTGCCATTTGTAGGGGTGGCTACTGTGATAGAGCCCGAGCATGCCACTATAGGGGCTACTCCAATGCCAGCCGCCCCTAAAAAAAGCCTCGTTGCTACAAACTATTTTTCACGTAGTGTCGCGCAGCATGCCTGCCTATAGGCGGCAAGTGGCCCCGTATGGCCTCGTGCCTGCGGCTATGGCCTCGGCCCAGCTACCAGGCCCTCGCGCGGCTCGTACGCCCATGGCTAGGCCAGCGGCTGAGGGCCCGACTACCGGCGGTGGCATACGTGTGGCCACCAGGCCAAGGGACGTCGGTTCCCAAGAGATGCCATCCAGGAAATGCCCGTTCCTTTCGTGGGAGAGGATAAGATTGTGCATTTTTTTATAGAAATGTCCCTATACTTTCTATACATTACATAATTGTCTTTCGAGATTAATTATGTACGTAAAAAACATTATTGCAATAAATTGCATTTATTTTTGGTATGGATGCTTGTTTTAGACCTTGAGTTTAAAAAGAATTATGATGCAAAATATTTACCTAGTGTAAGTAGATGATTTTTGAGACATATCAGTCCTCAGAAATTGCATCATGATATATTACTGCAGATAAATTTACAATTGTAATGTTTAGATATGTTTTTTGTGTCTGTAATTTTCTGTTTTAGTCATGGACTCTAACAATATTAGTATGGTAGAGTTTTAACTCCTATACATCGTATGCTTTTAAGACCAGAAAATTATCCGTATCTAAACACACATAGTTTGTTGATTTTATTGTTTGGCAATTAATTTTAGTTGCAACAAAATCAGATTCTCTTAATTAATTGATAGTTAATTAAGGATGGATGATTTTAGGCTCATATTGGCCTAGTCTAGAAAAGCAAAATGGATTCCAAACCATTTTTGCTTATGAGGTTATACTTTGTTGACCTTGTTAATTTGGTAATTTTGCATAAATTGCATTTTAACAATGGTTGATCCTCTTCTTTAAGTGTTTCTTAATTAATGATGGATTATACAAAATTGTTATATTTATATCTTGGATACATTTGGGATCCTAACACAAATGATGGAGTCCTAGGCATTGGCTGCGCTTAATTCATCTGGAATTATTCGGCCCAGAGACTGTGCCTATGGTAGTGAGTATTCATCCGTTGCTGAGAGGTCTACATCGTGTTTATTTAAACTTGATGATTACCTATATTGTGTTGTCACAATAAGTGTTTTGGAAATATGACAAGGGTACACCTTTATGGTGACTACCATCATTCAGTATTAACGGCTACACATAGGTGGTAGAGTCTTAGGCATTGGCTGCGGTATATTCATACAAATATATCAGCCCAGAGACCGTGCCTATAGCAGCAATTTATTTGCCTACTACTGAGAGATCTACTCTATGTTTCGGACATAGAGATTATCTACAATGTGTGTACCAACATTAATAATGATTATTTGTGAGGTCTACACATGTTGTGATTACCTCTAATTGTTGGAAGTTTTACAATTGTTGTGACTACCTCCAACTATCCAAAACAAAGTGACATGATATGGAACCCCCTAAAATTTTGCATTGGAGATTACAACATCACCATAGTGATTTTTAATTTACCTTAGGTGTAAATTAATTAAATCAATGGTTCGTCACATGTTGTGGATACTGACAGAGGAGTTTGATGAACTCGCTCTAGATGGCATCACTATCCCACATGGACAATGGACTTCAACATTGGTTTTATCCCTTGGACTAATAGAAGAATTTAATGAACCTCAATTAGGGGTTGTTTGTTATAGATCAAAGGAAATTGTGCCTTACTATTGTTAAGGTACTATGTCCCTGTTTGGTTGACAATCTTGTGGAACGTGGGAGAAACTCATTAGAATTGTTGGGCTATAAATGATCTCATAAAGCTTGAAGCTAATCGTGAGTGGATCATGTCTAGTTTGCAAACTATGGAAGACTACGATCAAATTTGCTTCCAAGAAAAGAAAAAAGGCCTTTGGTTAAACAAGTATAAAATATACATATATTTTATCTTTATCTCTCTTGAAACAACTATGGAAGAGTAATTTTATTCCACCAATAAGGGACGAAACAGAGCTAAAAGCCAATTTTTCAATCTTAATTTGAAGGTCAACCGACTTTCAAAAATGAACTATGGAAAACAAAACTTCACTTTTCTCAAAAAGCACCCTCAAAAATGGACAACATGATCATTTGGTTGGGCTTTTGGCGTTTGGAATAAAGGCCAAAAGCCAAAATGTTGTAATACCAACCATAAACAGGGCCTATGTCCATAAAGATCTTCGATAAGACAATCTTGTGGAAAGAAAAGCACATCCTTTGTGGCTCACTCATTAGAATTGTTATGAACAATAAATGATCTCATATAGCTTGAGGCTAATCGTGAGTTGATCATGTCTCTAGTTTTTCAAACTATGGAAGACTATGATCATATTGTTCATACAATTCGCTTCCAATGGCGGAAGCAAAAGGCCTAATGTGCAAATGAGTCATGACCATGTGAACCCAATAATGATAGAGTAATGTCATATATGTGGTTGTGTTTAGCATAGCGCTAAACAATGTCATCCTCTTAAATTTGTAATTGATCTATATCAAAAGTCTATAAGGGACGAAACAGGAGCTATAGAAATAAGACATGAAGGATTTTTCAATCTTAATTTGAAGCTACCTAGGAGGTTGGTTGTTCATTGCTGGATCCTATGGGAGCACATAACAACACTTCACTTTTCTCATAATAGAACCTCAAATACATGGACAACATGATCATCGAATATGCTTCGAATGACTTGTTTTGAGATTTGGAATAATCTCATGGTCCATTGATATTATTTGATAATGTCCATCGGAATATGTTGTAATACTTGTTGTCAATGCATAACTATTGTGTGTATCATATTGATGTATTCGATACTCGATGATATTTATGGATTTTTATATATTAGACGAGAATTTCATTGAATTCTTGTTATATATAGATTGTACGGGAATCATTCCAATGTGGAAGGGTATGTGTCTAGTGGGTATTTGTACCACAAACTCTATAATTATGAAAGCAAAATGTTCCTGGTTCTTATGATAGGAAGAGAGAATATTTTTGGCCATCACTGATGCGATGCAATGATAGTTTGGCATGTTTTGCCACTATTATTCTTCCTATGGAAACTGAGTTAGCAATTGAGGATATTTAATTATGTCCTAATTCAACTCGGATCTTACCAAATTATAGAGATATCCAAATGAGTTTTGATAAGGAAACACAAGAAGACAACATTGGATATGGCATATAAGTAATGAGAAAAGTCTCGTTTTGGTTATATTATGCATAGAACAATCCCCGCACAACATGTTACGTATAAGATAATTTTTCACACTATTGATGCATTCCAGATTTGGAATGATCAACTTGGCCATCATATGAGATGAGGTGAAAAATTATTGGCAATTCGTTTGGTCATGATTTTTCCAAAGTGTGTATACGATAAGTGCCGTAGGGAAACAAATTTTAAGACCCTCTTATCTTAAAATCAGATTGAATGTCTTGGATTCCTTGATCATATTCAAGAGAATATGTGAGGGTCCGATACAAAGATTGTATAGATAGTTCAGGCATTTCATGGTTGTAAAGATACATCTATAAGATGATCAAGAGTGTGTGAAGTATCCACACTTAGCCATGCATTTGGTAAATAATGGCTCATGTTGTGAGTTTATTATCCTGAACACTACTGAATTTCTATGCCTACAATGATGATTGTTTGACATAAGAGTTCAGTTACACATCCAAAAGGATAAATGGAATCTTTGAGAAAGACATCAAGATCATAGTAGGACCACTGCTAGTGAATTGCTATTTGCCAATTTCGTGTTGGGGTCAGGTAGTGTCGGGTTCACAAACCCGGGGTCCCTCAGGGACCGGCTTCCACGCCAGGGCTCGGCCCAAGAAAACAGCATGTTGTTCATGGGTTGGCCCAAAGGTCTAAGAATACGACGGGTCGGAAGGACAGTCTGGTGTGGGCCTCCAATCCTCCTGCACGGGTGGCCACACTCCAGAAAGACTCGACCAGCAAGAATCAAAGAAACAACGAAAGGAAACATACCGGGTGGTGAGCGGCACGACCCGGAAGGCAGGCTCCGACGACCACGGACCTACAGGATGGGGACAGCTCCTAGACTATGACCCGCGCCTCCCCACCTTAGATGGGGTCAGAACCGTCCCAACTGGCTCCTACCCAGCCTGCGGGTAGCTGTGACCTCCGGCTCGGGACTCCCTGACCGGGACAGCAGACGGGGCGTCCTCCGACTGCAAGTCACTTGTTGACCAGGCGATAGTCTGCCCCTCAGACCGCCCGGATTGCTCAACGGCAGCCGCAGCGGGCGGGGCCACCTCGGGCTGCAAGTCCGGTGTTGCCACCAGTCCCGTCGCAGTGCCAGCACCGCTCCGCTCCTCGGACCGCCCGGCTCGCTCAGCCGCGTCTGCCGCAGGCAACAACGGGACCGGCGGCACCACCGAGGGGCGCGGTGCCTGCATCCGGTTCATCGCTCGCTCGCCAACGGCGTCTGTGCTCGCTACACGCTTCCTCGACGTAGGAACCTCCAGACACTGTGTGGCCCCCTGCTCCTCACCAACAGACGCCGCTGCAGGGTCGCGATGCACCGCCGAGGTCACAACGACCTCCCGACTCTCCTCCTTGTCGGAGAAGACCATGTCGTCCAGGTTCGTAGGATCGTCCGACGCGAGTTCCGACTCGATGTCGCTCACACTTTCCCCGGCCCTCACACGTCGGGTGACCTCCTTCTTCTCTTCCTTCCGCTGAACCTCCTGGGTTCTCTTCTTCTTCTGGGCATCTACCGCCTCCTTTTGGGCGGCTTGCCAGGCCTGGCCCTCCGGTCCCTTGGGAAGGTGCGATCAGGACTTGTACTTTCCGAGCCCCTACGGAATGTATGGCCCCCAATCAAGAGATAGGAAGAGCAGAATGCGCAGACTGGAGAGAAGGAAGCATACCAGGTGGGACACGATCGAGGAGTTGAAAGGTATGGGCCTCCCTTCGACCCTCTCCCTCGGCCTCAGCTGCAGGGCCCGGTCGATGCGACTCCAGACCTCGTTGTCCGACAGATCCTCCGACAACGTACGGTCCGGGTCCGAAAGACCGTCGTACATCCACATTGGCCGCACCCTCTCCACCAACGGCACGACCCGGCAACGGTACAGGGTGTGAAACACCCGCATCCCATTAAGACCGCTCTTCACAAGCTTCCAGAGCTCCACCTCGATGACTCCCACCTTGTGCTTCTCCTTTTTGGCGTAGCCCCATGTCCAACTTTCTTTTTTCTCCGGCCTCCTACCGGTGAACACCGAGAATAGCGCCGCCGCTGGATTCCTGATTTAGAACCACTCCCCATGCCACCCCCAATTGGAGTCGTAGGGGAGGTACCCAGGATACGAGTCTCCCACACCCGGCTTCCTCTGCAAGGCGAATCCTCCCACTGGCGTGATCTCAGCCGAGTCCCCCGCCGTCAAGGCTCTCGGGGAGAAAAGCTGCTGAAAGAAATCCGCATGCGGCTCTATCCCAAGAAAAGCCTCGCAGACAGTGATGTAACCGGCGAGGTGCAGCACCCCCATTGGATTAAGATGCTGCAACTCTAGGTCCCACTCGTTGAGAAGCCCGCGCAGAAGAACCAATGCGCGGGGTATGCCAAACCGCGCTCATGGAAGGTAAGGAATGAAACCACCTCGTCGGGACGAGGTTGCGGAAACTCCTCCCTTCCAGGTACCCTCCAGTGCACCACCTCCTGCGGGGCGAAACCCCTTCTAGATGAAGGCCTCCAGCACCGACTCCTCACGTGGACGACTTCCAATCCGACATCCTCGCTCCGAATCATGAAAGATCGGTGAGTTCCTCCTCTTCTCCCTCGCTCTCTCCCCCTTCTTCCCTAGCAACCTCCGCGTCTCTCAGGAACGCTCACGACAAAAAGGAAGAGAGAGGGCGACAGCGGAAGAGGAACAGGAAAAGGGATGGCGGATAGGGAAGGACGCGCCAATCGGGGAAGGTAGAACGACGGAGCGAGAATTTCTCTCTTTCCCATTTAATGTAGATGAGACGTGCCATGCACTGACGAGACGCATGCCCTGCTCGATGGAACAGCTCCTGATCAGGCGGGATGTGGCCTGGCCGTGGCCCACCACTACCACATGATCAACCACTACCACATGACGGGCACAGGAACCAAAGCGCCACCACACGTGAGCAGCTTCCCACCTCCCCAGGCAGGCTGGGGGAGACCAAAAAATGAAACCTCCCCGGGAGACCAACCGATCCCCGAGCCGATCGAATCGCTCAGGATAAACATGAAGACATAGGCAGGAAGCGAACGGACACCCCATGTGGGCCGTGCCGACTCCATCGCGAATGACGAGCGCGGGTCCTGGTCGGATGTTTCCGACTAAAGCTCTCCGAGCCCCGTCACTCCAGTCGTCAAGGTAAACACTATCAAAACCCCCTCTATTTCTTTATAAATCATTCATACATCCATACGCGCATTCATTTCATACGCCTGAACCCCCCGAACGGTTAGGGCATGAACCGCCCGGGGGCTCGGGAACTAAGCATTGCACGTGCAGCGAAATTCACCAGAACGTTCCGTGTTGCGTCATGAAGCGGTGGTTGCCTCATTCGACATGGGCAACCAACAGAGCCAGGGGAGAATACTGTAGATGAGCACCATGCGGCCCTAGCCTGGTCCGATAGACCGGGTCATCTCAACCTTCTCGTTCGATCCTAAACCTCTCGCCAGGCCCACAGAATCTCCATCGAAGGGGAGACCGTTAGGCCACCCGGGTCGGTCTCCGGTATGACCTAGGCATCTATCGGGTTACAGGTAAAGGAGTAGTTAAATGTCACAAGAGGGCTATGCCGACCCCGTCACGAACGACAGACATGGATTCCACTCGATCACACCCGTTAGCGAACTCACCGAGCTAGTCTTCGAGCCCGAGCGATCGGGACAGGCGACGAAACTCAGACCCCCACAAAAAGCCTGATAGGGCTCGGGGGCTCAAGATAAAAACGCCAAGGACGGTGACCTCGAACTCGCCAGATCCACGACTCTAACTCGCCCGGTCCCGCGGCGCGCACTGACGCCAGGATCCGCGAGCATCGCCTCGTCCGATCTTTAACCAAACTAACTACGCTTCAGCTTCAAAACGACTTCACTTCCGACTGCGCTCCAATAAAACCTTTGGGACCGCGACTCCGAACTCGCGTCGATAGGATCTATGACATCCGGCTACGGCTCCTAGGACCACGACTCCTAAACTCACGTAACGGCTTCAGACGGCTTCACTACACTCCAATAAAACCTGGGACCGGGACTCCTAAACTCGTGTAACGGCTTCAGATGGCTTCACTGCACTCCAATAAAACCTGGGATCGTGACTCCTAAACTTCCGTAAGGGCTTCACTTCCGACTGCGCTCCCAGGATCCACGAGCTCCGGCTCATACGATTCCTGAACTAACTAAATAACTCTCTCGATCCACGGGGCGCACCGACGCCTGGGTCCGTTCGTGGCTCCGCCTCGCCCGATCCCACAACGCGCATCGACGCCAAAGATCAGTGAGCTCTATCACATCCAAACCAGGCTATCTTCATCCGTGGCGTGCACTGATGCGCAACGACGCCACGGCTAAACAAAGTTCCGTCTCAAAAACTAAAAACACTCACACACACCCGGTGAAACAAACACCCCCCTGACGGTTCGGCCCGAACGCCGGGGCTCGGGAACTACACTAACGGAGGTGCGCTGCGCGCACTGGCCGTATTATTATTAACATGAAACCCCATTTGGTTTCGCCCGAACCGCCCGGGGACTCGGGAGCTACACCCGTGGGTGCGCTGCAAGACAAAAATCCACCGGACGATTCTGCTTGAATCACCCGGGGCTCGAGGGCTCCTGTCGGGTTCACAAACCCAGGGTCCCTCAGGGACCGGCTTCGACGCTAGGGCTCGGCCCAAGAAAATAGCATGTTGTTCATGGGCCAGCCTAAAGGTCTAAGAATACGACAGGCCGGAAGGACAGTCCGGTCGCCGACTGGGAGGTCTACCCAAAAGAACGAACGCCCGCTCATCAACTTCTTTGGCCCACCTCCGACCGGAGCGCTCGCTTCGAGCACCAGCCTTCTCCAGGCGGTCTCTCCGATCGGAAGGCCTGGCCCAAAATGCCGCTTCCTACTCTTACCCCGCGACTCCGACCGGGGACCCATAGTAAGCCTGCGTATCGCTCTTCTTTGACTGGGCGGCCAGGGCCGACCGAAGCCATCCGACCGGGGACGCCCACTTGGAAGGGACCAGGGGCGAACGGAGAAGGCAGCGCACTAAGTCAAACCATGATACCGGGACCATACCCTGTACGCCTACGGAAATAGTGCTCCACGATCGCCCTGACATAAGCAGTATTGTAGGCACCGACATTTGTGTCTACAGTATTGCGGGCGCCGTTGGGCTCCCATATGGCAAAAGGCCCCAAATGCCTATGGGCATCGATAGGGGGCGCCAGGATCTACCATACCTGGTACACATGGTGGGGCTCCCCACACACCAACAGTATTTTGCAGGTACCAATGTCCACCCTTCCTGAAGAAGCCACCGTAACCTCCCACGTGCACCTGACATTCTATAGCAACATCAACAATGTTGTGGGTGCCTACCATTATCCACTCCTCATCGGTGTGGGCATCAAGACTTTTTAACATCCGTACTCTCTCCCTCTCACCTATAAAGCCATCCCCTTCTTCTATAAAAGGGAATGCGCTCCCTCCAACGGGAGGACGATCTTCTTCGAGTTTAGATTCACTGGACCGATAGCTCGCGACCTCTCAAACACACGCTTGAATACCTAGCTCATAGCGGAGTTCCGGTTGCCCTCGGCCCTTCCGGTCGGACCCGACCGGACCTCTCGTACACCCCTCATTTCTCCTTCTCATTTGTAACCCCACTACAGACTTCGAGCACTTGGGCTCAGGAATAAAGTCACCGACCGACCCAGACTGGACGTAGGGCACGTTGCCTGAACCAGTATATATCCTGTGTCATTGAGTACTAGGCCACCTCGGATCACAACGTACAGCAAAACTACAAATATTCACTAGTTGGTCACTTTCTTGACTAGATTTATGCACTCTTGACTTGTGATTAATTGCATATCCCCTATATACATTTAGTACGTGAGAATCTATGAAGATTTCCTATTTGCGGAAGATTGGGTTACGTTGTATACATACCAATCTCACCACCCATAGGAAACTAGGGATCAATGCGAGATTTCAATCTACGTCGATCGTTAAGTATCTATAACCTCTCATGGAGGATCTATTTATGGCATGTACATTGGTTTTATTTTGATAATGAGCATTTTCATGCATTAAGGGGGAGATTTGAAGTACCAAATATAATGCCAGAAAATTATATGGAATGCATGACATTTCAAGCTCAGGATCACGTATTAAATGAACTGAATTTGAGTTTAAAGAATTGCTAATTTGCAAAATTTGCAAATAAACAGCCAAATGCATTACTGATTACTAAGGTGTCTTTTAAACTTGTTAATCCGTTGCAAGTATGTGCTAGAAAGAGTGGTGGTGCCAAGTAAAACCACTCAACTCCCAATTGTAAATAAGAGGGGAGAGGTATGGCCATAAAAGCAGGGTTATTCATGCTAGCAATAGAAGGTTTTCTTCTATAGAAGTAAATGCAGGTCAACCTATGGTGGGTGACACCTTGTGTTATTGCCTAGTGGATGGATGTCATCCACAAACCTAGCTCAGAGGTTCACCTAAATACTAATGCTGGGATATCAGGAAGCCCTAAATCTCATTTCAGGAAATCACAATGAGTCATTAAGGGTACTTTGAGTTTTAATAGACCGGAGAATTATATGATAGGAAAGCTACATGTGTCTTCTCTGAATAAACTGTATACAACATTCCAAGTCATCTAGTGAATAAGACCATGGCAGAGTGCTTTCTCACTCTTACTGGAACTTGTTGAGTGATGTAATACATGCAGAGATAGTCTTGTTCACCAGAAAAGAGGTGCTTTGGGCTGCGATGCCAACACCTTGAGTATCCTTACTGTGGGACACAAAAGTGTTTTCATCCTAGAATGGATTGAGAACAATGTGGTGGTGAGATACAAAGCAAGACTAGTAGCACAAGGGGTTTACGCAAAAGCCCGGGCATTGATTTTCAATGCAAATTATTCTTCATAGTAAGTGTTACGAATTTTCGATACTTTCTTTTGATTGGTAGTACAAAAGTATCTATCTTTGTAGTTGATAGTTGATAGATGTAGTGATTGCATATATTTATATGATCACTTGATTTGGTGTATTTGTGAAGCTTTCAAAAAGGAGTTCACATACCCAACCCTCATACATAAAATCGCAACATATATTGTGTATTGCTTAAGTCAATATATGGCTTAAAGCAGCTAAGTCGAATTTGGCACAATCGACTTGTGTGTATTCCTTAGACTAAAGGGATACAAGATTGATTATTATACGTGGGTGTTCATTTTGAAGTCCTTAATTGGATTTTATAGTGTCATATGATGGTCAATAATCTTGACATCATTGGAGATGAACACATGTTAATAGCACGTAATAATCTGAGACGGAGTTTGAGATGGAAGATATGGACTAAACCAAAATTTCATTTTGTGTTTATGATCCATGCATGTTCTCTCAAGATTTTGTACAAAAGCTATCTATATCCAGATCATATTGAGTGATTCAATATGAAGGTATCGATCCTATGGTTGTTCTACCTCATGATAGAGGAAGATTGTTCTATGCCATAGTGATTGAGATGAGATATTGGGAGATGTAGTCCATTATCTCCGTGCTATTGATGCGCTTATATATCTTGCAAAAGCAAACGGGCGGATATTATTTTTGTGATGATTTGTTATCTAGTAGCAGTGCTACTGCTACCAAATGTTGGTGGATTGAAGTTAAGAATATGTTTTGATATCTTAATAGCAAATGTGATCTTGGTGTGTTCATTTGAAAGAACCATGATCCGTTTATGATTGAATATAATGATTCTGGTTGTCAATAAGATCCCCAAATTCTAGGTTATTGGAAGGCTTAATGTACATATGGAAAGACTATTTTGTGGTAGTCTTTAAATAGACATCCATGGTCATTTCCACCAATCATTCTGATATTGTATTTTACAAGGCTTCACAAGAATGTGTATAGCTTGACTGAATGATATATCACATACTGAAGTTATGTGGTGTTGATTCTATTAAATGAATGGTCATTATCTATAAAGGTAATGCAACTTGTGTTGTGTAGATGGAGACAAGTTATACTTCATGCAATATTTTTGCACTAAGATTGTTCTGTTCCATAGATAACATGGGCATATGAACATTTGCTAGCTATGTATATTGTGATAATCTCGCAGAGATATTCATAGAGCCTACCATACTCCACATTTTTATGTGTTGAGTGCATTGGTATGAATTTACTTCGAGATTTGCAAGTATCAGGGGGAGAGTCTCTCTGATTAATAACTTGTTGCAAATATTATATTTCACTCTTTTATTTGTATGAGTTTTTCCCTTTGGGTTTCTCATATAAAGTTTTTAATGAGGCAATATCAGCACAAGGTTATGTCATATCACCCATTTCTCCCTTAGAGGTTTTTTTGGTGGATGATATTGTGACATAAAATGCATTGCACTCTTTTCTTTATGTGAGTTTTCCATTTATGGTTTCTCATATGAAGTTTTTGATGAGGCAATGTCAACATAAAGTTATATGTTTATCACCTATTTTTTCCCCACCAGGGTTTTTGGAAGATGATATTTGATGCATATTGACCATAAGGTCAAGGTGTTTTTAGACTAGGGCTTTGGGTTTATCTCAAAGGGTCTAATAACATTGGTGATTGTATATTATGGTGTTTCTCCTTATTTTTCCATTGGGTTTTAAGGAGTTTTACATGGTATACTAGTATTACTTTGGTTTTTACCACATGGTTTTCCAAAGATTCATAATGATGCATAGTAGATGAACAGTGAAGACTACAATGAGCTAATTGATCAAAGGGAAGTGTTGAGAATTATTATTTAATGATCAATTAGGAATTAATCCAAAGGGTATATTTTCACCCCTCTCTCTTTCAGCCCCTGTATATATATGTACAACACTGTTCAATAGAATACACAGAGATCATTTACATCACTTGCTTGTCTCTCGCTCTCTACTTTTCTAACAAAAATGACTAGTCGTTAACTTTGACTTTTTTGTGAGACTTTAATATTGCATTGATTCCATATGTTTATCTATACAAAATATTAAATTATATTTGCTATGGCAAACAATATGGATTTTCCAGATCACGTGCATGTCTATATCATCGATATGAACAATAGTGTCAGCCTCTCCGGGGCTTTGCCGGTCTATATACATATCTATATTATCTATGTATAGGAAGAATAGTGCTGGTCTCTCACGCCTATAGTCCACAAGTCTATATCAATACTTGGAAGACAATGCTGGTCTCTGCACATGTCGATGTAGACGGGAATGCACACTTTTTAAATGCACTGGCACATAAAACGACAATTAAACTTGTGCAACTATACATGTATGTAACTTAAAAGTATTAGTTATGGCAGCTGACATTATTGTAATAGTGCAATACATAAAAATTAAAATGAATACATCAACAGTTAATTAAGAAACTTCTAGGAAAATTGAAAGGAAAAACTAAAACAGTGAAGGGCTAAGACAACCCTGTCTCATACCTAAACACGCATTCGGACCAAAAACATGTACAGAAATAATGCCGGCCCAAAACCTGACCCGTCTCGCTCACCACCGTTGACATGTGTGCAGATTCAAATTTTCAAACCCATCTAGTGGGAAGTTTGAATTCAAACTCGTATTCTTTGACACGACATTGTTGACCCATGTGTCCCGTAATGTTTCTAGTTTCTTTGGCTTATACAGTGATACATACACTTCGGTTTTACTCATTCTGTGCCGTCCGTCCACACGGATATGACGGCCGGGCCTCAAATGTCTGTATCGTCGATAAAATTTCGGCCTCTCCGTGGCTTTGCCGGTTTATACATGTCTATATCATCTATGTACAGGAACAATACTGCTGGTCTCTCTCACGTGTATATTGGTCCACATATGGCCTTGTTTGGATGTTATTGTTTTCGCATCAATCCACATGTGTTGGGGTGGATTGGAGTGGAACATGTGGATTGAGTGGATTCGATAACATGCAAATAAGGCCTATGTCTATAACATGTGTGTGGACTGGCAGTTGTTAGTTGATCTCCACCAATAAGCCCAACGGCCTATTGGGCCCTTGGCTCTGCTCCCTGATCGGGGGAGCCCAACCCTAATTGGTTGGTGGGCCCCTGTCGCACAGCACATACAAATAGAGAAGGTGGGGATCGAGCTCGAGAACGAGGGTTCACTGGAGCCGCCACACCCACCTACAGAAACCCTAATACCGATCTAAAGAGCTGCTGCCAGCGACGGGATGTGCCCCAACCACCGCCGTCTCCCACTGCAGGACACCGCCGACGTCACTAGACTTCATCTCGCCGGCGCTGGACGTCTTCTACACCGCGACACTGGCTGCGGTGCATCTACTGAAGGGCTAGGAGCCTACTCGGATCTACGGGTTACACAGAAAGGTACTCACATCGATCCTAACAATGGTACCAGAGCAGATTACCTCTGTGTATTCCTGTGTATCCCTAACCCTAACCGGGTAAAAGCAAAAGAAAGAGAGACCGGCTCACGGTCTACCGGTCATCACCGCCACCGCGCGTGGGGGAAAGGAGCCGCACCGTTCGACGGCGCACGGCAAAAGTAAAGAAAAGAACAGATCCTTTCGGATCAGAGAAGAAATAGGGCCCTAGGCTCACAGAGCCGAAACCCTAACCCTAGAACGGGGATAATCTGTTCGGGTAAACAAGGGAAAAGAAAAGAAATAAAAGAAAACAGAACCTAACCCTAGATCCATTCGGATGTCAAAGAAAAGAAAGGAAAAACAGAAAAGAAAGGGGAAAAGAATAGGGTCGGCATACGAACCCTAAACCTAACCCTAGACGGATCCTCATCCCTAACCGGTTGAATCCGAGAAGAAACAAAAGAAATCAAAGAAAAGAAAAGAAAGGAATCAAAGAAACCCTAACCCTAATCCCCTCCTTCGGTTCGGTTCGGATAAGAGGAAAGCGAGATCCAAATCGAAAAGAAGGGGGTGGGAAAGGAGAAAGGGAAGGGGACGGATCCACCCTCGCCGGCATGGGAAAAGAAGAGCCGGGACAGCCTTTCGCCGGCGCGGGAGAAGAAGAGCCGAGCCGGGGGCGCCGCGGCCAGGCCGCTCGACGGCGGCGTGCTCACCCGTTGGGGAGCACGCGCGCCGGCGAGGGGGCCGGCGACGGCGCCAAGGCTCGCTCCACCGCCCGCTCGCTCGTCGTCGGTCGCTCGCGGCTGCACTGAGGTAGAGAGAAGAGAGAGCGGCGAGCGAAGAGAGAGAAGGGCAAGTGCCGAATGAGACTAGGGTTTCAGGGCCTGCGGCCGGAGTCATTTTTATTCGGCCGAAACAATCGGACGGCCGTCGGATCAGATCCAACGGTGCCGGATGCACGGGCCCACGAGCGGCCCAGGCGGGGGGAGCGCGCCGCGGCAGTTTGCCGGCCCAGGCCCAGGTTGCGGCCTGGGTGCGGCCTGCGCGCGCGGAGAGAGGCGGGCCGAGCTGGTTTTACCGGTTGGGCCGAAAAAAGGGAAAGAATCAAGATCAGTTTTTTCTTTTCCAGTAATTGCTAATTTCTGGAAAATGAAAAATATATCAAAGAAAATATGAAAAGTGATTTTACCTGTGGGTAAAATTCAAGAAATTGAGCATATGTTTTCCGCTGCGAAAGAAAAGTACATCCTCCAGTGATTTTGAACCGACATGATATTTAACTGGAGAAAAGAAAAGATTTTCCAGAAAATGTTTATTCCCTGGAAATTGATTAATGGATTAAAGAAAATAGAAAAAGAAATTTTCCCTGTGGGTAAAATTAAAGGAAAAGAGAGTTTTCCCACAGCTAAAGAAAAAGTATATTCTCCAGTTATATTGAACCAACATGCTATTTACTTGGAGAAAAAGAAAAGTTTTTCCGCTGCTAAAGAAACTGTTGATTCTCCAGTTATTTTGAACCAATGTGGTATTTAATTGGAGAAAAAGGGTTTTGATATAATTACGATGTTGTTATTTTCTGACCAACGTTGTTAATAACAATATCGTAATGTTAATGATTTATGCATTAATTCTGCTTCTGCCCAACAGTGATGTAGAATTAGTGTATAAGAAAAGTTGATAATTTTATTGATTTATGCATTGATTCTACTTCTGCCCAACGGTGATGTAGAATTAGTGTGTAAGAACAGTTGTCAAAGTTAAAGATTTATGCATTAATTCTATTTCTGCCCAACGGTGATGTAGAATTAGTGTATAAGAATAATTGTATGTTTTGATTTTGACCAACGTTGGAATCAAGGCATGCAAATGATGTGTTAATTTTATGTTAAGAAAAGATTTGACATGGTTTTCATCTTGTTTAAGGTGGACTGGGTAGTCACCTCACCGTGTTCCACTGAGTTTGTGGCACCGGTGAGGGAGACAAAAGAGAATGATACCACTTGGGCAACTAAAGAAAGGGAGTTTGAATCCCAAAAGATATCCTATGGCTTTTGAGCATAGAAAGTGGGTCACTACAAACAAGAAATGTTTGACTGTGATAAAGAACATGATTGAACCTACAATTGTGGGCTCAATCCCAGAATGTGACACGGTCACCAAGTACCTCAATAGAATAAAGAGCAGTTCACTGGCTCTTCAAAGATATGCCACTTAGCTGATAAAGCTGGTCACAGAGTGTTACTCTGGAAATGGTGGCATAAGAGAGCTCACGATGCGTTGTCGAAATTATGGCACTGTCGTTGAGGCCATATTTCGAGGGGGAGAATAGAAAGACAAGTTAAGAATGATATTCTTCCTCCATTAGAGCTCTCAGATTTAGAACAATGCAGAGAATGCATAAAAGGAAAGTATGTAAAGAAGATTAAGAAAGATGCCAAATAAAGCGTAGGAATTTTATTAGTTATTCACATAGACATCTGTGGTCAGTTTTCCTATAAAGAGTGTGGATGGTTATGATCCATTCACAGATGATTACTCCCATTATGACTATATTTATCCAATCAAAGAAAGAAAAGATGTATTGGATAAATTTAAGATATTAAAGATTAAGATAGTCAGGTCTGACCGTGGGAGAGTACTACGGTCGGCATACCCTAAAAGAATGGCATAGTAGCTCAGTATTCTACACCGAGCGAACCTCAGCAGAATAGAGTATCTAAAAGAATCAATCGTACCCTGATGGATATGGTGGGCAGTATGATAAGTTACTCCACCTTACAGTTGAACCTGTGAATGAAGGCGTTAAAACCGCCATTTATATTCTCAATAGAGTATCAAGAAAGTCGGTGCCCAAAACACCGTATGAGTTGTGGACAGAAAGAGTACTCTCACTAAACCACTTGCGTGTGTGTGGGGGAGCCCTGCTGAGGCTAAAGTATTTAACCCAAACATTGGAAAGTTATATCCCAAAACAGTAAGTTGCCATTTTATTGGCTACACAGAAAAGTCAAAAAAGTTTTCGTTTTCCACTGTCCAGAGAGACATACAAAGTTTATGGAAATGAGACACGCTGTTTTCCTAGAAGATGAAAAGATGAGGGGGAGCATGGTAGCTCGAGAAATTGTCCTTGAAGTGAAGCGGGTGTATGCGCCCACTCTAATGATTCATGAGCCATTTTTCTCACTACCTGCTGTAGCTGCACCGACAGTTCTAGATACTGTGGTGCTAGCACCTGTTGTTATCCCACCTGTGGCAACAATGAATGATGATGAGGAACCTGTTCTTCAGGATTCTATAGAACCTATTGCCACACATGAGGGGGAGCAACAACAGCCTCAAAATAGAAGATGTGCCGAATGTGAAGGCCCCTAGTAGGTCTCAAAAGAGTTAGAAAATCAGCTATTCCTGCTGATCATGAAGTGTACAACACTAAAGAATTTCAAATGGAGGATTATCAAAGCCTCGTTTGAAGAAGCCATGAGTAGTGATCAGTCATCAAAGTGGCTTAAGGCCATGGAAGATGAAATAAAATCATTGAATGCCAATAAAGTTTGGGACTTGGAAATAATTCCTAAAAGAGTCAAAACAGTAGGCTGTAAATGGGTCTACAAGACAAAACTTGACTCTCAAGGGAATATAGAGAGATATAAAGCCCGACTTGTGGCAAAAGGCTTTGTGCAAAGAGAAGGGATTGATTACAATGAGACCTTTTCTTCAGTCTCATGTAAGGATTCTTTCAGAATAATAATAGCATTAGTGGCACATTACGATTGAGAATTACATCAGATGGATGTAAACACGACATTCCTCAACGGAGACTTGGAGGAAAATGTTTACATGGCACAACCGGAAGGTTTTGTCATGGAAGGAAAAGAACGAATGGGATGCCGCCTAAAGAAATCCATTTATAGATTAAAGCAAGCTTCAAGACTGTGGTACTTGAAGTTTGATCAGTCAATAAAGAATTTTGGGTTTTAAAGAGAATGTAGAGGACAATTGTGTCTATGCAAAGTTTAAGAATGGGAAGTTTATCTTCCTTGTCCTGTATGTAGATGATATCTTACTTTCTAGTAGTGATGTCAGTCTACTACTGGAGACAAAGAAATTTGATATGAAAGATCTTGGCGAAGCCTTGTTCGTTCTAGGGATCGAGATTCACCAAGATAGAAGAAAAAGGGTATAAGGACTGTCACAAAAGGCATACATGGAAAAGATCTTAAAGAAATTTAGTATGCACAAATATAGTCCCTCACCTGCTCCTATAGTCAAGGGCGACAGATATGGGGATTTTAAATGCCCCAGGAACCAATATGAGCTCAATCGATAAAGTGAAAGTGGTTCCATATGCTTCAGCTGTCGGAAGCTTGCAACATGCTCAAGTATGTACACGCCCTGACTTGGCATTTGTTACCGGGTTTTACTTGGCAGATTCCAGAAGAATTCTAGAATAGAACACTGAAATTGATAAAGAAAGTCTTGCGTTATTTGCAAGGAACGAAAGGCCTCATGATGACATATAGAAGATCTGATTCACTCCACATGGTGGGATATTCAGATTCTGATTATGCAAGAGTGAATGCATATCCAGACGTGGATTTTCTATCATCTCGCAAAGGGGAGCTATTTCATGAAAAAGCTCAAAGCAAACTATCACTACATCGTCCACAATGTATGACGGTTTGTAGCGTGTTATGAGGCAACGGGCAGGTGAACTAACTAACAAATTTCATACCCGGTTTGAAGGTGGTTGACGACATCTATAAACCACTAAAGTAATACTGCGATTATAATCTGGCAGTACAGGATGCTCACAACATAAGTCAAGTGGTGCTGCCAAACACATTGACATGGAGTATTATGTTATGAAAGATAAAGTCCGGGATCAAGTCATAAATCTTGAGCATATAAGTAAAGAAAGGATGCTCGCGGATCCTCTTACAAAAGGCTTACCACCCAACATGTTCAGAGGACATGGTGTTCAGAGAACATGTAGCTAGCTTGGGTTTAAGGGAAAGCCTAAAATATTCCTGGACAAAAGAAGGCCCAAAGATAAGTATCTAATTCAGAACAGAGTAGTGAGTTGTAGCTGTTAAGTCTATCGGCAATGGACCGTGACGATGAGACATGCTCTATGAGCTAATCTGTAATGGAATGAACAAAAGTAAATGATATGAAAGTGAAAGATGGAATGAGATCAAGGGGGAGAATGTTAGTTGATCTCCACCAATAAGCCCAACGGCATATTGGGCCCTTGGCTCTGCTCCCTAATCGGGGGAGCCCAACCCTAACTGGTTGGTGGGCCCCTGTCGCACAGCACATACAAATAGAGAAGGTGGGGATCGAGCTCGAGAACGAGGGTTCACTGGAGCCGCCACACCCACCTACAGAAACCCTAATACCGATCTAAAGAGCTGCTGCCAGCGACGGGATGTGCCCCAACCACCGCCGTCTCCCACTGCAGGACACCGCCGACGTCACTAGACTTCATCTTGCCGGCGCTGGATGTCTTCTACACCGCGACACTGGCTGCGGTGCATCTACTGAAGGGCTAGGAGCCTACTCGGATCTACGGGTTACACAGAAAGGTACTCACATCGATCCTAACAGCAGTCTCTATGGTCCACACATTTTTTTCCATATGAGAAAAGTCTGCATGGGCTTCAAACTACCAAACTGCTCAAGTCTATACCATTTCTTTCTCTATGCATGTGACTATGCTAGTCCACACACATGTTTACGGACATGACTTGCCAAGTGATATTCCGCACACATATCTATATGATTCATTCATACAGACATGGCATTCCAAGTGATATCTATAAGTCAACGCATGTATACACCATGCTAAACAATAAAGCTGGTCTCTCTCATGTGCATATTGGTCCACATATGTCTATATCTCTCGCAAATAAAAAGACTAAAACTTGGACACCGTTTTGGTCAAACAATCGCCCTTCGGGTGGTCGGTCTGCCTCACATGCGATCTACCAAATATTGCTCGCTCCCCATTCCCTCAAAATGCCACTTCCCGTGGGCCCACACAAACACTCGTCGATAAAAATGCCACCCTACAAATACCTTGCTCACCCCGCGATAGGCAGAGATCCGCTCCAATCACGCTCAAGATACCGCGGCCTCCAATCAATCAGCTCACGATCCCTCTCTCGCTCACACTGCCACCTCCTCTCCCCGCGCCGTCGACCTAGCCGTTGCCCGTTTTCCATTCGTTGGATCGAGGTTGCCGCCTCCCCTTCCTCGCTGCCGCGCCACCGCCGCCGATGGAGCGCCGAGAAGCAGAGCTCGACCTCACCATTCGTGCTCGCGCCGTCATCCTTGCCCCGCCTCGATCCGCGTCCGATGGATCATTGCCGAGAAGGAGAAGGACCGCTCGCCCCACCTCGATCCGCGTCCGCGCTCGTCCACGCCGTCGCCTATAACAAGAAAAGGAGAAAGAGGTGGAGAGAGAAGCCCTCTTCGATCAAGATGGGTTCCCTATGACCTCTACGCCACCGCCAGCGCAGAGGCCCTCCTACCGTCTCCTCTGAAAGGTCCTTGTTTGGTTTTGGTAATTGAGTGACAACCCTAGGTGGAAAATTATGTTTATTTGAGATACATAGGTGATTAGTCCACCGGTACATGTGTGTGAGCAACATATGCCATGAAGGTGAAAATGGCTCGGTGTAACACCCTAAAATTTGTCTCTTTTTGAAATAGAGTTAAAATAATTTAATTATGTATTTTTGTGCTCATGAAATATAGGAAAAAGAATATTTTTCATTATATTAAAATTCATCATAAGGAGTAGCAACATGGATGTACATACATGTTCGTGCATTTG
The DNA here is from genome assembly GCA_904845875.1 of Miscanthus lutarioriparius. NCBI lineage: Eukaryota > Viridiplantae > Streptophyta > Magnoliopsida > Poales > Poaceae > Miscanthus > Miscanthus lutarioriparius. Next base: position 41,788,688 of record CAJGYO010000009.1, read on the forward strand.
ATTTATTGCAATGAGTGGTTGAATCCAAAATTCAAAATGCTTTTGAAATTGGCTTTGAAATTAAAGAAAAATTGAAAATAAAAGGATTTAAAATGTTGTAAAATTTATTTTCGAAAACTTACCAAAATTTTCCCATTTTATTTGAGTTCAAAAGTATATTTGAAACTCTATTTGAATTTGCATTTGGTTCATAATTGAATTTGGTTTTGAAGACAAAATAGAAAAAGGATTTGAAAAATGGAAAATCCTATCTCCTCTCATTTGGCCCTAAGGCCCACTCACTCTCTTCCTCATTTCCCCCTGGCCCGCTTCTCATTTTTTCCCTTCCCCCCTCCCTTTTGGCCTGGAAGCACAGCAGCCAAACAGCCCAGCAGAGTTCAGCTCCTTTTCCCTCATCTGCGACCTGCTCCCGCTTTCTTGTCTCCTCTCTCCCCATGGCCCAGTAAGAGCCAAAGCCCATGCGAGCCAAAGCCCATGCGCGCCTCCTCTCTCCCTCTATCCAGTTGCAACCTTGGCATGCTGCCCACGTCCTTGGCGTGCTGCCCACGTCTCACCTCTGTATATAGGAGCCGAGCCTGTGTCGCACCCCATCCCCTAACCCTAGCAAGACACCGCCTCACCTTGAGCCACAGCAGCCACAGCTCCACACGCCGCCGGAGATCCGCAGCCATGGGACTCGGTACTCCGCCGCCCCTCCGCCTCTGAGATTGCCTTGCCAAGCTTCTATCGTGAGGTAAGAAAGCCTCAGGTACCCGCCTTTTCTTCTCTCTCGCTCTCTTTTCTTCTAGCCGCGTCACCGAAGTGTCGCCGGAGCTCCAAGCCGCCCAACCGAGCCAGATGTCGCCACCGTGCCATCGTTGCTACCTTCGAACCCTCCATCGAGCTCGCCTCGAGCTTCTCTTGCTTCCCATGGTCCTCCCGTGCCCGGTGGTGGATGGGAATGTCGAAGCCGATGCCGCTGACGAGGTCCGAACATGGCGCCGCCGTGCTGACCCTGTGCAGAACCCCATCTCCCTCCATTCTTTTCCACCGTCCAGATCTAATCCAACCACCCAGATCCATCGATACCCCTTCGCCATGGCCTTTTTCTAGAAAACACCCTCCATCTTTTTAAGTATAAACCCACCATCCCTGGTTTCTTTCAAAAGGATCCCTGCTTTTTCTTAAAATAGTGCCCGTAGTCCTGGGCCAGATTTCAAAATCAGACTTTATTTATTTTAATTCGAAAATCAAGCTCCATCTATTTACAAAATTGTCACTATCTTCATTAGGCCATATCTTCTCTGTTTTAGCTCCGATTTGACCCGTTCAACTTGCGTTAGGTTCGTAGTTCCATAATCTACATGTTCATACTACTGTTAGATATGTTTTGAACTTTTAAAATTTGAGGTTAGATTTAATCTATTATTTTATTAAAGGAAATCTTGTTTAATTCACCTCTGTTTTAACTCCGATTATAAGATTAATCTATATTAGTTTTTCAATTACAATTAGGGTTTTTTCACCTCTGTCTTTTATAAATAAAATAAGATTAATCTTATATTAGTTTTCTAATGCAAATATATTTGGCTTAAAATAATTTAGATATTATTCTAAAGAATCTTATATATGTTTTATAATTAAAAGAAATGAAGCCTATAGTTTTCTTTTTAAGGCAAATCTATCGGTACTTGTATCTTTTTCACCGTAGCTCCAATTAGCGTGCTTTTCGCATCTGTGTGTTCGTAGCAATGTGTAGAACATCTTCAAAACTTTTTTACTTGTCATTTCATATATTTGGTGTACTGTTCTGATTTAGTTCTATTGTTTGCTTTGTGTATGATTGCATGGTTGCTTGTGTGGTGCTTTATGATCATGTCCAGTCGGTAAGCTATACGTGGTGAATCACGAAGTAGATCTTTGAAGTTTTGGACTTGAAGAAGGATCAGAGTTTAGGGCAAGTATAGCATGTGATCTTCCTTGTTGTCCTATACACCTTTAATCATTTAATTCATGCTGCATGTGTCTACCTTGACTACCACTAAGGATTTTCTAGTACTTGGTTACCATGTACCTTGACACCTTTGTGTTATTGCATTGGGTAGTATGATGCTAGTGCTCAACTAAAGCTATGATCTTGTAACTTGACTAATAGTATATGCAATAAACACTAAAAGACGCTTTTTAGCAACATGGAACAAGGGGGCTAGAGCATTGGGCTGTTTTTATGGTGCTCTAGATTCCTCTCCCTAAGGACTTATCTGTAAGTGATCATCCAGGACTTAAAGTACAGCTGTAAGGGCTACATGGCTCTGGCTTTAGCTCAGTATGAGGACCTTTTCTAGCTTGTTAGAGGTTACCTTTATTGACGTAAGAATGGCTTGATGAATCGGGTATAGTGCGGCCTCTGTCCCCATGTGTATAGGCTGCGCGTCAATGTGCCATCAGGAAGGGGGTCTCTACATATGTTTGCCAGGTGAATCTAATGGCCCTAACTTGTTAGACGAACCTTTGAAAGGTTTCATAGTAAACCCTACCGACCTTCCTTGGTAGTGGGTTAAGAAGCTCACGACCTCGGGCGAAAGGGTAAATCATGACTCACAGTGAAAGTCTATAACCTTTGCAAAGTGTAAAACACTTATAACAGCCGTGCTCACGGTCACGAGCGGCCTTAGAACATTTACGGAATTGTTGATGAACACTGATGACACTGATGATAAAGATGCTCACTAATGATTACTGTTTATACTATTCATTACTCATGTTTACCTGATCATGTGTTTATATGGGCTTGTGAGTAAACTTGTTGCCACCCAATTGCTAAAAGATGACTTATTAAAAGCTAATCGTAGTTAACCAGTGTCATCCTTTTGAGCCTCATGAACCCCATGATATATTTGTTGAGTACGACATATACTTACGCTTGCTTTACTTTTTAAATCTTTGGATAAAAATCCTGGATGGGTACTAGATTGCTAGAGTTTGGAGGAATTAGGCTTGTGATCAACCAGTCGGTTGTCCCTGTGGAATTGGAGTCTTTACCCGATGAACAGAGTTGTCTTTCCATTGTTTGCCACCTAAGGTTATATTCTTTGTACTAAATACATTATATATTGAGCATTGTCTTTCGATATTACCCTTATTTGTAGCTATATGTGAGATTTGACTTCCTGGGCTCACATATGGTGTGTATCTGGTTTTGTTCTTAAAACCAGGTATTACACTCGGAGATGTTGCAAAGCTCACACATGTGATGATGAAGGAGCTCATTGCACATGAGACATGACATTGAGTCATGTGATCAAGGTGGAGAAGATCAAGACACGACTTGGCTTGATGGACCGGTTGCAAGCATGAAGGGAAAGTTGGAGGTTTTGGAGCGATGGACCGCATGGTGGTAAAGCTTGAGCAAGACTTGGCGCCGATGGATGAAGGCAATGGTGAAAAGCAAGTGAAGTCAAGATCGATGAACCAATATGGTCAAGTGATGATATGAAGTGGATCATATAATTTGGTGATTGGTTGGTCGCAAAACAGAGTCTCGGGGAGCTCTCTGGAAATGACCGGACTCTGAGGCTCGCGCGTTTAGTCTTGGTGCAGAGGTGAATCCGGTCATCACTTGACCGTTGGCGTGCGGTAGCCGACCGTTGAGATCAAGCGACTGAGGTTGAACGGGGGCGATGCGCGGCGTGCATCCGTTGACCGAACGCTGGCCGGGTGCGTCTGGTCGATATGACTGGCGCTACCGGTCACCCCGAGTTGTGCCCAGTGAAGGGGTACAACAGCTCTTTTTGTATGGGGGCTTATAAATTGCCCTTTGGTCGGCCTTGGTGGAGCAGGGGAGAGCACACTAGAGCCTTGGTGGCTTGTGTGGTGGTGCTTGGGAGCCCTCCATCTCACTTGAGCTTGATCGCGTTCATCGAATCGAGTGACTGAGCGATTCTAGTGTGATTGCATAGTGAGGTTGCATCGAGTGGCACTAGGTGATCGAGTTCCAAGCCAGTGGTGCTTGTTATTCTTGGAGGTTGCCACCTCCTAGATGACTTGGTGGTGGTCTCTGTCGAAGCCCACAAGAAGCTTGTGCGGTGCTCCGTAGAAGAGCTTTGTGAGGGGCATTGGGCTTGCCCTACGGGAGCGGCGAAGAGCAACTCTAGTTGAGTGTGTCATTGAGCTAGCCTCACTTTTGGGGTACGTTCTTGTAGTGCCCGCCGTGCGGACTTGGTGGGTGATACCAATTATCCGCCGAACCACCAAGTGAGCGGTCGACACAACGGGGACTAGCGTGTTGGCAAGCACATGAACCTCAGGATAAAAATCATCGTGTCATCCTTGTATTCCCATTGGTTTGCATCCTCGTTACATAAGCTTGTATTTACTTCATTTACATTGTGCTTGTGTAGTTGCTCTTGTAATTAGTTAGCTTGTCTAGCTTGCTAGTTACCTTCTTGCTTGTGTAGCATAGAAGTAGCTCCCTTGCGTGGCTAATTTGGTTTGTGTAACCTTGTTAGTCACATTGCTTAGTTTGTGTAGCTAAGTAATTTGTGCTCTATAATTTGGCATTGGTTGCCTTGTTATTGAGCATTGCTAGTGAGTTTAGGAGTTTTGTGCTTTTGCTTACTAGCATGTGTAGAAGCTCACTCGTTGCTTGAAGTACTAGTGGCATAGGTTTGTGTGACCTTGCTTCTAGAATTGGTTAGGTGAGCTCTAGCTAGCCTGACACCTTAGTTGCTTAATTAGGATCTTTGCAAGGTGCTAGAGAACACAAATAGAGGGGTGTAGTCTTGGCTAGACCGATAGTTTTAATTCTGCACTTGTTTCGGTTAGCCGGCGCTATTAAGTTTTAGAAAGGATTATTCATCCCCCCTCTAGTCCGCCATCTCGACCTTACAAGTGGTACCAGAGCTTGGTCTCTCATTTGTGGTCTTCACCGACCCAAGAGCATAGTGGCTTATGGGCTAGATGTTGAGTGTCCATACACTTTTGATGGCACACACTTTGCACGATAGAAAAATTGGATGACATGCAATTTTAAGTTCATTTCCCCCAAAATGTGGTGAATCATAGATGTGGGCTTTTCTCATGCGTTGGATGAAAAGAATGCAACTAAAGCACAAAAGAAATGCCTACATCTCAATTGCCAAGCTACTAACATTTTCTATCAATCCATGAAAGATAACATATTTGGGGAGATCATGTACATGAAGACCGCCCATGATATTTGGTTGTACCTCAACTTAATATATGACAGTGTCTCCATTGATGATGATAAGGGCCAAGAAGGAGGTGCATGAGTGTGTTGAGCATGACCATGATTTGGTGATTGTGGAAGATTGCTCCACCTCATGGTCAAGTGATGATGATGATCATACTACCACAAGATCACTTGACAAGGTTGATGATGATGCCACAAGTATTGCACATGAAGATTCTACCTCAAGCACACTTGGTGGTGATCTTGATGATGTTGGTTCATGCTCAAGACATGATTGTGATGCTACTACAAGCACATCCACTACACCACATTGTTTCATGTCACAAGGTGACACCAAGGTATCAAATGCTAATGTGGTTGATCATATTGATTTATAGGATGAGCTTGTTAGTAGACTTGCTAGCATGAACATAGCTTTAGAAAATGAGATGGCTAAAACAAGTAAATTGGAAAATGAAAACTCATTTCTAAACAACACATGTGAACAACAAAAGCATCTACTTTATGTCATTAGTTGTTCACATGAGGAGCTAAAATTGGCTCATGAGGAACTTAGTGTTGCTCATGATAACTTGGTACAAGACCATGCTTTTCTCACTAAAGAACTTTCAAATGAAAAATCTAAAACTAGTGAGAGCTCATCACATGGGTCAATTGATCAATCACATATTGTTGCTCACCCTTGTGATGTAGGCAAGAAGCATGTATCCACCTCTTGTGATGATTTATTAGCTATGCCATGTTCTTCACATATAGATGCTTGTTCTACTTCTATGTCTTCTGAGACTAACATTTTGAAGGAGAACATTGACCTCAAAAGTGAAGTGAAGAATTTGGCAAACAAGTTAGAGAGGTGCTACAACTCTCAAGTCACCTTCGAGCATATGTTGAATAACAAAAGAAGCTATGGTGACATGAGTGGCATTGGCTTAAACAAGAGCAAGATCAAGGGCAAGAGATGGGGCAAGAGAAGATATGAAAGAGAGATGAAGAAGCAAGAACAAGAGAAGCTCTCTCATTTCATGTGCTTCAAGTGCCATGAAGTGGGACATCTTGCAAATGGTTGCCCCAACATAGAAAAGCTCAAGTTGAAGAAAGAGGAAGAAAGGCTCAAGCATGTGAAGTGCTTCAAGTGCCGCACTTGGGGTCATCTTACCTAAATGTGCCCAATCAAGCAATTGGTGAAGCAACTAGAAGAGCCTTAACCAAAGACACAAGTTGAGCAAGAGAAGACACCCCAAGAGCAAGTCAATATCTATCATGAAGATGGTTTTGGCTTGATGACGAAGAAGAAGAAAACAAGAAGGGGTGGAATGGCAAGGCATCCAATGCAAACTCAAGATGCCAAGATGATGAGCAAGACACAAGATGAGAAGAAAGTTTGTGCTCACATCAAGTGCTTCAAGGGTGGAAATATGGGACACTTTGCCTCTAAGTGTCCTACCAAGCTTGAGAAGAAGGCTCAAGCAATCCATGAGAGGCAAGGCAATGGGAAGCACCACATGAGCAAGGAAGAGAAGGCTCAATCAAAAAAAATGTGCTACTCATGCCGAGAAAGGAGACACATAACATATTCATGTCCCCTAGGTAACACTCCTAAGCCTATTTCAATTGATGATAATTCTATGCTTAGGAAGGATGTTAATGATACCTCTATGGTTGCTATTGCAAAACATCCTGCTATTCATACTAAGGCTACGCCTAAGTATATTGCACCTAACTTGAGAGGACCCAAACTAGTTTGGGTACCATCAAAAAGTGGATGATTGATTGTAGGTACCATTGGCATTGGAGACTTGATTCAATAGATTTCATATTGATCATCATATGTTGAGTCAAGTTATGAAGCCTAGTGCACATCCAAACCCACTGCCAAGTGAAAATTAAGTGAAGTCCAAGTCCTATCAACATACAAGTGTCATATTCAAGTTGTGGTGATTTATTGGATTATTTGATGGCTTGCAAAAATATTTGAGTTGAAGTTTGCTAGTTGGATGATCATGAGCTAACCAAGGTATATCTCTTGTTGATCATTTCATTTGGGTGCATATGAGTTGATTGAATTTGATAAATATGCAATGTTGCTTGCTATGAGATGTTTGAATGGATAAATAGCTTTGTAATCAAGTTTGGATTGATTTTTGTTGGATAAATTCATAAGATGACAGTTAGTAAGTGGATTGAATGGATTTATGTCTTATGAAAGTATTCAAACAAGTTGATTTCAAGTTTGATTCACATTTGATGAAGTATAGCTCAATAGTTGAAATAGAGACCTATATTGCAAAATCTGAGTGAGCTGTGATCTTAGCCATGTTTGAGTGATCAAAACTTATTGGATTGGCATAAAAATTGGTGTACATTCTTTAGACTTATGGTATAAGATTCTATACAAATTTCATGAGAATTGGATAAGAGATACTTTGGTTTTGGAGTAAATCTTCTCAGCTATAGTGCAGCAGTTTTTAGCATGTAACAGTGGTGGAAGAATTGAAATCTGGTAGCAATCTAGAAGTCAAATGAAATTTGTATGGTCTGATAAATGCCAGGCAAACTTTGATGAGTTAAAGAAGAGATTAACTACAGCTCCAGTATTGATTTTGCCCGACTTAAGCAAGAACTTCTCTATATATTGTGATGCATCTCGTTTGGGCCTTGGATGTGTTCTTATGCAAGGAAGAGTGGTGGCATATGCATCTAGACAATTGAGGAAGCATGAGTTGAACTACCCTACTCATAACTTGGAATTGGCAGCTGTGGTTCATGCTTTGAAAATCTAGAGACATTATCTAATTGGGCATAAGATTGATATCTATACAGATTACAACAGTTTTAAGTATATCTTTACCCAATCAGATCTGAATCTGAGACAACGTCGTTGGTTAGAATTGATCAAAGACTATGATTTGGAAGTGCATTATCATCCGGGAAAGGCAAATGTCGTAGCTGATGCACTTAGCAGGAAGAGTTATGCCAATGGGCTTTGGATGACATTTATGCCAGTAGAGTTGTGTGCTGAAATGGAGTATCTCAACTTGAGCTTCGTCACTAATGCAATGGAATTGGTGATAGAGCCTACTCTGGAGCAAGAAATACGCAAAGGTCAACTGGAGGATGAAAAACTTAAGGAGGTAGCGGAGAATATAGTGCTTGGAAAGGCACCAGGATTCAGGATTGATGAAAATGGTACTCTTTGGTTCGGGAAAAGGATATGTCTACCTAAAGTGAAGGCTATCCGTGATGCAATTCTGCAAGAGGCACATGAGTCTGTGTCACACCCAATTTTAAGGATAAAATTGAATGCACTAAACTCATGTGTGTCCAGGGATCAGTCACACACATAAGTTGACAAATTAGAAAAAAGTATCATCACGGTGTATCTTACATAACGAATAATAGTATCGCATAGTCTTACACATCATAGCGGAAAGTAAAAAGATAGCTCTCTTGTGGTAGCTCCAACACAGGGACGGTTGACTGGTTGACCCCAAGCCTAATAGTCCTCAGGGAACTCCTCATATCCGTTGTCGTCTGTTACCCATCCGGGATTTCTATCCAAATATATAAAATAAACAAGCGTAAGTACTTCCCGTACTTAACAAGACAACATGGGGTTCATGAGGCTCAAAAAGGATGACACTGGTTTACTGCAGTTAGCGCTTTTAGTAAGTCAAGATTTTATCGTTAGTTATTATCAAGTTATGCTTAAGCTCCCATTTAAACCCACATGATCATATATCCGATCCAATTGAGTCATGTAACATCATCATAATATCATCATAATCATCTCGTATAAACAACATTATAAGTAGCCATCTATTCTGTGAGTTTTCTGGGCCGCTCGTGACCGTGAGCATGGCTGTTATAACAGTTTGTAACCCTCTGCAGAGGTGGTGCACATTCACCGCGAGTCGTGATCCCCATATGCCCGGGTTAATTACTCCCATATCACTGCCAAGGTGAGCGGGCAGGGTACACTATGAAGCCATTTCATAGGTTTATCTAACAAGTTAGGGCCGCTAGGTTTCCTCGGCAGGCAGATGTAGGAACCCCCCTTTCCTATGGCACATATCCATCGCGGCTATACACATAGGAACAGAGGCAGTCCTATACCCAACGTGGCAAGCCCCTTTTGCGCCATAAAGGTAACCTCTAACAAGCTAGAAAAGGTCCTATTACTGAGCTAAAGTCAGAGCCATATGACTCTCACGGTTGCACTGTTAGTCCCATCTTTTGCCGATAGATAAGTCCTTATGGAGTGCCAGGAGCATCATGATCGAAAGTCATTTGCTCCATCGCCCTATAATCCAGTTGTTTAAAAGCAACTTTTACCTTTTCTTTCCATAGAATCGTTGTTCAATATGTAGCTCATGTATAGTTATGTTGAGAACTAGCAAACTACCCATATGCATATAACCCATAGGAGACAAGGAATAGGATAATCAATCACTAGGATGTCCTTACGGGTATCAAAATTAGACACATGCAAATGAGTAATTAATAAAGGTGAATAGGCATCAAGGTAGATCCCATGCTATATTTGCCTTGGTTAGCAAACTCTTGCTAGTCCTGCTGGTCATCGAAGAACTCTTGGTCTCCAACGTTTTCCTCATCGTCTGAACGCGACCAACATGGCAACATACAACATTCCAAAGGCATTCATGCAAAGCAAACATTCCTATAATTAGAACAGTACACCAACAGTATAGAAAACAAGATAAAATGTTTATGAAAATAATCTACATCTCGCTACGATCACGTCAACACAAAGTTCACGAAAAACGGAGCTAAAACGTGAAAGTTATGAATTAAACGGGGTTTCCTATAGCAATTTATTTAATTAAATCTAACCATGAAATTTAAAAGTTGCAAACATGATTAACAGTGGTACTAACACGTAGATTATGAAATTATGAAACTAACGCAATTTGAACAGGTCAATTTGGAGCTAAAACAACGATTTTATGAACAAAACGGTGTAGTGGCATTTCTGTAAATAGTGAAAACGTATTTTGGACTAAAACCGTATACTTTACGTCTTCAAAACGAGAATGCGTACTCTGGAAACTACGCTAGGGACGGCGGGTTCAATTCATCCGAAACCAAGGGACTCTTAAGCAAAACATCCAGGGCAAAAGGGTATCGGCCATTCTGGGCCGTCGATCAATCAAGGGACGGCCTAAATTAGAGAAGGGAAGAGAGAGAGAGAGGGAGACGCCGGCCGGAACAGTGGCCCAACGGCGGCGCTGCCATGGCTGACGGCAAGGACCTCGTCGGCGCACGGGAAACAAGGCCTAGAAGCCTCGGTTTTCGCATCCGAGAACTGAGAGGATAGAGGGGTGAAGGAGACCTCGGCCGGCCGAGAATGGGGGCAGTGGACGCGGTTGGCGCGGTGGTCGCCATGGCGGCGCCCGGCTTCATGGCGCACGCAAAAACAGGTCCACGGGCCACGAATCGAGAAACAAACTGCACGGGAGAGAGAGAGAGAGAATGATGAAGCTCACAGCGGGAGAAAGCAGGTCGACGGCGGCTCGGAGGCGGGGCGGTTCGCGTGAGGGCGGACGACGGATCCCGGCGACCTTCGGCGCGGTGGTTACCACAGGCACGGGTGATACGAGAGGGAGAAAGGAGACAGCCGAGGGAGCGGGGAGGACGCTCCCATGACGCAGAACGTGGGTGCGGAGCGGCGGTGGTTCTTGGTGGCCGGCGTGGGCGCGCTGGGAGGAGGGAAGGCGCGAAAAGTGAGGCAGGCCCATCATCGATGGCTGAGAGCGGGCGACGGGGCACGTGATGGCGGCTTGTCTTGGTGCAGGCGGCGTGTTCTTTGGGCCACGTGAGCAGGTGTGGGTGGCGATTCTTTGGCGATCTTTGGGCTACTGGCGGTGAAAGCTTATTTCGGCTCGGTCGGCAGGCCGACCCAAGAAGGAAAGAGAGGGAAGAGCGAGCAGGCCGTGGGGAAGAAAGGGCCTGCAGGCCAAAACTGAGGAAGGGAGAGAAAAGAATTCCTTTTCTTTTTTTTCCAAATACATTTCCCAATTTCATTTTCAAGTTGAATTTGAAAATTCAAACCTTGGTCAAATCTAATCATTACAAAAACCAATGTGCAGCAGCATGAATGCATCAACATGTTACTAACCTTATATGTGGTTTTATTTTCACAAAAATTATTTCTTTCCTATATTTAAATGCTCACATAATAACATAATTAAATCGAATTTTCTTATTTCAAAAGACTAAAATTTTTGGGTGTTACAGTCTGCTTATTCTATACATCCCGGAAGTACCAAGATGTATTTGGATCTCAAAGAGAAGTATTGGTGGTATGGTTTGAAGAGAGATGTGGCAGAGTATGTGGCTTTGTGTGACACTTGTCAAAGAGTGAAAGCTGAGCATCAAAGACCTGCAGGGTTGCTACAACCAATGAAGATTCATGAATGGAAATGGGAAGAAGTTAGAATGGATTTTATCGTAGGTTTGCCCCGCACTCAAAGAGGTTATGACTCAATCTAGGTAATAGTGGATCGACTCACCAAGGTTGCTCACTTTCTACCAGTCAAGACTACCTATACAGGTGCAAGGCTAGCAGAGTTGTATATGGAAAGGATAGTGTGCTTACACGGTGTTCCCAAGAAAATTGTGTCTGATAGAGGCACTCAGTTTACATCACAATTCTAGCAGAAAGTACATAGATCTTTGGGGACAAAGCTAAATTTCAGTTCTGCTTACCACCCACAAACTGATGGACAGAATGAAAGGATCAACCAGATTTTGGAAGATATGTTGAGAGCTTGTGCACTGCAGTATGGTACTAGTTGGGACAAGAGTTTACCATATGCTGAGTTCTCGTACAACAACAGTTACCAGATACACGCCATATGTGAGCCCAGAAAGTCTAATCTCACATATAGCTACAAATAAGGGTAATATCAAAAGACAATGCTCAATATATAACGTACTTAGTATAAAGGATATAACCTTAGATAGCAAACAGCGGAAAGACAACTCCGATCTTCGGGTGAACACTCCAATTCCACAAGGACAACTAACTGGTTGATCACAAGCCTAATTCCTCCAAACTCTAGCCATCTGGTACCCATCCAGGATTGTTATCCAAAGATTTAAAAAGTAAAGCAAGCGTAAGTACATGTCGTACTCAACAAATATAACATGGGGTTTGAAGGGGACCGTGACACCTAAGAGGGGGGGGGGGTGAATTAGGCAACTTAAAAATCTAACTCTAAACTATGGCCTCTTTTTCTAACCTTAGCAAAACCTATGCAAAAGATAAACTATCTAAATGTGCAATTACGGTTTTGCTAAAGTGTTGCTATCTCTACCGCAAAAGGAGTAATACGATCAATATAAATGCGGAAGCTAAAGAGCAAGGTATAGATATGCAAACTCCCGTCGACGACTCTAGTATTTTTACCGAGGTATCGAGAAGCACGCAAGCTTCCCCCTAGTCCTCGTTGGAGCCCCTCGCAAGGGCCAAGCTCCCGGTCGAGTAACTCCGTGGATAGCCTCGGGCCTTCCCCACACGCAAGTGGGTCTCCGACGTGCCTTCCGGCAAGCCTCTCCCGGATGCTCCCCACCGTCTTCACTATCAAGCTTCCGGCCAAAACGCCGTGGGCCTTGTTCCCTCTGGTACACGGTGGCGGCCACACCACAAACGCGGTTGGTGTGATCTCGCAAGACTACAAGCCTCTCCAATGTACAACAATAGTGCGTGCAAGCACCGAGTGGTAAGAGGTATGCAAACCTCACTAAACACTAGGCCTAAACCTAGAGCAAGCGCATAAGCGGTGATCTAATCAACCTACGCACTTTGCAAAGCACCTACGCTAATCACCTAATGAATCACTAAGCACTATGCAAGTGGAGATCACTAAAATGGTGTATCAACACCCTTGGTATGTTCCCTCAGCTCCACGCATACTAAATGGCCGGTTGAGGGTTGTATTTATAAGCCCCACTGAGAAAGTAGCCGTTGGGGACAAAATACCTATTTTTTGCTACTGACCGGACGCTGAAGTCGTCCTGACCGGACACATCCAGTCGTCCCGACGTTGGAGCTGCGAACAACTGATCGGACGCTGCCAGCATCCAGTCACTTGCCACAGGACACGTCCGGTCGCAAGTTTGTCGCTCTAGAACCTCTCTATACTTGATCGGACGCTAGTGCCCTACGTCCGGACGGTTTTGCTGCCAGCGTCCGGTCGCTGCTGCTGACGCCAGTTTGCTGAGCCTCTTCATCGGCGCATCCGGTCCACCGTCTGGTCGCCTCTGCGAGCTCGTTTCTTCGTGATCTTGCGTATGGCTTGGTTCCTATCTTCGTGCTTGGACTTTGCTTGATATCATGGCTCTTCTCTTGTGCTTCTAAGGTCTTGATTACGGTGTTGATCATCAGATCATCACTTCGCTTTCGTCCAAGTCCTATCTGGCACAACAAATCACTTGCAAATTCGTTAGTCCAATTTGGTTGTGTTGGTCATCAAGCACCAAAATCCAAAGTAAATGGGCCTAGGGTCCATTTTCCTTACAATCTCCCCCTTTTTGGTGATTGATGACAACATGACCAAAGCAACCAAATAATAAAATTTTGAAATTTAAAAACTACCTACTTGCTAGGATGCAATGCAAGGGGCAAGATTATATGATGCTAAAAGATACTACTTGTAAGACTATATAAAACTTATCTTGCCCTTGCAAATGTCCCCATGTGGTATTATGGATTTAAGCCTTGCTTCCTACAAATTCTCCCCATTACATAGGCTAATCCATAATCCACTATCATCCCTTTCTCGGACCATTACTACAAATTAATGCTTGCTTTTGGTCCTCTAAATTCTCCCCCTTTGGAATCAAACACCAAAAAGGAAGACATTAGTAGCACAAGGGAGGGTCAAACCTTGTGATCTTTTGTGGGTAGAGTGAAATAGATCACAAAATTTGACTCTCACATTATATAGACTCAGCTCCCCCTAAATATATGCATACATATGGTAGAAGACAAAGCATATGCATAATTGGCAAATTTTTGCTCAAGGGAATTTAATCTATATAATGCATGGAGAAAGCATATAAATTTCAAAATGAAATCAACATGATGATATCGGTTTAGAAATACCATAAGTGGAAACCAATTTGATTTTTACCACTTGCAATAGGTGGTGGATATTTGAAGTATGATGCTTAACTCCGGGGACTCCATTTTCCTTGCAATGAGACTACTACACACATGATAAGCTTGAAAAAGTGTTAGTCTCAAGGCATCCAACTTGTAAAGTAACCTCCCCTCAAATTTGTGCACACAAGTATGGAATACTTGTAGAAAACATGCACATTGATTTTAGAATAAAAAAACTACTTGAAATATGACATCACAAGAATGTGAGGGTCCCTTCTAAGGCGATATTCAGGAGAAATTATCTACAATTTGGACTTTGGCACATATTAGATGAACAATTGAAGGACAAGCTATGTGCCATGCTCCTAATTTTAAAGCATGTAGGTTTGCTCCAAGGGTTAAGAATGAAACCGAGCAAGCCTACCATATGATATACCTAGTGTATGCATGACAAAAGATATAAGAATTCAAATGCAAACCTAGGCATGAAGAGTAACTAGATGCTAAAAGATACCAATTGTTGGAAAATTTAAATCTAATACCAATTGAAGTAAATTGAATCTAGTTACCTAACATGGGAAGGGCAATTTGGGTCCATAGTATTCACTAACCCACTTGGCAATGTCTTTGTCCATCATGATGCACCCCATGAAATGCATCCATACTTTGCCAAGTCTCCAAATTCCCTGTAGTCCATTGGACTTCTCACTTCTCTTTCGGGATCCAAACCTTCTTGGTGCTCTTCATGTTGGAAATAATCTCCTTTGGCACCCAAAAGTGTTTGACCCTATTGTTGGCTTGCTTGGTCACCTTGATGGCCACAACCTTGTCATTTTTCTTCTTCTTCAAGAGATAAGGTGTGGAGGCCTTCTTATCCACCTTGTTGGTGTAGGTGTTGGAGAGCTTGCTTGTTTGCTTCTTCTCTTTCTTCTTTGCTCCTCCCCCATTTTTCACCTTGCACTCATAGGACTTGTGACCTTCCTTGTGGCACACGTAGCAAACCACGGTTTGTCGTTCATCAAGCTTCTTCACTCCCTTGACGGTGTTATTTTGATGAAGTTGGGTTTGCTTCGCCTTGCCTTTCACTTGAGTCAAGTCCTTGGTGAGGCGAGCTACTTCTTGCTTGAGTTGCTCATTCTCCTTTGCAACCTCTTGTGTGCATGTATCTACAACAACTTTCTCAACACAAACTTGGTTGCACAAAGGTGAGTCTAAACATAAATCATTACAAGAAGTAGAGGCATCCTTTTTAGACATGTTAAAGATAGAAGTTTTCTTTTTAGATGCCTTGGTGGGGGTTGTACTAATGGCTTCAAGATTAGTAACTTTATTAGTTAGCTCATCACAATGTTTGCACATGGTTTCCATTTTTGCAAGCAAACTTTTATAAGCCTCTTGTGAGCTAGCTAACTTTCCATTAGTTTTTCATTTTTTTTACAAGTTGCTCATCATTGATTGTGCATTCATTTGTTGTTGCACTAGCCTTAAGTTGCTCAATTTTAGTAGATAGTTCAACATTGAGATTAGCAAAGTCTCATATTGTTCAAGCAAAGTTTTGTATGCTTCTTGTGAACTATCTAGCTTTTCTTTTAAACTTTTGAGCTTCTTTTGTTGACTAGTGCAAACTTTAGCATATTTAAGATTTTGTTGCACAATTTTATCATAAGAAGGCAAATCATCATCACTATAACTCTCACTAGAGGATGAGCTTTCGTTACCTCGTGCCATAAGGCACACAGGCAAAGAGCTTGATGATGAGTGCTTGTGGCCTCGCCTCTTGTGATGGTGTTCTTCTTCACTTGAAGAATCATCCCATGACCTTATTGAGGTGAGGGCTTGGTTCTTGCATGCCTTCTTCTTTGTCTTGGGTGTGGGCTTGTTTGGACAAACTTCCACAAAGTGCCCCAACTCGCCGCATCCATAGCATCCTCACTTTCTTTGCTCATTTCTTTGATTGGTGAAAATGAGATCTTGAATTTAGATGGGCACACCCTTGACATTGAGCCTTTGGATCATCTTCTCCACCTTGTTGATTAATTTGATTTATTCTTCATCAAGGTCGGAGGTGGAGGAGGAAGATTGATCATCATCACTTGAATCTTCTTCATCATCATCATCGTCCTCATCTTCTTCTTCATCTTCACTCGAGGAGCTTCAGCTTGAGCTTGTCTCAACTTGCTTCCCCTTCATCTTCTTTTCCTTGCTACATGCGAGAGCTTTGCCTTTGCTTGATGAAGAAACTTCTTCTTGACCCATCTTACGTGACATTTCAAATGCCACTAACTTGCCAATAACTATGCCCGGGATCATGGTGCTCAAGTCTTCCATGTTGTGAAGGATGGTGATGATGCTTGCATATTTCTTTTGTGGTAGCACGGAGATGATCTTCCTCACGATGTCCGCATCATCTAGCTTTATTAATCCTATTGAATGGAGCTCATTGATAATTAGATTCAAATGAGAATACATATCACGAACAAGCTCATCATCATTCATTGTAAAGGAATCATAATTTTGTTTAGCTAGACAATGTTTTTGCTCACGGACATTACTTGTGCCGTCATGGAGCTCTTGGAGTTTTAACCAAATTTCATGTGCCGTATTTAAAGTGAATACTTGGTTAAACACATCCATGCTAAAAGATTCAAACAAGCAATTCTTAGCTCTAGCATTGAAATGCATTTCTTTTTCATCACTCTTTGTGGGTTTTTTGGGATTCTTGATGGATTTCACCCCGTCACGAGTGACTCTCCATACACCCAAATCAACCGCCTCAAGGTGGCAAGCCATTCTAGCCTTATAATAAGGGAAGTTAGTGCCATCAAAGTGTGGAGGCCTAGAGGTATCCATCCCAACCACTCTAAATAGTGTCAGCTCAACGACAGTTAAGCCAAAAGTCCAAAATGAGCCAACCGGCTCTGATACCAATTGAAGGGGATCGTGATGCCTAAGAGGGGGGGGGGTGAATTAGGCAACTTAAAAATCTAACTCTAAACTATGGCCTCTTTTTCTAACCTTAGCAAAACCTATGCAAAAGATAAACTATCTAAATGTGCAATTATGGTTTTGCTAAAGTGTTGCTATCTCTACCGCAAAAGAAGTAATACGATCAATATAAATGCGGAAGCTAAAGAGCAAGGTAGAGATATGCAAACTCCCGTCGATGACTCCGGTATTTTTATCGAGGTATCGAGAACCACGCAAGCTTCCCCCTAGTCCTCGTTGGAGCCCCTCGCAAGGAATCCCTCGCAAGGGCCAAGCTCCCGGTCAGGTAACTCCGTGGATAGCCTCGGGCCTTCCCCATGCGCAAGTGGGTCTCTGACATGCCTTCCAGCAAGCCTCTCCCGGATGCTCCCCACCGTCTTCACTATCAAGCTTTCGGCCAAAACGCCACGGGCCTTGTTCCCTCCAGTACACGGTGGCGGCCACACCACAAACGCGGTTGGTGTGATCTTGCAAGACTACAAGCCCCTCTGATGTACAACAATGGTGCGCGCAAGCACCGAGTGGTAAGAGGTATGCAAACCTCACTAAGCACTAGGCCTAAACCTAGAGCAAGCGCATAAGCGGTGGTCTAATCAACCTAAGCACTTTGCAAAGCACCTACGCTAATCACCTAATGAATCACTAAGCACTATGCAAGTGGAGATCACTAAAATGGTGTATCAACACCCTTGGTATGTTTCCTCAGCTCCACGCATACTAAATGGCCGGTTAGGGGTTGTATTTATAAGCCCCACTGAGAAAGTAGCCGTTGGGGACAAAATCCCGCTTTTCTGCTACTAACCGGACGCTAAAGTCGTCCTGACGTGACACGTCCGGTCATTCCAACCGTTGGAGCCGTGAACAACTGATCGGACGCTGCCAGCGTCTGGTCACTTGCCACCGGACAAGTTCGGTCGCAAGTTCGCCGCTCTGGAACCTCTCTGTACTCGATCGGACGCTGCTGCCCTGCATCCGGTCGGTTTTGCCGCTAGCGTCCGGTCCAGCGTCCGGTCACTGCTGTTGACACCACTTTGCTGAGCCTCTTCATCGGCGCGTCCGGTCCAGCGCCTGGTCGCCTCTACGAGGTCATTTCTTCACGATCTTGTGTACGGCTTGGTTCCTATCTTCGAGCTTGGACTTTACTTGATATCTTGGGTCTTCTCTTGTGCTTCTAAGGTCTTGATTATGGTGTTGATCATCGAATCATCACTTCGCCTTCGTCCAAGTCATGTCTTGCACCCTATTGGACTACGAAATAAATCACTTGCAAATTCATTAGTCCAATTTGGTTGTGTTGGTCATCAAGCACCAAAATCCAAAGTAAATGGGCCTAGGGTCCATTTTCCTTACAGGGTTCATGAGGTTCAAAAGGCTGACACTAGTTTAACTGCGATTAGCTTTTAATGGTCACAATTTTAGCATAGGAGTAGCAACAAGTTTATCACAAGCCCATAAACACATGATCAGGTAAACATTAATAATGAATAGCATAAACAATAATCATTAGTGAGCATCTTCATCATCAATATCATCAGTGTTCATCATCATTAACCATTAATGATCTTCTATTCCATAAGGGTTCCAAGGCTGCTCGTGGCCGTGAGCACGACTAATATACCAGTTTTACACTCTTCAGAGGTTGTACACTTTCACTGTGAGTCGTGATTTACCCTTTTGCCTGAGGTGATTAGCCCCTTGACCCACTACCAAGGAAGGTCGACAGGGTTCACTATGAAGCCTTTCAAAGGTTCATCTAACAAGTTAGGGCCGCTAAGGTTTCCCCATCAATAAGCATGAACCCCCTCCAAGGAGTGACTAACAAAATACAAAGAAACCAAAGTGCACCCTCTTGGCAGACCGAGACCATACAAATCAGAGCCCCTCTTGTGCCATAAAGGTAACCACTAACAAGGTAGAAAAAGGTCCTCATACTGAGCTAAAGCCAGAGCCATGTAGCCCTTACAGCTATACTGTAAGTCTCGGATGATCACTTACAGATAAGTACTTAGGGAGAGGAATCTAGAGCATTTAGAAAGTAGCTAAACACTCTAGCCCCCTGTTTCCATGTTGCTAAAAAGCATCTTTTAGTGTTTATTGCATATACCATTAGTCAAGTTACAAGATCATGGTTGTAGTTGAGCACTAGCAAAGCTACCCAATGCAATAACCCAAAGGCATCAAGGTACATGGACAAATTACTAGGAAATCTTGAGTGGTAGTCAAGGTAGACACATGCAGCATGAATTAAATGATTAAAGGTGTATAGGACAAGGAAGATTCCATGCTATACTTGACTTAAACACTTGTTCAACTCTCATACCATCAGCTTTCGGTCATCACCTTTTGATCTTCAGCGTCCAGAAACGGTTCTCGTCTACTCGTAGCAAGCACCACACATAGGCAATCATACAAGCAAAAAAATAAAAGCAACTAAGAAGAATTCACCACACGAGAGAAAAACAACATACTAAAAGAGAGCTCGTCACTACGGTCACAAGATCACAAGAAACGCCGAGAACGGAACTACCATTGAAAGAAACGACTACGGGAGATTTATATCATAAAAGTAAAGAAAAGCCTACATGCTTGATTTGTTTTAATTTAGCAAAACTATATGAAGCATGTTAATTCAGATTACATAAATTCACATTTTATTTTAGAAGCCGGATTAAACTAGTCATATTTTATTTACCAACATATCTCATATTATTTAAGCCATTTAAACTTTACTTTGCATAGGAAATAAACATGTGAGAGTATCTATTCAATTTTAACATGTGCGACGTGTTTAAGCTAAGCAAATTATGATTTAAAATACATTTATGTCAATATTAATCAAATTAACATTATCATATGAAAAGGCGAATGTTAAACCGTACGTTACTTTTAATGAAAATCTAGATTACATAAAGCAGGAATCAAATTAATATTTAACTTATAAATTTTCAAAGATGTGAGACATGTTAAACATCGCTGCTAACACGTATCTTATGGTCGGCACGGTCACAACTCAACAAGAACGAAGTTACAACACTAATTAGCTTTTAATTTGGAAAACGGTGTGAGCAATAATATTAATCCAATTAATATTTGTGTTGAAAACTACAAACACGGGACATGGTATATAACATCATCATCGCGTATCATATAACGTTACAAAGCGAGCGTAGATCAGAAACATAATTAAAAACTAGATTGATTTTAATTAAAAAGACTATTAAATCAATGTTAATCAAATTAATATTTCATTATAAAAGCGTAATAAGGTAACATGGAACACATCGTCATGAACACGTATCACACGTTGCGATGAAACTCGCGCAATCGAATCAAAATAAAAAAAAACCTAAATCGACTTTAATTAAACAGTGATTAATTTTGAACCGGTAGTGAAGTGGCTATAGCGGCAGCTAAGGGCTAACTTGTACATGCAAAAACTTAGCTAAATCCTTCTTAAACAGCTATAGCCGGAGATAGCGAAAGCTATAGCCGGAGATTTAAAACCTAGCCAATAAAGCATGCAACTCCTCTAGACGTCCATGGCCCTAGACCGGGAAAGGCCCCGGTCAGACCCAGGGATGGACATGCCGGCGACCGTGAGCATGAAGATCGTCGATGGTCAAGAAAATGCATAAAAGCACAGTGATATTTTTCCTATCTGTTTAGCAGGTCTGGACACTTGTTGCCTACTGAGAGTGTCAGTTGCCTTCATAACCCACACTACGTCAGAATAGCACTTCACTGCTGGTTCAAAATACCCCTTCACTGTCGGATTTTGAACCGGCACAACCATACCGGCAGTGATGAGGGTAAGCTATCACTGTCGCTTCCTACAAACCAGCAGTGTTCTTCAACTTCACTGCCGGTTCTTTACACAACCGGCAGTGTTCATTTCCACCAACACTGCCGGTTCATAAGACCACCCGGTAGAGTTAAGTTCTAACAACACTGTCGGTTTGTGTTTCAACCGGCAGTGTTATAGTAAGAATCACTGCCGGTTTGTGACAAGAACCGACAGTGATGGCTAAGCCAACGCTGCAGGTTTGTGGCTTGAGCCGGCAGTGCCATCACTGCCGGTTTTGTTGATAACCGATAGTGATGTTTACGACAACACTGTCGGTTTTCTGATAACCGACAGTGATGTCACGTTCGCATTTTATTGTTTTATCATTGATTTTAATTTCTATTTTTTCGTGGAATCGGGTTTCGCTTTATATATGCTACGTAGACGACATGTCCATCAATATTAAACATTACAAATGTTACAGTTACAATTCAAATGTTCTTATCCAGATCTTGATCCCTCAAAATAAAAAAGAAATGTTCTCGGACTTCACAGATTGTGCAATGCTTCTCGGACTTCTTACAATAATCTGGCGAGCCACTCTGGGCCTTACTGGTCCTTGTACTTCACGGATTGTGCAATGCAAAATACTCCATCTTTTTCTAATACCTCAGCTAAGATGAATTTTGCCAGCTCCGATTGTAGTGCGACGATCTCCATGTCTAACAGCTTTTCGTGGTTATATTTCTTGCACTGTTGTTCAAAAAAGATGATATCCAAAGAGGAACAGTAAATCATTTTGTTGAATTATTAACAGACATAAATGAAATGGGGATTATACACACCAACTTATCGGCTTCTTCCGATTTCCCACCGATGTAGCGAAGCATTGCCCACATTACATAAAACCCGCATTCATTGTTTTCCGCCGGCTGTGATAGGTACTTCCCCTCCATTTCGACAACCTTGAATGGGACCTGCGTCCCACCGATATGTCTTCTTCGGACACTAAGCAACATTAAAGGGAGAAACATTAGAAAGCGGTATGTGTGATTAGAAAATAATATGTTATTAGGATCGCTTACTAATTCAGCACTGCCACCAGTGCATCCAGATGATGAAATGGTTTTTTCTTTGAGTCCCACACCTCGATCAGATTTTTAGCAAGATTGACACAAATGAAGATGAAATGGTTGCTGCAATCACATAATCCTAATTATTGAATAATCTTAACGAAAAAAGAAACATAAAATTAAAAACCGAGAACACATACTCGCAGTTGTAGGCTAGAAGTATGTGGGTTTTGTCCTTCATCGTGAATTCGTCGAAAACAGCAATCAATCTCTGTTTCAGGTCTTCCACGTCACATCCATGGAGGCTTAGACATGTCCTCTCATTGACTCGCAATGGGTCCAAGAAGCCTATGTAATCCTATTTGCTTTTTAGAATGCAAAATTTTATTATACACCTACATAAAATCATGGAAAGTGCTCAAAAGTTAACAATTTGTGTCTCGAGAGAGTAATTAATTGTAATATCGTGCGTGTAGGGTACTTACATAGTCCACAGCGTCAACATTTGAACATCGAGAGAGTGTTTCTGGTATAGCTGGAACAAGCACTTCCACTCGACATCGAACTTCTCTTCTTCAGGATAATGGAAAACATGTGACGAACAGATAATAACCACAAAACCAAAGTCGTCCATCTCTGTTGCTTGAGCCATGTAATATTCATGTAACTGGCGCATATATGTTGTCAGATTTTTATACTCATGATCGGGAACCAAAAGATTGCCCCTTTCATACTTCATTGCCGGTGTTCCCATCCCTTGTACATCATAATAGATGTTCATGGCCTCTTCCATAATAGATGCACGTGCAAGCCTAAGAAAAAGTTTGAGACCAATACGACACCAGAATGCCTATGAACCACATAAACCTTGATAACCTATGTGTATAGTCATGGTTCGATGAAAGGGCACATGTACCTCTACGAAGCATGTATACTCCGCCTATGTCGAAATGGCTTGAAATTTTTTTGGCAAGCATGTACACCCAAATTAAGACCCCACACATGATCTGAGGTTTTTCTGATTAGTTTTTTTATTTATTATATTTTTCTCTGTGCTGAATGAGACAAAAGAGGGTGAATTTCATCTTGGACCCAATAGATTTTGTCATCCACCTCCACAAAATTCTTATCCCTAGGGCACATTAGAGCCTGTGTAAAAGTTTGACACCATTCCGGATCTTTTCGTGGATAGACTCAGTTCAACCTATAATTAAACGGTCTCGTCGCGCGGAAATTCAATTAAACCTCAGAAAGTAGCAAACCATCTCTGGAAAATCCCAAACTTAGTGTTTCCTTCACACGTGGCACGTGCAAGCCTAAGAAAAAGTTTGAGACCAATACGACACTGCAATGCCTATGAACCACAGAAACCTTGATAACCTATGTGTATAGTCATGATTCGATGAAAGGGCACATGCACCTCTGTGTAGCATGTATACTCCGCCTATGTCGAAATGGCTTGAAATTTTTTTGGCAAGCATGTACACCCAAATTAAGACCCCACACAAGATCTAAGGTTTTTCTGATTAGTTTTTTATTTATTATCTTTTTCTCTGTGCCGAATGAGACAAAAGAGGATGAATTTCATCTTGGACCCAATAGATTTTGTCATCCACCTCCACAAAATTCTTATCCCTAGGGCACATTAGAGCCTGTGTAAAAGTTTAGCACCATTCCAGATCTTTTCATGGATAGACTCAGTTCAACCTATAATTAAACGATGTCGTCGCACGAAAATTCAATTAAATCTCAGAAAAGCAGCAAACCATCTCCAGAAAATCCCAAACTTGGTGTTTCCTTCACACGTGGAACGTGGAAGCCTAAGAAAAAGTTTGAAATGAATACGACACCGGAATGTATATTTCTAGTTGCCCAACAAATGTTACACAAATTACATGCATGACAATAATTAAACACACAAAGCCGTACAAATTAAAATTAGAACCCGATTAAACTACGACCTTGAAAACAACCTAATAAACATTAATTACTATCGGAATCATTGCCAGGTTCGATCAGGCTACGCACACTAACATGCTTCTGTAGCCATATATTATAATTGATGTCACAGATTATGTATCCGTTTGTATCGATGAAGTCCAATGCTCGTATGAGTGCACTATCTCGTGTCTCACAATAGCGAAAGAATGGTCGGCGACTCCCCACACGACTCCGAGCATGGGCCCCGCTCTTCCCCTGGACTCGGCGCGATGCGGCCCCACGACTCCGGCATCCATAAGCGCCACAATCCTCGGCGGGAGGTGCGCCATTATCATGGCTATTTGGTATTATCATGACAAAACTGCTGATGTACTTGCAAAAAGAATTCTGTTTTTTTTGCAACGGTATTGTTTGGATTGCAAACCATAGCTTTTGCCTCGTTTTATATTCAGCTGTGACAAAAGGGCATCGGCTGGAAGATGCAATGCAAGATCAGGAGAAATGAAAGTGACAAGATGCTCTAGCCCTTGTTGTTAGCTGCCTCCAGGATTTCTCAACTTTTGTAGAGTTGGTCTATACACTAGAGTTGGTGAGCCTGCGACGCCGAGCTCTCCGTGACTGTGTTAATTTCACAAACTTTGCTTTATGGATTAAATGTCACTTTAACGTCAATATTTATTTTCACAGTATTGTTATCTTATCATGTCATCCGTGTGTTTTTAGTATAAAAGTTTAGCTATCCCGTAGCAACGCACTGGCACGCTGCTACTAGTCATCTATACGAATGACAAATGCTGCTCGGTGTCTCTATGGTCAACACCTTTTTCCATACAACAAAAGCATGCATGGGCTTCAAACTACCAAACTGCACAAGTCTATACCATTTCTTTCTCTATGCATGTGACTATGCCAGTCCACACACATGTTTATGGGCCTGACTTTCCAAGTGATATTCCACACGTCTATATGATATAGACACGACATTCCAAGTGATACGTGTAAGTCAACGCATGTATATACCATGTTGTTGATGCCGATTCCGGTCACACACCGGCAGGTGTTACATCGTCTGAGGACACACACAGCCTAGATACAAAGGGAAGGTTTATGTACATTGGCGGTTTGCTACATTTACACTGGCAGCACGGTAACGAAAACCACCTGTGTAAATACACTGTTAACACTGGCGGTTTTCATAGTGAAACTGCCAGTGTAAATCGGTTTACACAGGCAGTTTTTAGTCTAGGCCCACAGATTTTACACTAGTGGAGCCTGCTCATTAGGAACTGCCAGTGAAAAAAATGGGCACCACCAAGAAAAACCGTCATTGTACTAGTGGGAGGTCCCAACGGTGAGACGACTAGCAAATCGACGAGGCCAATTAGATGGTCGTTCTTTGCCCAAAAAACGCACGAATGCCTCTGGAGGAAGACCCATCGGGGAGACACATATAGGGTCCTAGGATCTGTAAGGACACATAGGGTCGAGAGACATACCGGACAGTAAGGTGGTTCGTAGAGCTTGTGGTAGAAGATAAAAAGTAGTACTAAATTGATTTTGACAATTGGGTCTTCGATCCCTCGATCGGCCATCACTTTTTATATTTATAAGACAGCTAGTCTTTGGGTACATATACAATAGCGAATTAAATCTATACCAAATATTAAAGCGGTAACATTTCTCTCTCAGTTTTTCATCCACCTCTCCCAAGAGTGAGGGAAGTCTTATGGAGAAAGGCCCACGTCTGTGGGGAATCTTCTCCAAGGTATTGATTTTTCTCTAACAATCTAGATCCTTTCAGCATCCCACACCACATATGTTGGCTGAGATTAACATAGAGACTTGAATAGAGGCATGCAGGATGCCCACCTTTGAAAATAGTATTTGCATTGACAAGTCTCTGGTAATACTTTTCCTAGCAGTGGCTTCATAGCAGCAGCCACCAGGGTTCATCTATTAATACGGCGGATAGATGCTGATCATTCACCAACTTCTTGATTGCCCAGTATCTCTACTAGTTTCAGAAGGCGAGAGAGAGGGACCAGGGATTGATACTTCGACGGAGGAAGAGCCTGGCCCCGATGGCGCAGCTGGTATGGTCGACTGCCACACAGCCACACGTCGGTTTTCTCTGGCGGGGGGCTGAGGGAAGGCGTCTGCCCTTCAGGCACCTAAATGCTCGACGACGACGTCTAGGTGTGTGATCAATCAATTATTATTCAAACAAATTAAAGACGCAAGCCGGCCATTGGTTGGCCACTCGTTAGTTCCTCCTGTGTTATCGATGTTTCACGTCGACCTGCTCCGATTCCTATCACATCACCGCTTGCCGCTTGGCCCACAAAGACTATTCTGTAATCTTTCTTTCTTTCTTTCCTGAAGCTTTGTACCTGTACTATTTACTCCTTCATGTCTTAATTTAGTTCTCTATTAGTAGGGGCCTGTTCTCTCAAAAAAATGATCTCCTATTTCAAATTATATGTGTTCTGATTTTTCTAGATACATAGTTTTTAATTACTATATATTAGACATGACATATATCTAGGTTCATAGCAAAAGCTATGTATCTAAAAAAAATTGAATGAATTACAATTTGAAATAGAGGGAGTATTGCTTTATTTTCTAAATGGCCAAACACTCACTACTACAAAAATGATTTGTGGCAACGCCTCCCTTTCTTTTTAGGAGCAGCTCTATATTGAGCTGCCCCTATAAATGGTTACCAAATGAGCCGCCCTTATAAATAGATTTGTAGGGACGGCCGGTGTTATCAGCCGCCCCTACAAATGGCCCGATTTATAGGGGTGGCTCTATATCCAGCCGCCCCTACAAATCAGATTTGCAGGGGTGGCTCAATATTGAACAACCCCTGCAAATAGACACCGAGTATTAAAAATTAAGCACTAAAATTCAAATTTTGTAAACGATCTCGGATGGAGAAACAACTAAAATGAAAGTTGTAGATCTCAAAAAGTTATAAAACTTTGTAGTTGACAACTTTTTGATTTGAAATCATCTTGTCAAGGAAAACTACGTTTGAATTTTCAAAAATTTGAAATTTTAATGTTTGAAATGACCTCGGATGGACAAACAGTAAAAATGAAAGTTGTAGATATTAAAAAGTTATGAAACTTTATAGTTGATAACTTTCTCATTTGAAATCATCTTGTCATGGAAAACTATGTTGGAATTTCTCAAATTGGAAATTCAAATTTTATAAGTGACCTCGGATGGAGAAACTACCAAAATGAAAGTTGTAGATCTCGAAAAGTTATAAAACTTTATAGTTAACAACTTTTTCATTTGAATTAGTTTAGGGCATCAAACAATCAATTTATGCTCAGTTTTGTATAATAGGTGGGGAGCCAAAATGGATTGTAGACACAAGTGATCTTGAGGTGCAGTGGTAGAGGAGTTTGTACGCGAGGGAGAGGTTGCGGGTTCAAATCCCGGCTGACGCAAAGTGTGGAAAAATCATGAAAAAATGCTGCAACCATAGAGTGGGTGTGTGGCTGCCGGGTGGGGACCTCCTCGGATTAAAAAAAATTTACTATATTTTCCCCTTTTTCGTGATTTTTGTAAATTGATTTGTAGGGGCGGCACAATATACAGTCACCCCTACTTGTAGGGGCGGTCTGGGAACCGCCCCTACAAATACATGATTTGTAGAGGCGCTTGGGTAGGGGCGGCTGAGCAAACCACCCCTACAAAGCCTCTAGAGCCGCCCCTACAAATACTATTTCACGTAGTCACTAACACTAGTGGAGAAATGAGATCTAGTCCCGGTTGGGAACTAGCTCTACTCCCGGTTTCCCAACCGGGACTAAAGGTTGGGATCTTTAGTCCCGGGCACATAACCGGGACTAAAGGTCCATCCCCAGGAGAAAAAATAAACGAAATACTAGGTAGTCCTCTCTTGCGGTGTATGAGATTCGAACTCAGGACCTCTCTCCTCGTGCATAAACTCCTTACCAACTCAGCTATACACCACAAGTGACAGAGTCCTGGACACTCTCCTTTTGAATTGACCCATGGAATACCTTTAGTCCCAGGTGAAAGACCTTTAATCCGAGTTGGTGATACCAACGGGGACTAAAAGGTTGACCTTTAGTTCCGGTTTTAGGCTTCAACTGGGACTAAAGGTGGCATCTCTGAAAGCCTGCCGGGACAGGAGCCTTTAGTCCTGGTTGGTAGCTCCAACGGGACTAATTCTCCCTCTACTCCCGGACCTTAAAAAAATATCGAGACTAAAGCCCAAAATCGAAGTAGATGAAAGGTCGTTTCTCTACTAGTGTAATCATACTGGGTAGAGATGCTAATCATACTAGTAGTGAATGGGGTAGTCGTTAAGTATTCCTTATGCTAATCATACTATTCCAAAATGCTGATCATACTAGCTAATCATATATACTACGCCAAATGCTAATCATATCAGCTTTCAGATGCTTAATCGTACTAGTATTCCTGGATGGTGTTGCGTTTTTTCCTCCTTCAAGGTGTTGCGTTGGAGGACCCAATGGTGTTTCCAGTGTGTCTTCTCTTGCGGTGTTTCAATATTCAATTGTGCACCCAGGGATGCGCTGATTTATTTTATTTGGCTTTTGTATAGAGATGCTCAATCATGGCTCAACTGAATAACGATCTTTTGGTCAGCCATATCGATCGTCATTTGTCATTGCTGGTCAAGTTCAGCTTGTTGATCAGTTGGCAAATGGCAGCCAGTGCACTTGAGAGACATGTGATGAGAGATGGTTTAGATGAACTATTCATCAGTTTCTTTTAAAGGGGATGCCAGTGTTTTTCTGGACATTGGCCATCTCACTTTACGGTACATGAGAATAGCTTGTCAAGATTAATTTGTAGTTCGATCATAGAGACTGACAGGTGGTTTGAGTTATATATGTTGATCGCGTAAAGGCATAATGGGTCTTATTCTTGTTTCTTTTTCTCCTTCTTCATTTGTTTTCGATCTGTGTACCTAGCTGAGTACAACGTTTGAGTGGAGAGGCCCGACAGTATAACATTTCGAAATAATAATTCTTTTATTTAAAAACCCATGTTTTTAATCATGTCTTATTATTAGGGTGCCTCATGGAGCCCATAAAGGTTGAAGCACTGAAAGCAGTTAGTCGTGATGGACTTCTCCCTGACACTACTCGTGATGGACTTCTCCCTGATACACGACACAAGGTGAATATATATTACTCCCTCTTCCTGGAAATATAAGATCCATCTATTCATTAAAAACTATTAATCTCACAATATAAGGATATAATTTTTTTGACCAACAATTAATCTCATAATATAAGGATATTGATTGTTTCCATAGTGGTTGGTGAAAACATGGGCTATCCGGGATCTAAGGGTGAAAAAATAGAAGGTACTAAAAAGAATGTACTTAGAAGTAACAAGTGGGTAGGAAAATGATGGGTCCAGTACCAATTTTATTTTATTTTATTTTTTATTCTCATATGAGGGCAGATTTGTACATTCACTTTATTAGTTAGATTTCATTTTAAAAATGGGATACAGTTGCTTTCCTCTGTGCCTCGACTCTCTACCCTGATCCCTGGACACCTGACCTGAGTACCTGACTGCTACCATCAGATCAGGGTTTCTCTACCATTGGTCAAACACTAAGCACGCTAGCTCATATTCGATCAAAGGCATGAGAAGATGATCAATCCATCACCAATTCACCGTTGCCCCTCTGGCAAATATCAAACTAGATAAGCATGATTTTTTTTTTTAAAATGTAACATCAGTGTCGTTGATACCGGCAACAGGGGCGGCAGGACATTGTTAGCATGGCTAAATGAGCGATAGCCTCAAAAATCATGTTAGTGTGTTAGTAGTCTGTCACCAGATCCATTGGGATCTCATGGATAGTTGCATTGGGGATGCTTTGCTTCCCTATCTAATGTCGATGCCGCCATGGTCCCGTTCATAAGGAGGGTGAAAGATTGGGGGCAGGTTTTGGGATGGAGCGCGCAAGTGTGATTGAGGGGAGTTCCATTGCCTAGATGAGGACCCCAAGAAAGATGGTCATGGCTGGTGCTGCCTCGATGTCCTGCTCACTGTAGGCCTTGAGGGAAACAAGATGGGACATGCACACAAAAAAACTCGACCTACGGGGTAAGATAGCCCCAAGCATTGCATTTAGAAGAATACCTTCTCACATAGGTCGAGAAACTGCCGAACCCTAGCCCCACCTATACACAGCAGCACCGTAACCCATGTGAGAACGCCAGGACCGTGACTGGGCCTTAGACCTGTGCTTTGACGTGGGATAAATGGCGGATTTTTTAACCCCAGCCTGAAACTTGCTCTCACGGGAGTCCACCACACGACCTGAGAAGTGCTACTCAAGCCACCTAACCAACTTAGTTAGAGGCCCTTTCACAGATGGGACATACACACACACCAGAGCTGCTGCCAACAATGATGCTGACATTAACTGGACGGGATTGCTGGCCAAGCTCCAGCGTCAAGCAGATTAGGGCGGTGTCACCGGGAATCAAACGTGGTCAGTCCATGCTAATGATTACGTGAGATGGGGTCTTGCGGTGAATAATGTCAAAAAGGTTATGACAGGGACAATTACTATAATGTCCTTAATTAAATAAATATTATTTTACTATTACTTTCTAGTTCAACGGCCAGCAAGATTCACAAGCAGAAGTACTCAAAAGTACCAGCTTCCTCCTGCCAACCACTGTACAAGGCCCTAAGGATTTGTGTCATAAAATTTGTAGTACCTTTGGTTCACATTTATGTACATATGTGGTTTATTGTGATTATAATTTTGTAACTATATTTCAGCAGAAATGCTGTAGGAGAACGTTAAGCTCATAATATAATCTTACTTTCTCGAGGGTTAAAGTGCCACATATGTTTTGCAATCAGGAGACTATAATTATTTTGCAATGTACCTATATGTAACAATGTGGAATCACATCATTTGGACAAATATATTTGAGTGTTTAACTGAACTCATCATTTACGGAATCTTCTTAAAGGATAAACAAAGTGGCGTGCCCGAAATGATTAATGCCATCCGAGCAGGGCTTCGATCAATGGGCGAGGGTGAGATCAACGTCTCAGCATATGACACAGCATGGGTTGCCCTTGTGAAGAGCTGAATGGAGATGACGCACCGCAGTTCCCCTCGTGCATTGATTGGATTGCTCGGAATCAGCTGCCAGATGGATCATGGGGTGATGACATGTTCTTCCTTGTCCAAGACCGGATTATCAACACCCTCGCCTGCATCATCGCACTGAAATCATGGGATGTCCACGACTATGCGTTTAAAAAGGTAGTCTTCCTCACAGATTATAGAGAGCTCATACATTCTAAGAGCTAATTTTGAACAAGAAATAGATCAACAATGCATGTTGGTTAATTGGCACAGAAATGTTTAAAGTTTTGTTTTCAATAAGGTCAAACAGTATAATTTTTTTTAGATTGTACAAAATATTTTTCTGATGAATTGCATCATATATTCATAGAGCACATGTATTCTTAATGAAATGTCAAATTGTTTGGGAATTTTACAGTTTGGAAAAATTAAATTAGTTATTGTATCACTACTACAGATAGTTCATCAACGCTAGTTCCTATACCCCTATCATCGCCGACTTGACAATCATATATTATCATCAACGGTTTTAACAGAACCGGCAGTGAAAATACAATTAGCAAAAATCATTTGTGCAGTAATGTATAATATCGCAATGTTGGGGTTAATAAGCTCTGTCAAGTGTAACGATTACTTAAAATGATCAAATAACTAAGAAAACTCGAAAGAGGTTACCTATTAACAAGTGATCTAAGATACTTTATAGTGAACATCCTTGTTAATATCCATGCCACGAATTTTTTCTTGTTGTAGGTCTATCATTCATCTCCGAAAATATGTGGAGGGTAACCAAGGATGATGAGAATTGGACGCTATCTGGCTTCGAGATTATCTTCCTATGTTGATAGAGAAGGCCAAGGACCTAGGCATCAACATACCTTTGGATGATCCCACTTTGGAAGCAATATATGCCAAAAGAGAACTCAAGCTCACTAAGTATGTACCATTTAAGACGGCGCATGCCAGATCCATCTTTTTCTTCCCTCTTATTTTTCAAGGAACAAATTGTTAACTAGGAAGTTGCATATTATTGCATCCTTATATGCCTTAATGAAAACTAATTGAAAATGCAAATTTCACGGACATGGAGGCTATATGGCTCTCTAAATGTTGTCTATAACCAGCACATCATGATTCTACAACCCTTAATTGATTGTGAAACGAAAGGGAATTAACTATATTTTTTACACCTATATTCAGTGCACGCTCCCTTGTTGAAATGAGGTTCTTTTATCCAAATAAAAAATAACAAAAAGCTTGACCCTCCCCCAGTCATCCTTCTACGTTGTCTAGAATCTATATTTTCTCAAAGAGATACTCTCTACGTTGTCTAGAATCTATATTTTCTCAAAGAGATACTAGTATTTGGAAACTGGATGTTCCAGTTAAATTTGAAAAAAGGGCTCTATCATTGCACGCATGGGGTTCTATACAAGTAGTAAGAAACATCTAGAACTCTTTTGGGACGTGGAAATAACATGGAGTTGAATTCCTTAAGACAACCTCAACTTTAGAAATCCATGTCCATGACTTAGAATTTCCAACGAAATCCACGAGAACCTAATATTAGTATGACATATCTCCAAATTGGACCTCAACGTGACTGGTGTCATTATCTACAGCAAAATAATTTATCAGTATGTTCTGTTGGATACATATTGATTGCCATGTTTATCTGTAGGGTTCCGAGAGAAGCAGTCCATGCTGTACCAACAACTTTCCTTCTAAGCTTAGAAGGAATGCCAGGTTTGGACTGGAAAATGCTACGTAAGCTCCAGTGTCCAGATGGCTCCTTCATGTCTTCACCTGCTCCCACCGCTTACGCTCTAATGCAGACTGGAGACCCTAAGTGCTTTGAGTTCCTTGATAGATTGGTTGGCAAGTATAACGGAAGCGGTATGAAGACTTCATCTGTCTTTTTACATGCATGACATTTTTACCTTACAAAAAATGTTTCGACAATTTGAGGATTTTAATAAGACAACTAGATATCCCTACATCATTTAGGGTTCACCGTAATGTCCCCGTCACAAATAAGTGACATTTTAATTAGGACTGTGCCAAACGTACCGTGCCTTTTTATCTTTGATCATCAAAAAGCATATTTATAATATAAGATTAGTATATTAGTAGATTTATCATAAAAAATAGTTTCATAATATACTATTTCATTGTAACAAAAATACATTTTTACAAATATTGCTGGTCAAATTAATGTCAACAAAGTTTTACTTCAAACAATCCTAGCTAAAACGATACTCTTGTTTGTGCCTAGAGAAGTATTTTGCATGATGTTCCAAAACAAATGTGCCTCATTTGTAATATAATTCCTTTTCAGTACCTTTTGTTTACCCTATTGAGATGTTCGAGCGCTTGTGGATTGTGGACCGGTTGGAGAGGTTGGGCATATCACGTTATTTCAAGAGTGAAATTGAGGACTACTTGGAGTACGTTTACAGGTAACTATTAGTTCATTGCCATTTTATATTCCGGGTATCTAATAATCTACTGTAAAAATAGTACTCTAAATACGATAGGTATATTCATATTGAGTATAGTCTCATGCCATAAAATAGTGGATGGAGTAGTAGATTGTATTCATCAGGAGTGCATTCTTCTTTTAACATAACAGGCACTGGTCCGACGAAGGCTTGTCATTTACGAAGGGCTGCCCCGTGAAGGACATCGATGACACGGCCATGGGTTTCCGTCTCCTCCGACTACATGGCTACCCGGCCTCTCCTTGTAAGTACTGGTACTAGTATATATATTGTGTGTGTGTGATAAGTAGGAGCAGTTGCAATATATAATATCGTATGAAATTTGTATTTGAACATCCATGAAGGTGCATTCAAGCGATTCGAGAATGACGGCCAGTTCGTGTGCTACCCAAGGCAGTCGAACCAGTCGGTAAGCGCGATGTATAACCTGTACCGAGCTGCCGACCAGGCCTCGTTTCCCGGCGATGGTCACGTCCTCGGACGCGCCAGGAGCTACAGCCGTGCGTTCCTCCGGGAGAGGCGAGCCTCGGACCAGCTCAACGACAAGTGGATCATCTCTGAGGGTTTGCCTGGCGAGGTAAGTTAGCTGGCTTATCAAATCCAAATGTATGTGCGCACTATAGCACGTATACACACTTGATCATGAGACCCCTTCTTGCCACCATCAGGTCATGTACGGTCTGGATTTCCCCTGGGAAGCTAGCTTGCCACGCATCGAAACAAGAATGTATCTGGAGCAATACGGTGGAAGCGACGACGTGTGGATCGGGAAGGTTCTCTACAGGTATCTGTATATATATACAATATATGTGTAGTATATATATATACAGTTATATATGTGTGCATATAGTCAGTCATCAGAAACTCCAACGAAGCGTAACTAGGCATAAGCATCCATGACACTCCCAGTTTGTCCCCTGCAGAATGAACCTCATTAGCAACGACGCGTACCTCAAGGCGGCGAAAGCCGATTTCAGCAACTTTCAGAGACTATGCCGATTAGAGTGGCTCAGCCTGAAAAGGTATAGTAAGGACGACACCTCCTCTCCTTGTTGAGCACTTATGATTGACAATCGAAATTAAAGGTGGAAAATTACCGTATGGGATTTGATTTGAGGTAGCGATTACACGCAGGTGGTGTGACGAGAACAATCTTGAAATGTACGGCGTGACTCCGCAGAGCGCGCTGAGATCCTACTTCCTTGCCGCGGCCAGCATCTTCGAACCAGGCCGAGCAGCAGAGCGCCTGGGATGGGCGCGCGCGGCGGTGCTCGCCGAGGCCATCTCCGGGTGCTTGCTGATGAGCAGCAACACTCATGACGATCGGACGGTGACGGCCGAATGGCTCATCGATGAATTCGTCAACAGCGACGATGAGAAGCCGGCAAGGTCGGTCGGCGTTCTCTTGCCTTAATTGAGTCACTCCTAGCTCAATTCATTGCGTTTCTAAAATCGGTTCACCGCGTTACCGGCTTACCTGCCGGTGGTGCAACTTGTGTGGGCGCAGTGGAGGAGGGAAGAAGAATTCACAAGTTACTAGCAGCCTCGCCTATGCTCTTCGTGACCTTATTGACATCCATGCGTCCGACGACGCTTCTGTCGCTGACTGCCTTCGTGGAGCTGTAAGAAAATTGACGACTCATTCAACCATTTACTCTCTTCAAATACAATATCATAGAGTGGATTAATCTGTTTTGATGATCACAGTGGAAGGAGTGGTTCATGGCATGGACGAAAACGGAGAGGGAAGGACCACGCTCAGCGGATACAGCACTGTTGCTAGTTCGCACAGTCGAGATTTGTTCAGGAAGGCACCACTCCACCGAACAGGACCTGAAGCTTCTACCTGATTATTCGAAGCTCGAGCAGCTCACCAGATCCATCTGCTGCAGACTGGCTACTGAAGCTCCTGCTCTGGTACGGCCATGCATCGTCGCAAAAGTATTTACATACGTGCATGCATCCTTTTTGTTTTTTATAAAAAAATTGAATCTGGCTTGATCCCTTAGAACTAAGGGAATCAGATCACTTATTACAGAAGATTAAACTAACATAAAACATGTCTAATTAAAACTCAATTCTAAAATTATTTAGCTATACAAAGGAAGCAAAGAAATGTATAGTTGCCAGTTCTAGCTCCCGGCACACTTGGTGAATATTTTCTTTGTTGTCATGACACAATTGTAGCTGTGCCCAATGTCACAACAAGTGCTTTCCCATCAACAAGACCTGTAGAAAAGTTTTAGTTTAGCATTTTTTCAAAAACAACTTTGTTCCTTGTAAGCCATTTTTTCTGGCAGCAAATGGCTACACGTCCTATTAACAACAAAGATTTGTTTATCCCACGTCCTTGCTTGTACCATCTATAAAAAAGGTCAATAACATCCAAAGATAATCTTGAGCCTAAAACAATTTATACCGCACGCCAAAGAAACTTCGCATAAAGGCAGTCAAAAAACAAGTGTTGAATTGTTTCATTCTTGCAACAGAAAAGGCACCAGATATATTTGGTTTCCAATTTTTCCTTGCTAACTTATCCTTGGTAAAAGTAACCCTCCGTTTTAGGAACCATAGAAAAATATTTATTTTAGAGGCAGCCTCACACGCTAAACATCCATAGCAGCTTTGGTCCCTGTGTTGACAAGATGTCGATACATGGAATTTACTATGAATGAACTTCGTTAGGTTTCAAAAGCCAAAAGAATGTATATCTTTCATCATATAAATTAATGTCCGCAACCCTAACTCCAAGGCTATTCCACTCCAGTATTCCTACAGTAATGCCCTTCATAACGTAACATTAAGAGGAACCATACTTAAAGTTTGTGCAACCATACCATGCTTTTGACGGACAATATTAAAATGGATTGGATTCCATATTAAGCGGATGTCTGCTCAGTCAAGTATCTTCCCAGAACCCGATTTGGGAACCATCATCCAATTTGGGAACCATGCATCCTCTTTGTACTGTATGATGTTTGATAATTATTGCATTGCTTACCGAATCAAACGTTGGATGATCAACCAGACTGGAGAAAACATGGACAAGATTGATGAGCTGGATAGGAATGTTGGATTCGAGATGCAAGAACTGGCTCAATGTGTTTTCCAGAGCTGCAGCTCCATCAACAGAGTGACAAGGCAGACGTTTCTCCATGTGACGAAGAGATACTACTATGTCGCACTCTGCTCACCTGAAACAATTGAGCATCACATCTCCAAGGTTATATTTGAGGATGTTGTTTAGCAATAATATCTAAGCCCCAATTCTTCTGTACTCCCTCCATTCCAAATTATAAGTCATTCCAACTTTCTTGGCGAGTCAAAAAATCTCAGGTTTGACCTAAATTATAGAGATAATTACAAAGATTTATGACATCAATTAGGCATTACAATGAAAATATAATTAATGAAGAATCTAATAATACTTATTTGGTTTCATAAATATTATTATTTTATTATATAAACTTGGTCAAACTTGAGATGCTTTGACAGTATAAGAAAGTTAAAATGACTTATAATTTGGGATGGAGGAAGTATGTCCTTATGCATGAAGACGTCACACAAGTCCTTTTTTTATTTTCATATTAGTGGATATATATGCTTGTGCGGCAGTGGCGGCGGCAGGGGTATGCCCCTGTATTCCATGGAATACCCAAGATTTGTGACAAAAAATAAATATGTATACACAGATTTATATTGATATTAGTATATTCTTGTTATATTGTGCAAATATGGCTCAAAGGCCCAATACGACAACCAATTCCGGCAACCCACGAAGGAACGAAGCCCAAAAAGGCAGACACCATCACCTTTCCTGCCCGTGACTCCGTCCCGTGACTCCCATCTTCCACCACATTGAGTGACGTGGAACACGGAGCGCCGAGCGCGGACACGGCAGCTCACGCGGCCGAGCGCCTGGCACCGGGCACCGGCCGAGCACCGGGCACCGTCTAGTCTACTTCATTAGTGAGGTTCTTAATGAATCCAAAACTCGTTATCCTCAAGTTCGGAAGCTATTATATGCCATTCTGATCACGTCGCTCAAGCTCCGCCATTACTTCGAGTACTACAACATTGCCGTGGTCACCGAGTTTCCTCTAGGGGACATCCTTTGTAACAAAGAGGCCAATGGCTACATCATCAAGTGGGCTGTCGAGCTCGGCACTTACTCCATCGAATTCAGAAAGCAGGCCTACCATTAAGTCACAGGCGCTGGCTGACTTCGTCGCTGAGTGGATTGAAATCAAAGAACCCATACCCGCTACTTGCCCTGAGCACTGGGTGATGTACTTCGACGTCGCTCTCAACATCAACGGTGTTGGTGCTGGCATTTTATTCATTACGCCGACCAAGGACAAGCTCCGGTACGTCCTCCAAATACATTCCGGCCTCCAACAACGCCGCGGAATATGAAGCATGTCTCCATGGACTCCGTATAGCCATCGAGCTCAGCGTCAAATGCCTCATGGTGTATGGAGACTCTGCGCTGGTCATCAACTAGCTCAACAAAGGTTGGTCTTGTTCCAATGAGAAGATGGACGCATACTGCGCCGAAATCAGGAAACTCGAAGGGAAGTTCTACGGTATTGAGTACCACCACGTGGTACGATACCAAAATCAGCTCGCTGACCACCTATCCAAGATAGGCTCCTCTCGCGTCGCGATTCCGCCTGGGGTCTTCGTTCAAGACCTCTTTACGCCATCCATTAAGGAAGAGAAGGAAGTTCAAGAAATCCCCCCTGCCGAGCAGCTGGTGCTTACAGTACCTTTGCCGACCGCTGATTGGAGGGAACAGTTCATCAAGTACCTCACTAGCGCCACGTACCCACTGACAAGACCGAAACTTAATGCCTAATCCGTCGTAGCAAGCATTACATGCTGGTAGATGGGAACTTAATGGGGAAAAGTGCCAACGAAGGGATACTACAAAAATGCATCACCCAAGAAGAGGGAGTGAAACTACTTCTTAAAATGCACTCTGGTTCCTGTGGCAATCACGCGGCCTCGAGCAACCTGGTCGGCAAAGCTTTCCAAGCTGGTTTTTATTGGCCCACGGCCATCGCCGACGCAGAAGACCTCGTCCGACGTTGTGAAGGATGTTAATTTTTCGCCAAATAGATACATGTACCGGTGCAGGAATTGTAGACCATTCTAGCTTCTTGGCCTTTCACATGCTAGGGACTAGATATGATCGGGCCTTTCAAGCCTACGCTAGGTGGTTTCCGGTACATTTACATCGCCATTGACAAGTTCTTCAAGTGGATCGAATTCAAGCCACTTGTTTCAGCCACTGCAAAAAAAGCAGTCGAGCTCTTCAAAGATATCATCCATAGATTTGGTCTCCCGAACATCATTATCACCGACCTCAGAACCACATTCACTGATCATCATTTTTGGGACTTCTGCGAAGGCCGATGCATCTCCGTTAAATACGTCTCGGTTATCCATCCTAGAGCCAATGGCCAGGTCAAACGGGCGAACGGCATGATCCTCGATGCCCTCAAAAAGAGACTATACCAGAAAGAGGAAAAGCATCTGGGCAGATGGCTCAAAGAGCTTCCAGCTGTGGTCTAGGGACTGCGCACTCAAGCAAGTCACAACACCAGTGTGTCTCCATACTTCTTGGTCTACGGCTCAGAAGCCATACTTCCAGCGGACATTGCCTTCCGAGCACCTAGGGTGGAACATTACAATGAAGAGCAAGCCGCAGCTGTTCGAACAGAGGACGTCGATAGGGCCAAAGAAGAACACCTGATCACTTGTATCCGCACAGCCAAATACTTGGAAGGCCTGCGAAGATACTACAATCGCAACATCAAAGGTCGTTCATTTGCTGTCGGCGACCTTGTTCTCCGTAGAAAATAGAAAACTGAAGGGTTGCACAACCTCTCCTCCCCATAGGAAGGGCCTTACATGGTCAAAGAGGTTACCCGACTAGGGTCTTACCGGCTATGTGACTTGGATGGAATCGATATCCCCAATTCATGGCACATTGAGCACCTTATACGTTTCTATCCTTGAAACACTCCAGATATGTACTCTCCACTCCTTAATGAATGAAGTTTTTGTCGCCATAACTTGTCTCCATTATTTCTCCACTCCGGTTTAATCTCCATTTGCGATCACCAGCTCTATGCTGCTCTGGCTTAAACTCCAATACATGATCTCCATAAAAGCTCCGCTCCGTTTCTCCATACTAAAATATCTCTAAGATATTTCACCAACTGCTGAGCATCACACATTCTGCTCTATGTTCTTTGGAGAAGACCTAGTCTCCGATCTCTCCCTACACATGCTACGGGCTCCGCGCTCTGTGTTATGGGTGGTCGGCTGTGGTTCCTCGGTCATGTCTGTTCCTCCTACACATGCACGGGCTCCGCGCTCGACGTTATGGAATATGGGCTAGCCAAGGCCAAGAGCCTAGTAATGAACTAACTGCTTGGACGCTATTTATACCACGTATAATTGCGTTAGGGTTACCACTACATCTACTTTTCACCGAAAGTGTTAGCAAGACACATAATCATGCACATGTCTACAAACAACATTTATACGAATACATAAATGTTCACTAATGCCCTCGTGCATCTAACTATTCTATACAGGTTCCTCTCCGAGCAGGTCATTGCCCTTGGTCCTCACCGTCCACCTCGTCGAACAGATCGACGTCGCCGGCCAGCCTTTTGGCCACGTCCTCCACCTCATCTTCCAGTTGCTGCTGCTTCGTCGCACCCGTCCCTCTAGCCAATCTGGCCCCTATCGCTTGAAGATCAATGGAAGGGTAATGAGACCAGACCCCCGCTAGGGCATGTGTCATGGCAGAGACAGTGGGTCTCGGTTGAAGCTCTTGAAGTTCTCCCACGCCGCCTTGCATCTATGGATGATGGTGTCCGGATGTGGTTGGCCTATCGTTGGCCTGAGAAGGTACCTCCATGTCGACGTAGTCGAGCACAGGCTTGACCCCGGTGACCACAACGTCAAGTTTCCCCCTCTGGGTTCTAGCCTCCAGCTCTAGCATGTCGAACTGCGCCTTGGTCCTTTGACGGTATTCTGCATGCACCAATAGGATCCATCATGTGAAGAAATCACTTCAGCAACAACTCTGACCATGAACTACTCACCTTTCTGCTCCTCAGCTAGTTTCTCCACTTGCCCAGACGCCGCCTCCTCCTCCTAGAGTTGACAGATGACCTGGTGCAACTGGCCGAGCTTTGCATCTTGCTCTACAAAAGTGACGATCGTCAACATCTAGTTTTTTCGGCAATACAAAGCAAGTTCACCGATCTACAGTACCTTTCTTCTGCTCAGAGATGCTTCTTAGCTACTCAGAGTTGCGCTCTAGCTCCTCGGAGTTGCGCCTCAGCTGCTCGATGATGGTCGTCAACTGCTCGGATAAAGCCCCCTTTTGGTATTCTAGGTCCCTCGCATTTGATTCGGCAAGATCTCATTCGCGCTGGGCCCTCTAGACATTCTTCTCCATTAGCTTCAACGCCTCCTTTAGTTTTGCATTCTCCTTGGCAAGGGGTTCCATCCATTTGATCAGCTGCTGCTAGTGCATGACAGTTCATGCTATACCTTGTAGAGCACCAAGATTATGAAGAACTCCAATCTCCAACGTCAAAGACGGACATCATCGATGCAATACTGACCTCGATCTGCTTCATGGCTATGGAAAGGGTGGACCGTAGCCTCTTTACCTCCCTGGAGGTGTCCTCCTCTTCCACGACCACCACTTCGTCCCCCTGCTTGCGGATAATCCGGATGGCTTGATGTCATGATTCTTCACGCTCAACCTCCTTAACCTCGTCCTCTCACTCCGCAGCGAGTGGCGCTCTCTGGGGGCTCGGTGGCCGCAAAGAGCATCCGACCATGCCCTGCGATGACTCAGGGCGCGTGTTTGCTCCTCCAACACCGCCAACCTCTGTGCCTTAGACTCTATCACGACGTCAACAGCTCCTGCTCCCTACCTCCGAAGGTTCGGCGGCTCCCATATTTGCTCCTGGCATCTTCGTCACATCGGCCGCCTTCGTCGCCAACCGTTCTCTGATGCCAACTCCATCAGCTATGGTGGTCGACTCCTCCACCAGCCGTTGAGCGCCTGGGGACTCCGGGACGGGGTCTATCGATGTTGCCTCCACGCCGGGACCAGCCCCCGGCTGCTCGCCAGTATCGCCTGAAGGATTGAGATCCTTCGCGTGCCTCGTTCTGCATTAGATCAGTTCATCAATCACGGCAACTATAAAGATCGAATAGCCAATGATCCCAAGGCAAGGACACTTACACGTCGGACTCCCGGTAGATGGTTCTGAACTGGCGCTGCCTTCCCGAGCAACCAGACATTTCTCTGGGGTCGACCCGCGTGCCCTAGGCTGGAGGTCTTGTGGCTCCCGCCATCGGCCTCTCCTCTGCCTGTTGCTCAGGGACTCCTTCCCCTCCTTTCAACTGCACCTCTTCGCACGTGTTGCATGGTGGCGTCTCAGTGCTCAGAGGAGGAGTGGCTAGAGCACCATCATCGTCCGACCACTCGGACATCACCGCCCTCTGTGTTTGAGTAGTCTGACCGCCATCAATTGAGATGCCACCCGGTTTGCTAGGAGCTATGTCCACCGTTCTCCTCTTCTTGCAGGCTGACTCATCTGTCGCCGCCCTTTTCCCCCGGTAATGGGGACGGGGATCCCGATCTTTCGTTAGGTAGAGGTAACTATCATTGTGGTGGAGAATGACACACCGATCTGGCTTCAAATCGAACCCTACAATCTTAGCACCACAGCTCTTCTGGTTATCAACCGAGTCACGGACCAGGTTTACCTCGCTAAGAAGGCTAATCCCTACCTGTGCAATGAAGAACACAAGCAAGAACAAGAAAGAACACAACCAGATTGCAGATGAATGATTAATCTCACGAAGTTGGGGTCTCACAAACTGATGAACGGCGAAACTGTACTTCACAGATTAATCTAAGCAAAACCCAAAACCTAATGACAGCGACGGCGTATGATTATAAAGGTCTTAGGGTCGTTGCCTACCCTGGACACGCCCCCTAATGGGCCAAAGCATGATACATGGTCCAACGGACCAAAAGACGGTGTCACAGCACCCTGGCAGATTCTGGACGCTGAATTGTGACCACTATTCCCGTTGATTCCGAACAGCTTTTGACGTGAGACCACTTGTATTGGCTTCCTTATCAAATTAGCTTTCCATCCATATGTGGATTGTCGACAACAGAGTCCATATGCATCCTGGGTGACCAGTTTAAGGCAGACTGGTCTTGGAGGCCGAGGCAGACTCGAAATCATGTTGGATCGGGCCTCCGGCTTCTGTTGGACGTCCTTGCTGGTTATCATCTCCTCCACCACGTCCTCTAAGTCCCTCATGACCCTCTCCAATGTTCCTAAGCAAGATAACATCATTAGGTAGTAGTCTATTCTCAAAAGTATGAAAAGGATCGCTTAAGAACGAGCTCACCTCTAAATTGAGTTGACGCATTCGAGCCCGGGTCATTGGACCTTGCATGATGGTTGGAGGATCAGCGGCGGCCTTTGAAGAAGTGATGTACTCATCATCCTCCCCCTTTTGAAATAGAGTCGTCCTCAACTCAAGCTCATCTTCTT
The DNA here is from genome assembly GCA_904845875.1 of Miscanthus lutarioriparius. NCBI lineage: Eukaryota > Viridiplantae > Streptophyta > Magnoliopsida > Poales > Poaceae > Miscanthus > Miscanthus lutarioriparius. The sequence continues at coordinate 41,832,048 of CAJGYO010000009.1, forward strand.
CTCCTAAATAAGGTTTCAAATCTGCATCATAATGATGCTCAGGCACAAGGTGGGCACTAAACTTTTGTTCTACTGTCATCTCCTAATCAAGATATCCCTCAGCATCATGATGACCCGAAAAAGATGGTATTGTGAACTTAATCTTAGCATAAGGATCATCGTGCACACGGTGATTATTACCTTGATGGTGGTGGACACCACCTGTACCTGTCGTGTTGCGGCGAAGACGTCGTCGTAATCTTGCTTGTCGGAAGGCTACTCGATCTATGTTCCTAGTGGCATCATGCACCGTGTCTTCTGGCAAGAGACCATCGGTGTTGCTGCCGGAGATGTCATTGTTGTTGACCGCCACCAAGGTTTCCAACTCAGTAACCTTGTCGGTTAGCGTGGAAATTCGTCTGTCCAATCTCTCCTTGCTATTGCCAATGTTGAGTTCAATGAGTGCGTCAGTGACGGACTTCCTAATGGCCTCATTCATCTTTTTTTGGGCATCCTCTACATTAGCTTGTAGTTGCTCTTGGTTGACACACTCGTTGAAACCCTTAGGATTGTTATCTCTAGTTTGATCACCTCCTGCCATTGTAAACACAAAAACAGGAACAAACGGTGAAAGTTATCCCTACCAAATGACTACGTGGTTGCAGTGGTGTCACTTTTCACAGCAAGTGGAAGCGTCTTACCAAGCTCTTACAAAGTTCTTACCAACGCAAGCAGTGGGCGGTACAACCGGCGGCTGGTTCGTGATACCTGTGAGGCAGTGGCACCGAGATTGCAAGGCCCTTTTTCTGTACTGATCTGAAGAGTTTGTGGAGCTTGGAAGGCACACAAGGAATAATATGTATATCTAGCACACAAGTCAGTAACAGAAAGTAATGCTGAATTATAGTCCAAAGTACTTGTTCTTGTTGCTGGTCTAAAATGTTCCAAGTGCCAGGTGTGTAACAAACAAGTATGGTGGATAGCAAGGTGACAGGGGTGTGAAAAACAAGTATAGTGGATAGCAACAGCAACACAAACAAAGAACCAGACAGCACACGCTAACACAGTTCACTTTGGCCTTCTCTATATGCTCCTCTAGATATTGTTCCTCTTTTGCCCCTCTTTTTTCTATTTTTTTGGGTTGTCGTTGTTTTTTTGGGAAATTTTGACTTTTTATTTTTATTTTTTTGATATTTTTTCATCACTTAGGAGCACAAAAGAAGTAACCACAGAAAATATGAGCTTAAACAAGTGAAAGACGTGGCCTGTGGAATTTTCAGAATACAATCTCAAAATCGACAAAAACCTTGTGACCACGAAAAGAGGATCTTGTGGCCACTTTTTGACCAAAATAAAAATTTCTGACCCTAACTTGTCGAGGGATGGACGGATCCGAATTTTTTTTTCTGATCGATTTTAATATATGGAACGTCGAAATCCGAGTTCGTATGCGAAAACTAGACCATTTTTAAGAATTGGCTCCGAATTAGAGGACAAAACGGGAACAATGTGGACAAAACTGGTCATGGCAGCAAGGATTTGATGGAAACGATGGGGGACAACACATGAACTAGACTCTAATAGGACCTAACCAGCAACAAGACCTCGACCAGGACACAAACTCAACACGACAGACTCTGAAACCGAAATATGCAAAGGCTATGGCGCGGAAGGTTCTAGGACAGGAAAAAAAATGGCACTGGACTATGGGACGAATGCAAAACACTCAAAACTAAGGGATAAATGTGAACCTACGGTATACCTTAGCTCTGATTACCACTTAATGGGGACGGGGATCCCAATCTTCCGTCAGGTAGAGGTAACTATCGTTATGGCGGACAATGACACACTGATCCGGCTTCAGATCGAAAGATCGAACCCTACAATCTTAGCACCATAGCTCCTCTGGTTATCAACCGAGTCACGGACCAGGTTGACCTCACCAAGAAGGCTAATCCCTACCTGCGCAACGAAGAACACAAGCAAGAATAAGAAAGAACACAACCAGATTGCAGATGCATGATTAATCTCACGAAATTAGGGTCTCACAAACCGATGAATGGTGAAACTGTTCTTGACAGATTAGTCTAAGAAAAACCCAAAACCTAATGACGATGGTGGCGTATGATTATAAATGTCTTAGGGTAGTTGCCTACCCTGGACGCGCCCCCTAATGGGTCCAAACACGATACATGGTCCAACGGACCAAAAGACGGTGTCGCAGCACCCTAGTAGATTCTGGACACTGAATTGTGACCACGATTACTGTTGATTCTGAACAGATTTTGATGTGAGACCACTTGGATTGGCTTCCTTATCAAATTAGCTTTCCATCCATATGTGGATCGTCGAAAACAGAGTCCGTATGCGTCCTGGGTGACCAGTTTAAGGTAAACTGGTCCTGGAGGCCGAGGCAGACTCGAAATCATGTTGGATCGGGCCTCCGGCTTCTGTTGGACGTCCTTGCTAGTCATCATCGCCTCCACCACGTCCTCTAAGTCTCTCATAACCCTCTCCAATGTTTCTAAGCAAGATAACATCATTAGGTAATAGTCTATTCTCAAAAGTATGAAACGGATCACTTAAGAACAAGCTCACATCTAAATTGAGTTGACGCATTCGAGCCCGGATCATTGGACCTTGCATGACGGTTGGAGGATCAGCGGGTGCCTCTGAAGAAGTGATGTCCTCATCACCCGGACCTTCTCTGACAATGAGGGGGGACTCTCTGTCCGACCAGCACCTGCTCCTCTGTGTTCGGATAAGGTGCTTACGGTACCTTGCTCCGACTACGTGGTCGGCCTGGCGTCTACTGCCATTGGCCAATTGCTCCTTGGCACGCCCGAGAAGTACGCCGCCCGTTCCTGCAAATGAATCTTTCCATAAGTGAATCAGTTCACTGCTCAGCACCAACACGAGATAACATAATGTGGAAAAACATTCAAGAATTATACCTGAGGAGGTGGGTTCGTGCAGTTGAAGGCTTTTGGCTGCCCTGCACGCTGTACGGCGCGTTTGGAGCAAACAGCTTAGTGGCCTAGTGTAGAATGGCCCCTTCGTCAGCCTCTCCATCCTCTCCTGGGTGCCATCAATGTCCCCCTTGAAGTCAAAGCCCACGTGGGCCCTCTCCTTGTAGGGCTAGACGCGACGCACTATGAAGCTCACCATCATAGCTACTCCATTCATCTTAATACCCTTTATCAGACTGAGGAGCTCCTTCACCTGATCCATATCCACACTGCTCGGCTTCTCTGACCAACTCCTCTGGTTCTCCGGAATGTGATTGATGTTGCAGCGGATGGCAGGATGACTCTGCTTCATGTAGAACCACTTGGCGTTCCACCCCTTTAGCAAGGTGTTCAGTGGCACAATGATGTACTCGCCAGCCATCCCGTCGTGGAGTTGTAGATATACGCTGCCGACCACCCTGGAACCACCCCCGCCTTTCTTCTTCAGCCAGAATAGGTGGCGGAAGAGGTTGAAGTGGGGAAGAATTCTAAGATAGGCCTCGTAGAAATGGACAAAAATGGAGATGTGCAAGATGGTGTTGGGATGCAGATTGCACAGACTCACTCCCCAGAACTCCAATAGATCCCGCAAGAAAGGATGAATAAGCAATCCTAATCCATGCCAGAAATAATCTTCAAACAATATGACTTCGTCGGTTTGTGGCATCGGGAAGGGCTCACCGTCGGCCGGACGCCATCCGGCGGTGACTCGGTCAGGAAGAACGCCTGCCTCCACCATCCCATTGAGTTCCATCTCCCCCATGAGCGACAACACCCATTCCTTGCCATGATTTGCTCCGGCGGTCTCTCAGTTTTGGATTGGGACTGGCGATGGAAGTACGTGTCAATGTGAATGGGGAAGCGCGAGGGCTGAGGAGGAAGACAAAGTGGCAAAGTGGGAAAGGTGGTAGCGTCAAGTGCGGCAGGGCAGTTATAAAGCACCAACTCCACTTTTTGCATTCAAGGGTTTTTGGGAAACCGCACCACGATTTGTGCCCCTCCGAATTCCCCGAAGCGGCGTGGTGGGCTGTTACCGGGGCTTCTACTCAACTGTAGCCCATATCGCCCATTTTTCGCCGCTATTTGTTACTGCATGGTGGATTTTCGCTGACTTCTCCGCAATATCATTAAAGGCTTAGTAACTCCTACTGTACAGCCATTACTCCGGTGTTTTCTCCACAGTTTAATTTCTCCAAGATTTCTACTTGTGGCTCGGGGACTACATCATCACTATGACTTGGTTCCTCACCACGCTGGGGGTTTTCTTCTGGTTACTGTTGTTTCTGACCCTAGCACCACGTGACCACATCACCTACTATTAGGCTCGGGGACTAAGTGGGTACACTTCACCTTGCGGTGAATGTGCATTTTCATTTCAGAGCTCCGCCCGGGGACTGGCTGCCTGCTTGGCTAGTCTTTAGCTTTTCTTCTACTTTGAACCCTGGCACCACATGACCACGTCACCTACTATCAGGCTCGGGGACTAAGTGGGCATAGTTCACCTTGCAGTGAATGTGTTTGCTTTAATTCGAAAGACTCTGTGACTTTTGAAGTTGAAGAAGACTATCTCCCTTTCTCATGGTCGAACTCCAAGTGGGCACACTTGGTCCACTGCGGGAAAATTTTCGCTTTTGAACTTGAGCTCCTTACATCCTTATGGCAAGCCTTACTTGGGATACACTGCTCAACGACTGTTCACAACTACTCGGCGACTCATTAGGGTGGTCGAACTATGAGTCTCACAGCTCCGCTTTGTTCACACCTGCTCGGACAAGCTCAATACGGCGTTGCACAACGGATACAAGGTGCTCGGGGACTAGCTATGGGGGGTACGACCCCAGATACCCATGGCAAACTACATGGGATGCGCTCTTAGGGTTGGTTCAGCCCACAAGATGAAGACCTACGGTGCACGGCACTGCTTGGCGTGCACCACAAGACATCAAGGGCGATATCCTGAAGATACAACAAGATCTGTTAGGATACGTTTGATCCCATGATTCTTGTAATTTGTTATTACTTTCTGGTTATCTCCTAGAACTAACCGACTTGTAACCCTGCCCCCAGACTATATAAGGCGAGCAGGGACCCCCTCAAAATGCATGCAATATCATACGATAGCCAATACAATTCAACAGACCATAGGAGTAGGGCATTATGTCATGCTGACGGCCCAAACCTATCTAACTCTTATGTCTCTATTGCCTTCTTGTTCTCGATTACACGCATCTCTGCCGATCAATCTACCTTCGTGGGATACCCCTCGGAGGACTGCCGACGATATTCTGTCGACTCCTCCCCTGCTCCACCTCATTTGCTCCTCCACCGTGACCTGCTCTCCACGTGGGAACGAATCACAGCCACGTTGGACGGTATGACTGAGCCTCCACTGCTCGTCCCACCTCCTCCTCTGCTTCTCTAGTGACTCAAAAGCTCTACGCGCTCCTTTCCTGAGCCACGCTGCCTCCCTACCCCAACCTAGCCTCGCTCTAGCGCTGTTCACCACAGCTCGCCATTGCCAAGCTCGACTCACCGTCGTCGATCTCCACCACCGCCTCCCAGCCAACACGAGCTTGCCAACGAGCTTTGCGACGTGGTAAGGCACCCTCCAGTGTTTCCTGTGCTCTTCCTCTCCGTCTCTGCGCGTCACTATGGCTCATCGGAGTTGCGCCGCCACAGCCGAGCTGCCTCGCCGCACGCGTCGCCACCTCTGAATGTCCTCCGCCACGGGGGAAATCCCAGTTGAGTTTGCCTCGCCGCGCTCGCCATCCCCGTGCATTTTGCGTAAGCTCTAGTGCCTCGTAGCGCCATTCCGACATGCTTGCCGCCGCCTCCAATGGCTTCCACCACGCCGGAGTCCCTGTTCTGGCTGGCCGGTTCCCCTCTCACTCCCCTTTCTAATCTCTGCCATCCATCACAGATTCGATGGCCCAGAATAGAGCAAACCCCTTCATTGGTTAATTTTGCAAAAGGGCCCCTCTGCTTTTCTGTAATCATGCCCGAAGTCCCAAAGCGCCTTCCTAAAAGGCGTTTTCTTATTTGAAAAGCGTAGTTTAGTTCAGTATATTTACGATTTTGCCATCCACAACTTAATTTCACCATACCTTCTCCATTCTAAGTCCGATTTCAGTGATTTTCATGTCTGTGTGTTCGTCCAATGCATATATTAGTTTTATAAGCTTTTCAACATCTTTTTCCACTTTTGGTGTACTGTTCTAATTCTAGTTCATGTTTGCTATGCATGATTGGTTCTAAATGCTTGTGTGGTGCTATATTGCGATCGAGTATAGACGGTGAGCAATACGTCGGTGATCAGGAGCAGTACTTTGAAGACCAGGACCAGCAAGAAAACTTTTAGCAAGGCAAGTATAGCATGGGATCATCCTTGTTATCCTATTCACCTTAATACCCGTAGATATTTTTCCTAGTTATTTGATATCCCGATTCCTTGTCACCTTGTTAAAATTGCATATGGGTAGCTAATGCTAGTGCTCAGTTAATTATGATCTTGAACTGTAACTTGATTAATGGAATATCAAACAAAAAATAAAAGATGCTTTTTAGCAACGTGAATTAAAGGGTGAGAGCATTTGGCTTTATATATGATGCTCTTGTTCTCCCTAAGGACTTATCTGTAAGTGATCACCCGGAACTTACAGTACAACCATGAGTCCTATGTGGCTCTAGCTTAAGTTCAGTAGAAGGACCTTTTCTAACTTGTTAGTGGTTACCGAAAGGCGTAAAAGGGGTTGCCGAGATGGGTATAGTACAACCTCTATTTCTATGAGTATAGCCGAGAAGGAATTGTGCCATTCGAAAGGGGGTTCCTACACCTGCTTGCCATTGAAACCTAGCGGCCACTCACTTGTTAGGCGAACCTTTGAAAGACTTCATAGTGAACCTTGTCGACCTTCCTAGGAAGTGCGTCCAGAGGCTAGCTACCTCGGGCAAAAGGGTAAATCACAGCTCATGGGTAAAGTTGTACAACCTCTGCAGAGTGTAAAACTAATGTATCAGCCATGCTCATGTTCACAAGCGGCCTGGACTCCTTATTAAATAATGATGAATGATCGATGATGTTTTTAAATGCTATTTCTTTATTCATGTTATCAGTTTCATGTGATTAATTGGGGCACTACTAAAGTTGTTGTTGTTAATGCTAAAATTTGACTCATTAAAATGCTTAATGCTGTAAACCTGTGTCTCAGCGTTTGAGCCTCATGAACCCCATGTTATAATTGTTAAGTACAAGATGTACTTATGCAGAGTAAGTACAGATTATGGCGGATGGGTAATAGATTATGGTGGTTATGTTGAGTTTCCTGAGGATTACTAGACTTATGGTTCACCAGTCAACCGTCCCTGTGGAGTTTGGAGGCTCTCATGGAGAGTAGTTATCACATTTTACCGCTTTTATATTAGACTTGATGCTTCTGTAATGGTTTATTTTTTGAGATGTAATAAACACCTATGATGATACATTGTAATTTGTCGTCTTGTGTGTGTGACTGATTCCTGGGCACACATAGGATTCTACATTCGATTTTGTCCTTAAAATTGGGTGTGACAAATTAGTATCAGATCCGTGTTGATTGTAGGACGCAAGCCTAGTAGAAGCTGGTCGACGTGATATGAAAGAATAAACTATTATAAATTAATGCTAGTGGATTACATGATATGTTGACGTGGACAACAAATGCTTGTGTGTCTTGCTGCCGTAGACATCACAATTGCATGCACTATTGGATTTTAATTGCATGTGATAGTGCATTCTTTGAGGTGGACAACTTGAATGCTAAGATACATCGCTAATGGAGTTTAGGATTATGAGTTATGGATTCTACGCTTCTATACAACTAGAAGCATACCCTATCTTATTTATTCTTGAAATTGTGGATGATTTAAAATGAAATTAGACTATATATAATTACTTATATGAAGAATAAACTATTATAAATTAATACTAGTGGACAAAGTTATCATTAGCTGCTATTGCCTGTAACTAATAATTCTTTCGATCTATTATTAAACTCATCATATGTGTGTATATGCATATAAATTATCCTAACAAGTACTATATATATATGCAGATTTACAATAACAGAGCTCAGAAAGGAAGGCTGCAATGAAATTGGTTTTGTTGATCCCCATATAGTATTCAAAGACCCAGTTACTCCAAAGCCTAATTGGAAGTCTGAGTCAGAGAGTAACCTCATGAACTTCTTAGTGAACCAACGCCACAAGAAGGATATACTCTTTCCCTACAACTTCAAGTGAGTGTTAATAATGTCGATCATCCTTAATGGCTCATATGTTGATTCTAGTTAATTAATGAGTGTTATGCGTTGTATCCTATAAACACATGCAGCAATCACTGGATATTGATGGACATCGATCCGGTGAAAAGTCACTTGATAATCTATGACTCGATGAGAAAACCACAACAAGACTATCAAGATATGATAGATATTATCCAGAGGTAATTTCGGTATCTCTAGCAACTATATATACACACAAACATGATGATTAACTATATCCGATGACGTGACAAATTTTTTATTGGGCAGTGTTTGGAAAACCTTTATTGAGAAGCAACACATGGGAAAATGCAAAGCGCCATTGAATATAATCCGTTTGAAAGTAAGTCCCCTAAATCGCATCATCTTTATTAATTAAACATATAGCTTTCACCGGATCACCAGATTGGATGACAAATCTTTTTCTCGTAAAGTGGTGTCTGAGGCAGGAACAGGGGAGCAACTACTGTGGTTACTATGTTTGCAAGTTTATCAAGGTGGTCGCCCAAAGAACTCCTACAGAGACTCAAAGTACGTTAAAAATACACTATATATTCATTTAATTATTATTATTGATTGTGTTACTATGTCTTTATATATATATGTATGTACATATATTAATTTATTTTCCTTTAATTCAAACCTGTAGGCTCGATGGTTGGAGAAAAAGGTCATACGGTAAGACCAAATCAAAGCAATTCAAGAGTCTATAGCCGGATTTTTTAATGAGCAGGTCATCGATTCCAAGGGCAAGTTCTACTTCGACCCAACACTGCCATGGAAGCCAAGCTAGAGGATGAGAGGAAACTTGTTATATCACAACAACTGTAATGCAATCTTTTGTAATATATGCACATGAAATAATATAATGTAAAATACACATATGCATGCATGCATGTAAATATATATATATGATGCATGCATATATATATATATATATATATATATATATATATATATATATATATATATATATATATATATATATGCTTGAATTGTGTGATTTAATACGTTCATTGTGCTTGAACCGAAACATACTATACGCGCGTATAAATGTATAATTAGCAGCGTACAATACGACTTCGAAAACCTATTTTGAAAAGAAAACAAAAAAATGAAAAGAAAAGAAAAAAAAAACCTTTAGTCCCGGTTCATATTACCAACTGGGACTAAAGGTGCCGGCCATCGTGGCATGTCAGGAGGCACCTTTAGTCCCGGTTGGTGTTACCCACCGGGACTAAAGGTCCTCCTTTAGTCCCGGCTCCTTGCTCCCGGGTGGGGAACCGGGACTATAGGGGGTTCCCCACCGGGAGTAAAGCTCTGTTCTCTACTAGTGCATGTTGATGTGGACAACGAATGCTTGTGTGCCTTGCTGACGTAGACATCACAGTTGCATATGCTAGTGGATTTTAATTATATGTGAACGTGCATTGCTAAGGTGGACAGCTTGCAAACTAATATACATCGCTAATGAGATTTAGGATTATACGAGATATATATTTGAGGCCCAGCCGTCATATCCGTGTGGACGGACTGCATAGAACGTGTAATACCGAAGCGTATGTATCACTGTATAAGCCAAAGACACTAGAAACATCACGGAAACGTGAGTCAACAATGTCGTGTAGGAACCGGCATGGCTAGCGGTGGATAACGAGCCAACAATACTTTTTTTCGAGCTTTCTTCAAGATTGGCATAATCTAATTTACCGTAGTCTCCTGAACTATTGGAGACCCAACTTCTAACCCAACTTAACGAGCAGAGACTAATGAGCCGAGCTTAACTGCGTGGCTATTACCTATAGCCGAAAGATGCCCTGGCGCCCTCAGGGGATGGTCCTTGATTTTCGATGAAAATTGGATTACTATAATTCTAGCCTGTTTGGATCCTTTCAATTTGGAGTAATTGGAATATTCCTTATAGACTACGTTATTTGGTTTGAAATTTTATGTTTCACAACTTTTCAAAGTTTGGATATAAGCCTGTCTTTAATTCATGGGGTGAGAGATAGAAATTGATTTCATAGATTCTCACGCTATATTTTTGCTCGGCAACTTATAGCACGCTCTTCAGCTCGCTCCCCTGCAAAAGAAGTGCAGCACATAATATCTCCCCCATGTGGCTAACAATAGTATACAAGTATATTTGGCATGTGGTCATCTTAACGTAATTAATCTATGCTTAAATTGTGTTATTAGAATGAATTTCAATTTCAATGATCCAAACGGAGCCTAGCATCTTTTCTTGGAGTTGTGAAATTTTTTATAAAGAATCACTACTACAAAAAAGATTTTTCGCAACGCCTCCATTTTTTAGGGTCCGCTCAATTTAAAAGTGCCCCTACAAATGGTTCCCAAACGAGATTTACAGGGGTAGTTGGATGTATAGGCGCCCCTACAGATGGACGCCGAACAGTACAAATTACGTATTGAAATTTGATATTTTCAAACATCTTTGGATAGAGAAATGACCAAAACAAAAGTTATAGATCTCAAAAAGTTATACAACTTTGTAGTTGACAACTTTTTTATTTGAAATCATCTTGTCAAGGAAAACTACGTTTGAATTTCTCACATTTAAAATTTGAATTTTTCAAACATCCTCAGATGGAGAAACGACCAAAGCAAAAGTTGTAGATCTCGAAAAGTTATGTAACTTTTTAGTTGACAACTTTTTTATTTCAAATCATCTTGTCAAGAAAAACTACGTTTGAATTTCTCACATTTGAAATTTGAATTTTGAAACGGCCTCGGATTGTAGCACCCGATTTTAAGAACAAAACCGGATACACACCATATGTCTGCCCAGGAAGTCAAATCTCACATATACCTATAAATAAGGGTAATATGAAAAGAGAAATGCTCAATATGTACCGTACTTAGTATAAAAGGTATAACATTAGATAGCAAACAGCGGAAAGACAACTCCGATCTTCGGGTGAAGACTCCAGTTCCATAGGGACAGCTGATTGGTTGATCACAAGCATAATTCCTCCAAACTCTAGCAATCTGGTATCCATCCGGTATTTTTATCCAAATAATTGAAAAATAAAGTAAGCGTAAGTACATGTCGTACTCAACAAATATATCATCGGGTTCATGAGGCTCAAAAGGCGGACACTGGTTTAACTATGATTAGCTTTTAATTGTTACAATTTTAGCATAGAAGCAGCAACAAGTTTATCCACAAGCCCACATAAATACATGATCAGGTAAACATAAATAATGAATATCATAAACAGTAACCATTAGTGAGCATCTTCATCATCAGTATCATACGTGTTCATCATATATTCCATGAGGGTTCCAAGGCCGCTCGTGACCGTGAGCATGGTTGATATACAAGTTTTACACTCTGCAGAGGTTGTACACTTTCATTATGAGTCGTGATTTACCCTTTCGCTCGAGGTAGCTAATCTCGTGACCCACTTTCAAGGAAGAATCTCGTGACCCACTTTCAAGAAAGGTCGGTAGGGTTCACTATGAAGCCTTTCAATGGTTCGTCTAACAAGTTAGGGCCATTAGATTCACTCGGCAAACAGATATATGAACCCCCCTTCTCGATGGCATAATGACACATAGCCTATACACAAGGGGATAGAGGCTGTCCTATACTCGATTTGGCAAGCCATTATTATGCCAGTAAAGGTAACCACAAACAGGCTAGAAAAAGGTCCTGATACTGAGCTAAAGCCAGAGCCATATAGCCCTCACAGTTATACTGTAAGTTTCAAATTATCACTTACAGATAAGTTCTTAGAGAGAGGAATTTAGAGCACCATAAAAATAGCCCAATACTCTAGCCTCCTTGTTTCATGTTGCTAAAAAGCATCTTTTAGTGTTTATTGCATATACCATTAGTCAAGTTATAAGATCATAGCTTTAGTTGAGCACTAGCATCATACTACCCAATGTAATATCTCAAAAGTGTCAAGGAATCCAGGATATCAAATAACTAGAAAAATTACTACGGTTGCCAAGGTAGACACATGCATATGTTTAAAATGATATTAAGGTGAACATGACAACAAGAATGATCCCATGCTATAGTTACCTTAAACTTAGATCCTTCTTCTATTGATTCGTACCCTACAAAGAATTTTTTCTGGATCACCAACTTGTTTTATATCACCAACGCTAAGCTCACCAACTAGACAAGATCATAACGCACCACACAAACATCCATGCAATCATACACGAAGTAAACAATATAACTAAATTAGAACAATACACCAAACTTATGAAACAAGTAAAAAGATTTTAAAGATGTTCTACATGTTGCTACGAACACACATACGCGAAAAGCATGCTAATCGGAGCTATAACGGAAAAGTTATGAACTAAACAATATTTTCTTTAATAAAATAATAGATTAAATTTTAACCTCAAATTTTAAAAGTTGAAAATATATTTAACAGTAGTATAAACATATAGATTACGCAATTACGAATCTAACGCAACTTAAACGGGTCAAATCAGAGTTAAAACGGAGAAGATATCGCCTAATATACATAGTGGCAATTTTGTAAATAGATAAAACTTGATTTTCAAATTTTAAAAATAAATAAAATCTGATTTTAAACCAGCCAAGGACTGCGGATACTATTTTGAAGAAAGATAGGGGCTCTTTAACAAAATTGCAGGGACGGCGGGTTCTATTACGCGAAACTGCAGGGGCTCTTTTGAAAGTTTGCAGGCTGAAAGGATATTGCGTGATACCGGCCGTTGGATCAAGATCGGACGACCTAAAATAGATCAGGAGGGGAAAAGCTGCCGGCGGCGATGCTGTGCGTGGCGGTCCTCCATTGATAACGGCGAGACCTCGCCGGAGTTCATCAATTCGACGACTCCGGGCATCATTGGTCACGGGAAAATCATAGGAAGAGAGAGGAGGGCGAGGCGAACTCACCAAGGGGGTTAGCGTCGGCGGTGGAGGCACGGAAGAGGCACGGCGCATGGCTCGGCAGATGGTAATTGTAACACCCTAAAATTTACCTTTTCTAAAATAAAGTTAAATTGATTTAAATACTTGTTTTGTGCTCATGAAATATAGGAAAATAAAAATTTTCATTAATTTAAAATTTATCATAGGGCTTAGCAACATTGATGGTGCATTCATGCTGGTGCATATAATTTATTGAAGTGAGTGGTTTTGGTCGAAACTTGAAAAAGGATTTGAATTGCTTTGAAAACAAGTTTGAAATAGCTTTAAAAAAAAGAGAAAACCTCCTCCCTCTCTCCCCCTTTCTCGGCATGAAGGCCTGCTTCCTCGTCTTGCACGGCCCAGCAGTGACGGCCCGGTCTGCCTCTCTTCCCTATCCCCTGGAAGCCGTTGGCCTGCTCATTTCCCTTTCCCCACGCTGCGCTCGTGGGCAGGCCCAACCAAACCACAGGCACCGGCCCAACTTCTTACCGCTCAAACGCGCCCCGCCTCCGCGCGCAGTCACTGACAATCCGGGCCCATCGGCCAGGGTCATCCCTTACCTTTGTCGTCCCCGACACGGACTCCACCGCCGGGACTCCGCCGCATCCGTTGCCATGCCGCCCAAGCCAAACCGACCCATAAATAGTAGCCGCCTGTGCCTGCGCCGCTCTCCTATCTCATCCAACGCTAGCCCCGCCCTCGCTAGAGCTGCAGCCGCCACAGAACCCTCTCAACTTGAATCACTGCCATCTCCGTTCGCCTCACCAAGCGACCCGCCGCCGCAGTCCTGGCCTTGCCGACGAAAACCTCCGTGGTGAGTTCACAGTCTTGCCCTCTTTCTCCCCGTGCTATTCTCATCGCGAACCGGGGCCTGAAACGTCGTTTGGCGAAGCTCCGATGAGCTCCAGTTCGCTAGCAATGGCGCCACCACCTCCCACACTGGTGCCAACTAATCCAGCGGCGCCGTGCGTGACCCATAGGCCACAGCCAAGACGAGCGCGCTAGCCCCTGCATCCCGCTTCCCAGCGCACACGCATGCGCGACATCGCGCGAGCGTACCGAGCCAGCAGAGCAGCCATGCGTGCCCAATTTTGCTCTTGCTAGCTGCATGACGTCATCATCATGTCACCCATACATTATGGCCATTTCATATAGAAAAACAAACCTTGAAATACATTGAAATACACAATCATGCTGAGCCATCCCGATCTAAGATCTATGGCCCAGATTAAAACATACCCCTTCGTTGTTCTTTTTGCTAAAGAGCCCCTCTATTTTCGGCAAATTAACCCGTGGTCCATTGCGTATTTCACAGATTACGCCTTCTTCTTTTAAAAACGTACTTTGTTCGGTTGACTTCAAGAATACGTTTGAGTTATTTATAGTTTTGCCACTATATTTATTTAGGCTATAACTTTGTCGTTTTAACTCCGATTTTACCCATTCAAATTGCATTAGGTTCGTAATTCCATAATCAACATGTTCATACTACTGTTAGATATGTTTTCAACTTGTAAAATTCGAGGTTAAATTTAATCTATTATTTTATTAAAGGAAATCTTATTTAAATCATATCTTCTACATTTTAGCCCTGATTTGACTTGATCAAGTTGCGCAAGATTCATTGCAACGAGATCTACGTGTCAGTAGCAATGTTTATCATGTCACTATTTCTAGAATTTTATGGTTTAAACTCTAATTTGAATAATAATTATGCAACCAGACTTTATCAATAAAATATGATTTATTTTACTTTAGTTTTATAATTCAAATCTAAATTTGACTTAATTTAATTTAGATAAGATTTTATATAGTTAAAACACATGAAGCTTATAGTTTTATATTTTCTCTTATGAGTATATCTTTCGGTAGCCATTTCTTTCAAACAGTAGCTTCGATTAGCGTGCTTTTCGCGTCTGTGTGTTCATAGTAACGTGTAGAACGTTTTTAAAACCTTTTCACTTGCTATTTCACATGTTTGGTGTATTATTCTAATTTAGATCTATTGTTTGCTTTGTGTATGATTGCATGGATGCTTGTGTGGTGCTTTATAATCTTGTCTAGTCGGTGAGCTTTACGTGTTGATCAAGGAGTTCCATTGAAGGTTTGGACTAGAAGAACATCAGAGTTTTAAGGCAAGTATAGCATGGGATCATCCTTGTTGTCCTATTCACCTTAATATCATTTTAATCATATGCATGTGTCTACCTTGACAACCGTAGTAATTTTCCTAGCTAATTGATATCCTTGATTTCTTGTTACCTATGGGGTATTGCATTGGGTAGTATGATGCTAGTGCTCAAACTAAAGCCATGATCTTATAACTTCACTAATGGTATATGCAATAAACACTAAAAGATGCTTTTTAGCAACATGGAATCAGGGGGCTAGAGCATTGGGCTATTTTATGCTGCTCTAGATTCATTTCCCTAAGGACTTATCTGTAAGCGAACATCCGGGACTTACAATACAACTATGAGGGCTACATGGCTCTGGCTTTAGCTCAGTATGAGGACCTTTTCTAGCTTGTTAGTGGTTACATTTATGGCGCAAGAGGGGCTCCGATAGGTATGATCTTGGCCTGCCAAGAGGGTACACTTTGGTTTCTTGATATTTTGTTAATCACTCCTTAGAGGGGGGGCTCATGCTTATTGATGGGGAAACCTTAGCGGCCCTAACTTGTTAGACCAACCTTTGAAAGGCTTCATAGTGAACCCTGCCGACCTTTCTTGGTAGTGGGTTAAGAGGCTCGCGACCTTGGGTGAAAGGGTAAATCACGACTCACAGTGAAAGTGTACAATCTCTATAGAGTGTAAAACTGGTATATTAGCCGTGGTCATGGTCACGAGCGGTCTTGGACCTGTACGGAATAGACGATGAACACTCTATATGGGTTTGTGAATAAACATTAATGGTTAATTGCTTATGCTATTCATTATTCATGTTTACCTAATCATGTGTTTATATGGGTTTGTGAATAAACTTGTTGCCACCCAGTTGCTAAAAGATGAATCATTAAAAGCTAATCGTAGTTGAACCAGTGTCAGCCTTTTGTGTCTCATGAACCCAATGTTATATTTGTTGAGTACGATATGTACTTATGCTTGCTTTACTCTTTAAATCTTTGGAAAAATCCCAGATGGGTACCAGATTGCTAGTCTCAAGGAGTTAGGCTTGTGATCAACTAGTCAGTTGTCCCTATGAAATTGGAGTCTTCACCCGAAGATCGGAGTTGTCTTTCTACTATTTTTTGTCTAACGTTATATCCTTTATACTAAGTTCGTTATATATTGAGTATTGTCCTTTGATATTACCCTTATTTATAGCTATA
Organism: Miscanthus lutarioriparius; assembly: GCA_904845875.1. Taxonomy (NCBI): domain Eukaryota; kingdom Viridiplantae; phylum Streptophyta; class Magnoliopsida; order Poales; family Poaceae; genus Miscanthus; species Miscanthus lutarioriparius. The sequence goes on from CAJGYO010000009.1 coordinate 41,848,587, forward strand.
TGTGAGATTTGACTTTCTAGGCTCACATATGGTGTGTATCTGGTTTTGTTCTTAAAACCGGGCGCTACAGTATTGGCGGCGGCGCTAGGGTTGCGGTGAAGCGGTGTCTCGACGAGGCGGCTGCGGCTATGGAGCGGGATAGGGAGGCGGCGCGCGGTGCGGCTCGGTATTTATGGTCGGGAGAATGCGTGGGAGGCAAGGCAACGACACGAGGCGAAGGCGGACTCACCGGCGGTGGTGTCTGGCTCGGGCATGAGCTGGAGGAGGGAGACGGCTGACAAGCAGGCCCGAGGTGGCAGTGGCATAGAGCGCGGGGCCGGGCAGTCAGAGGGAGAGAGGAGAAAGGGGCACGGCGGCGTTGCTGCTGGGTTGGCCAAAGAGGGAGAAAGGGAGGAGAGGAAGCGGGCCGTGGGGAAGAGAGGCGGGAGCAGGCCGGCTGGGCTGAGAGAGAGAGGCCGGGGTGGGCCGGACCGAGAGAGAGGAGAGATAGAGCAGTCCTTCGGGCTAGATTAAGAGAGGGGAATGATTTTCTATTTTCCAATTTTAAAACCAATTTCAAATATAAACCAAATCGAATTTGAATATGGTTTAAAATACACTTTTCAATTCAAATAAAAATGAGAAATTTTGGTAAGTTTTCCAAAAATAAATTTAACAACTTTTTAAATTCTTTTATTTTCTTATTTTCTTTTCTTTTATTTCAAAGCCATTTTCAAAAGCATTTTGAATTCATTTTGAATTTTGGATTCAATCACTCATTGCAATAAATGAAATGCACCGACATGTATGCACATCCATGTTGCTACTCTTTATTATGAATTTTAATTTAATAAAAAATATTCTTTTTCCTATATTTCATGTGCATAGAAATTCATAAATAAATCATTTTAAACCTATTTTCAAAATTAAAATTTTTAGGGTGTTACAATTCTACCCCCTTAAAATGAATCTCATCCCCGAGATTCGCGGAGATGGTCACAAAAGAGATCCTGATTCTCCGCCTTTGGAGTCTTCTTTACCTTACATACCTATGGACCTTACTCCAATTAACTAGCCCAACTGATTCCAAGATTCAGACATATTCTCCAAACCATGCCTATGTAACTTCAATTACTATGCCACCTTTCCTTTTTAGTCCATACTATCAATTCTCTTTCTTCACATGTTCACCTTCCAACGGAGTCTTCTCACTTTCTTGGTCCGAAGTAGGTTCTGTTACCAACTTTAAATCATTAATGAGTATATATACTCAGGTTAAGTTGCTCAATTTTCAAACACAATTCTAAGTTCATGTTATCGTCCAAAACTTCTTAGCTAATCTCTCCTTTGCTAAGGGCATCGACACGACTTTTTCTTTCCCAGGCGATGTCACTTTTCCAAGTCATAATCTTGATCAATACCATACCAACGATAATATCATATGTTCAAAACATCTTCGGATGGAGAAATGACCAAAACAAAAGCTGTAGTTCTTGAAAAGTTATATAACTTTGTAGTTGACAACTTTTTATTTGAAATCATCTTGTCAAGGAAAACTATGTTTGAATTTCTCGCATTTGAAATTTGAATTGTTCAAACATCCTCGGATGGAGAAACGACCAAAACAAAAGTTATAGATCTCGAAAAGTTATGTAACTTTTTAGTTGACAACTTTTTTTATTTGAAATCATCTTGTCAAGAAAAATTACGTTTGAATTTCTCACATTTGAAATTTGAATTTTTTAAACTACCTCAGATGGAGAAACATAAAAAACGTAAGTTGTAAACCTTGAAAAGTTATACAACTTTATAGTTGACAACGTTTTCATTTAAAATCATCTAGCTAAGGATAATTATGGCTAAATTTCCAACATTTAAAATTTGAATTTTTCAAATAACCTCGGATGGGCAAACGATCAAAACCAAAGCTATAGATTCCGAAAAGTTATACAACTTTGTAGTTGACGACATTTTCATTTGAATTCGTTTAAACTCCCAAACACTCATTTTTAATTTAGTTGAGTATAATATGAGTAGAATATCTGCTATAGACACAAGTGAGTGTGAGGTGCAGTGGTTAGTGAAGTACCGCGTGATGCGGGAGTTCGTAGGTTCGAACCTCGACAGCTGAAGCGCTCATTTTTCGCGCGAAAAATCATTTGTGGCTGCCCTGTGGGGCCTTCTGGGATTTAAAAAAAATTGCTATTCTTTTTGGTCCAGATTTGATAATTCTCGAAAACGGATTTGTAAGGGCGGCTGGGCAACCGCCCAAAAGATGGTGGGTAGGGGCGGCTCATCCAACCACCCCTGCACATCTTGAGCCGCCCCTAAAATGGCTGGCTGGCGTAGTGAATATGACTTCGATTTCAAACTTCCGACTAGATGGGTTTGAAAATTTGAATCTGCACACGTGTCAACAGAGGTTCGGTGTGGATGTCACATGCCATTTTGTCGGCTAGGTTTATCTTCGTGTTTTGGACCGGCATTGTTTTTGTTCTGAACGCGTGTTTAGGTATGAGACAAGATTGTATTTGCCCTTAACTGTTTTTGGTTTTCCTTTTAATTTTCCTAGATGCTTCATTACTATTGATGTATTTCATTTTAATTTTTATGTATTGCACAATTACAATAACGTCAACTTCCCATAACTAATGTTTTTATGGTACATACATGTATAGTTGCACAAGTTTAAATGTCGTCTATGTGCCGGTGCATTTAAAAAGTGTCCATTCCCGTCTATATCTATGTGAACTTAACAAGCATGCCACATATATATACGACTGGCAACTATATTAGAACCAGTTGCCAGCTATATGTTTCGGAGTCTTTTTTGCCTTCTATGCATCTTCATCTGCGAAGAATCCTCGACTTGAAACCATAGAGGCAAAGGCCTGATCTTTGAATAGGAAAAAGAATGGATCTGAAGATCACAGATAGATTCTCGTAGAAATGTTTCAGATCCAGATTCTCTCAAGAAACATTTCGGATGGCGAATCATGTGAAATCACGTTTTCACTAATTCATGTTTGTAGGTAGAAAAGTGACAATCACTCAGAACTTTTTCAAGCACAAACGTTTCACCTATGATTCACGGTGCCAAAACCCACCCTAAAGTCTAAAAAAAAAGTCAAAGCTAAAGACTAGTCATTTTGAAACTTGCCCGAGAGTAGATGGAAGACTAATTAAGAAGAGGACCTCCCAAATGAAGACCAAACCTGCCGTCCACGATCCATCCTCCAGCCCCTGGTCCCTTGGTCTAAGTCTCTGCCTCCGCCCTTCACCGTTTCCAGTCTATAGCGCACGGACTCCTGGTTGACTTTCTCCATTACCGTTGACCAACACACGTTCAACACCTACACATCACATTACAAGAAACATGTTGCATACACAACTACTCATGCCCTGGTTAGTTCCACACACAATTAACCAAAGCTCTGATTATCTCTTTGACAATCACTTGTCACTCACACATGGGCGCATATCAACCATGTGTTTGCATCTTTTCCTCACGCCATTTGGCATGGCACATAATAGCTTTGCTAACTCTACATTTGGGAACAACAACCTCTGCATGTGAGACATATAGGGAAATACCACGAGACCTTTAGGGCCTCCTTTGGTCCCACTGCTAACATCTGTCTTGCCATGCTTGTACCATAGAGCTTCGCACACTTTGGGCAAGTCTTTAAATGTATTTCCATGGTATAATATGCAATCTTTGGCACACGCACGGATTTTTTAGTTCGTTGTCAATCAGACAGATCATTTTCTTCGCCTCGTATGTCGTCTCTCGGTAACTCGTTAAGGCTTAGTAACAGTTTCTTGAGTACACATAACAAGTCTCAAAAGCCCTTATCAAACAAACCATGAGTAGATTTCATTAGCTCTATTAGCCAGAGGTCATATTCCAATTTGCTCACCTTGCAACCATATACAACGCTATCTTACATCCTTCCTCATTTTATCCAACATTTTCGACTGTTTGGACTAAGAAATCCTACCTCCACACCTTGCAAATCTTAGAAATGGCATCTTCCATGGTATTGTCAGCTAACATATTCCAAAAAACATCGTTAACCACCACTTCCCTTTTGACACTTGTTTCCTCATTAACAACCTCTACCCTATTGACACCTCCTATGTCAGGGATACTCTCATCATCGCCACCCTGGTAATCCGCTATGTTGTCACCCTCTTCCCCATGCTTAGTCCATATCGTATAGCCTTCCATGAAACCCTGGGTAATCAAGTGAGAGATTGCATCTGCTTGGGATAAGAATATTGCCTACGATTCATGCAATCCCTGCATGGGCAACATATATAGCCTTCATTCAGTGGATTACATGGGGCATAGGTCCATCACAAATCGAAGGTCCATAATGGCGGGACCTTACATCCATCTCCAATCTATCTATTAACAAAAAAAAATAGGTATGGCATTGGACTTAGTTAAAGTTCCAAACTTATGCATGCATAAATTGTGATACTAGAGAATCAACCAATAAATTGTGTTCCAAACTTATTAACCACATCACTTGAGAATTAACCATACTATCTAGAAATTAAATGCTTACTAGCTAATAGCCTCAAATTAAAGTGGTTCATCAAATTTTGGTAGCCCTCATGAACAATTTTATTCTCTGCTACATTAATTAAAATGCAAAACTAAATGAACTAACTAAGCCATGCCAAGCCATTTAATAGAAAGTCAATATACTACCCTTAAGTTGAATCATCCTTGCTAGCCAATAACCTCAAATTAAAGTACCAGTGCCACACGGGTTCATCGAAAATTGGCATCTTTCATGAACAATTGTTTTCTATGCTACACAAATTAAAATGTAGAAACTAAATGGACCAGGAGGAAGAGGGTGGTCGGCAGAAAATGAAATTAGAGAAAAGGGAGAGAAAAGAAAAGTGATTTTGGCCTAGAACAATTTTAAACATTTTATAAATTTGCATGTCGCTTTTCCAAACTTTGTTTAAACTATTTGAAGAAACTTGGTTTAAAATAAATAGATATTAAGCTTATTTTGTAAACTAAATTTGAATATTAACTTTGGAATAAAATTTGGAAATAATTTAAACAATATTTTTCAGCATTTTTGAAATTCAATTTCAAACTGGTTTTGAAAATATACTTTGAAACTTTATTACTTTTTGAAATAATAAAAATCTATTTAGTCTTAAATGAATTTTCTAAATTCATTTTCCACCTGATAAAAATCAATGCAAAGACATGAATGCAACAAACATATCAAATTAAATTATAAATATTCGAGAAAATAAAATTTTGCAATGTTTAAATGTAAACGACAACCTAGCTAATTATGTCTTAGAGAATTATAAAGTCATTTAGTTTATTTAGTGTTTTCTACTCACAACACAAAATGAAAATTGTGGGATGTGACACAGTTCATCAATCGCCAAAACTATATTTACTCCATAAAAGTGCCAGGATGTGTTCAACCGCCTCTAAAAATAAAATGGTGAATCCTAAAAAATCATTTTTATTGTAGTGCTCGGTGTCTTAAATCGGGAACAAATCGTTTATCAGGATTGCTTTATGGCAAATCAAATCCTACTTGTACTAGGACACAAGAGAGTTGTGCTATTATGACTTATAATGCTATTAAAATTGGATTACATAATTCCTACCAAGAATAGGACTCCTACTTGCGTGTATAGGGCCTTGGAGAGGACTTTCTAAATAGGAGGATCATCCAAGACTTGTATTGGTGCAAGCAGGTTGTGTCATACCAGCAATATATCCTCTTAAAGATTCGAGAATTGTTGTTCATAATTAGGGTATAAGATTCTAGTAAGAACGTATACAGTACACAATATTATGAAACTCCGACAGGCATGTCTGCATCAATACTTCACCATCGCTCAAATAAACCAAAATTACAATAACACAAACATACAGTTTAGGTCTTGTTTGGATGTAGTCGGTTCGCATCAATCCACATGTGTTCGGGTGGATTGGAGTGGAACTTGAACTAAATTCCATCTCAACCCACTCCAACACATGTGGACTGAGGCAAATCCAACAACATCCAAACAAGGCCTTAAGGATTTTAATAATATTCAAATTTCCATAGCATGCTCGTAAGGCGTTGCCACAAGCCGCAGCTGGTTTGTTCTCCTTGCTGTTGCTCCAACTGTGGTGTCCATGTCAAGCTCCTCAGACCGGATTCCAGCCGGAAGGCTCCAATCAAAGTAGTACAGGAGCCGCACCACAATAAGCTCTAGGGTCGCCAGTCCGAAGCCCATGCCAGGACACATCCTCCTCCCACAACCGAATGGCAAGTACTCAAGCTGCGTTCCCTTGTAATCCGCTGCAGTTGCTAGGAACCTCTCAGGCTTGAACTCCTCAGGGTCATCCCAATGCTTGGGGCTTCTGGCCATAGCCCACGCGTTGATTATCACTCTGGTACCTTTGGACACCTCGAACCCAGCGACGTTGCAGGTTTCGCGGCAGAGGCGGGGGAGCAGCAGCGGTATGGTTGGGTGCAGCCTCAGTGTCTCCTTGATCACCATGCCGGTGTAGTTCAGGGGGCCCAGGAGCGACTCCTGGTCGCCTGGATTCTTGTTGTTGAGTGCTTCCCGCACCTCTGCTTGCGCCTTTGCCATTGCTTCCGGGTTCCTCATGAGTTCAGACATGACCCACTCGGCCGTAGATGAAGTTGTCTCGGTGCCTCCTATGAATAAATCCTAGATCGATCGAGCACAAGCAGTAAGAGGATACATGCATGTACGTCGAAGGGAAGAAAGAAGTGGAAGAACAGATATGAGAACACTAGCTACTGCTCCTCGGTTAATGAGATCGAACACTAGTGAATGATTAGAAGATTCCATTCAAATCAAATTAAGAGAAGAGAGGGAGCAACAACACTTACAATAATGACTGCTTTGATGTGTGTAATGTTGAACGGGAACTCGAACTCCTCTTCATCTTTGATTCTAAGCATGATGCTCAGAATGTCATCTCCGTTCTCAGCATTCTTTACCTTCCGCCTCGCCTCGCATGCCTCAATGATCTGGCCCAACACCTGGTCGAGCTGCTCATGCGCCATCTGCAGCCGGCGTCGCATCCCTGTGGCGACGTCCAAGAACCACATGGACGGGAAGAGGTCGGAGATGCAGAAACCCGAGCAGTCGCTCAGTACGACGGCCATCACTGACAGGAATTTCTCCTTGTGCTCGCTGCTGAAGCGATCGCCGAAGGTCGCCAGGCCAGTGATGGAGTTAGAACACGACACCAGCAGGCTGCCGAGGTTGAATGGCTCGCCGGAGCCGCATGAACGGCGGATCTCCCTGACGAGGGACATGGTCTCGCTGTCCCTGATGGGCGCGAGCTGCTTCACCTTGCGCGTGCTGAGGAGCTCCATCGTGCACAGCTTGCGCCTTCCTCCAGTAGGCCCCGTAAGGAGCGAAGGCAAAGTCGTGGCCTCCATAGCCGATTATCTCCACGGAGAGCAGGTGCGGGCGCGACGCGAAGTTGATGTCCTGGTCCCGGAGCACCACCTGCGCGACCTCCGGCGAGGAGACCACCACTGTGTCCGTCTGCCCCAGCCGGAGGTACATCACCGGGCCATATTTCTCGGCGAGGTCGCGGAGAGTGGCCTGCGGCTGTGAGGTGAGCAGGTGGTGGATGCTTCCGATGAAGGGGAGGGCCCATGGGCCAGGGGGGCGCTTCTTCTTCGATTTCGCTCCAGTTTTGTGGCTAAGAGATGATACAAGGATAGTCACAGAGATGAGGAACAAGAAGAGGAGTAGGGTACTTGTGCTTAGCATTGTCGATCAACGATGAGCACTTGGCTTGCTTTGCTTGCCTGTCTGCCTGATATAGTACATATATATAGATGATAGAACCACTAGTGTGCTTAGGATTTCTACTTCTTTCAGTTAATTTAATGTAGTGACGTCCCAGTGTTTAGACTTTTTGAAAACTCTAGTGGTACCCACCTTTGTTAAAAAACCTGGCTGGTTGGTTGGAGAACAGACACGGTTAGAACTCATCCGTGTCTCCAGAAATATCTAGAGAACTTTAGAGGCTGTCCGTATATTTATTTATGGAGGTAGTGCAAAAACGACTGGCCGGTCTCTAAAATTGATTCACAGAGATAGGCATCTTAATAAGTTCTCCTCTAAAAATAGACCGAGGCCCGTGTTGAAACATTATTATAACAACTATTGTCAGATCAATATTGATGATTTAATTTTGAACACTGTTTTTATATAAAACAATATTTCTACACATATATTTATTTATTTGACTAAACATGTTATAATAATGTTTCAACATCTTTAGTGCTTTTGACTAAACATGTGGAGAGAAAAATTAATTACAAAAACTAGATTAAAAGTTGAAAGCTACGTTATAGACTCATGATGTCATGAAAAAGGATGCAGTAAGAGCTAATATAACTAATGCGATTGTGTAAACAGCATAAAGCAACCCGTGAATATATATCAAATTATCCACCATACTATTAAGAAACATGATCTAACGTAAACTTAAATTTGCTTCTAATTATCCCACCTGCTATGATGATAGATAATACAAGTAACCCCTTAAATTTGTATCTAAAATACTACTCCCCCCATTTTGGCTTTCTTAGATACGTAGTTTTTGCTATGCACTTAGATATATACTACGTCTAAATACATAGCAAAAATAATGTATCTACAAAAGTCAAAACTTCTTATAATTTGAAACAGAGGGAGTACTTCTAACATTATTAAATAAACTAAAACCCTCAAATTTAATTTACTAAATCATTAGCATATTCTATTACAAAATGGTTAAAGAACCATAAAATATGTACATATGTTTCAAAATTACCTACTTCTATTAATATTAATGTAATAAAATTTGATTAAAGTAACATACATGTTGTGTCATCATATAGATTATGAAGACATACAAGCATGAGAAATAAATATTATATGTTATGTTTCTGTAACCATGAAAAATATTTCCCAGTCGACTCATAGACTAATGATACTAACAAATTATTTAAAATTATATTAATAAAAATGACATATAATTTATATAAGCTTTCAGTTTTGATATATTTATAGATTTTAACAAAAATATTTGACATGCATATATTGATAGTATAATCATTATTGCACATATAACTCTTTGATTGGAAAATACAAACATCGTATTGAGAACTGGGGGAGGTTAGTGTAGACCAAAGATGACTATATCTTGTTGGCCTTTGAAAAACTTTTAGAGCAAACTGTCATTATAAGACATAAATATTAATATCCTCTTGAGTTTAGTACCGCTACTATTGACACTAATGGTGGCACATAGATGAAATCGCAAGTGCACGGCTATCATAGTAGCTTTCACCTTGTAGTATTCTAGAGTATCGATTTCCATGGGGTTGTTCTGGTGGTGCTGGCGGTCAGACCGTGGATCTAGTCGGTTTGACCGTGGCCAGGTACTGCACGTAGAAGTTTTCAAATCTTCGAGCACTTTTTTTGGAGGTCTGATGTGGCAAGGTACCGGAGAGAGGGGCTCTATTGTGGGCCTTGGGCGTGTTGGGTAGTACCGCGCGGTCAGACCATGGCCGTGGTCGGTTTGACCGCCAGCGCATGGAAAGTGCATGGGAAGAGCTATTTTTGTTTGAACTCGTTGGCGCTTTCTCCGGTTGTGCTCAAAGGAGAGCATTGGAAGTTTTGGAGGTTGCTAGAACCTTCATTAGAAGGTTGGGGAAGGCACCAGAATCTTCTCGTGGTAGCACTAGAGAAAGACTGGACTTTAGGCTTGGAGTTTTGACCAATGAAGACATAGCCATTGGCGTGCTGTCAATAGCCGTTGGGCCATGGTGGTCTGACCGCCAGGGTGCCATGGTCTGACCACGAGTCGAACACGAGCCCATGGAAAATACCTAAACAGCTAGTTGGCTTTCCCCCTCCATAAATAGAGGGGTGACCGGATATCGGAGGTCTCTTGGCACTTTGGGAAAGTGATACACATCACGAGAGCCTCATTTCTTCCTCCCTCTCATTCATTTGCTTGTGAGCATTATCTCTGTAGAGTTGTTGAGTGATTCTAATTCGGTGGATTGGGCGATTGCATTGAGTGGCACTAGGTGATTGTGTTGCAAGCAGGTAATGCTGGTTACTCTTTGAGGTTTCCATGTCCTATATGGCTTGGAGATTGTGACTTCACGGAAGCTCGCAAGGAGATTGTGCGGTCCTCCGAATAAGGCAATGTACGGGGCTCTTGGGCTCATCCCCATTGGAGGTAGGTGAAGAGAGACTGTAGTAAAAGCTAGGCGTGGAGAGTGTCAATGTAGCACTCGGTTTTAAGAATAAAACCAGATACACACCATATGTGAGCCCAGGAAGTCAAATCTCACATATAGCTACAAATAAAGGTAATATCATAACACCATGCTTATTACATAGCGTATTAGTATAAAGAATACAACCTTAGAGTATAAACAGCGGAAAGACAACTCCGATCTTCAGGTGAAGACTCCACTTCCAAAGGGACAACTGATTGGTTGAACACAAGCCGAATTCCTCCAAATTCTAACAATCTGGTACCCATCTGGGATTTTTCCAAAGATTTAAAAAGTAAAGCAAGCGTAAGTACATATCGTACTCAACAAATATAACATGGGGTTCATGAGGCTCAAAAGGCTGACACTGGTTTAACTGCGATTAGCTTTTAATTGTCACAATTTGAGAATAGGAGTAGCAACAAGTTTATCACAAGCCCATATAAACACATGATCAGGTAAACATGAATAATGAATAGCATAAACAGTAATCATTAGTGAGCATTTTCATCATCAGTATCATCCGTGTTCATCATCTATTCCGTAAGGGTTCCAAGGCCGCTCGTGACCGTGAGCACGACTGATATACCAGTTTTACACTCTACAGAGGTTGTACACTTTCACTGTGACTTGTGATTTAGCCTTTCGTCCAAGGTAGCTAATCTCTTGACCCACTTCCAAGGAAGGTCGGCAGGGTTCACTATGAAGCCTATCAAAGGTTCATCTAACAAGTTAGGGCCATTAGGTTCACTCGACAAACAGATGTAGAGCCCCCATTCTCGATGGCACTGTAAGGAAAATGGACCCTAGGCCCATTTACTTTGGATTTTAGTGTTTAATGACCAACACAAACAAATTGAACTAACGAATTTGCAAGTAATTGTTTTGTAATTCAATAGGGTGCAAGACGTGACTTGGACGAAGGCGACACGATGATCCCACGATCAACACCATAAGTAAGACCCTAGAAACACAACAAAAGACCCAAGATATCAAGCAAAGTCCAAGCACGAAGATGAGAACCAAGCCGTATGCAAAATCACGAAGAAACGAGCTCGGCAGAAGTGACCGGATGCGGCCCTAGGAGGACCAGACATGTCAGATCAGTTGCTTGACAACAGCAGGTGTCAGTGGCTGTTATCGGACACACGAACTTCACTGTTCATCATCACGGCAATGTTTTCAGCGTGATCGAACGCAGCGGCACTAGATGACCAGACGCACAAAGTGCAGCGTCTGATCAAGTCCAGAGAGGTTCCAAAGCGGCGCCAGTGTGACCGGACGCGTCCGATCGAGTGTGACTGAACTCGGCCTAGAGTCCGATCAACGCATGCGCTTCAATGATCGGGATGACCGGACACGTCCAGTCAGGTTGACAGCAGCGTTTGGTCAGTAGAAGAAAGCTAGGTTTTGACCTCAACAGCTACTTTCTCTATGGGGCTTATAAATAGACCCCTCAACCGGCCATTTGTGTAGTGGAGAACTGAGAAAACATACCAAGGGTGTTGATACACCATTTTAATGACCTCCACTTACATGGTGCTTAGTGATTCATTAGGTGCTTTACGAAGTGCGCTTATGCGCTTGCTCTAGGTTTAGGCCTAGTGTTTAGTGAGGTTTGCATACCTCTTACCACTCGGTGCTTGCGCGTACCATTGTTGTATATTGGAGGGGCTTGTAGTCTTGCGAGATCACACCAACTACGTTTGTGGTGTGGCCGCCACCGTGTACCGAAGGGAACAAGGCCCACGGCGATTCAGTTGGAAGCTTGATAGTGAAGACGGTGGGGAGCGGTCTAGGAGAGGCTTGCCGGAAGGCACACCAGAGACCCACTTGCACGTGGGGAAGGCCCGGGCTATCCACGTAGTTACTCGACCAGGAGGTTGGCCCTTGCGAGGGATTCCATGCAAGGGGCTCCAACGAGGACTAGGGGAAGCTTGCGCGCTTCTCGATACCTTGGTAAAAATACTAGAGTCGTCGATGGGAGTTTGCATATCTCTACATTACTCTTTAGCTTCCGTATTTACACTACAATCTTGGTTTGTGCTTTACTTTTCTAGCTTAGTGACAGGCTAGTTGATAGGTTTGGAACCTTGGTTGCATAACTCTTTTGCGGTAGAGATAGCAACACACTTAGCAAAACCGTAGTTGCACATCTAGATAGATTACTTCTTGCATAAGTTTTGACTAGGTGGAATTAGAGGCCATAGTTTAGAGTAGAATTTTAAGTTGCCTAATTCACCCCACCCACCTCTTAGGCATCACGGTCCCTTATAGGCATAATGATGCGCAGCCTATACACAAGGGGATAGAGGCCACACTATACCCGATTTAGCAAGCCATTCTTATGCCAATAAAGGTAACCACTAACAAGCTAGAAAAGGTCCTCATACTGAGCTAAAGCCAGAGCCATGTAGCTCTCATAGCTATACTGTAAGTCCCGGATGATCACTTACAGATAAGTACTTAGGGAGAGGAATCTAGAGCACCATAAAAACTGCCCAATGCTCTAGCCCCCTTGTTCCATGTTGCTAAAAATCATCTTTTAGTGTTTATTGCATATACCATTAGTCAAGTTACAAGATCGTGGCTTTAGTTTGAGCACTAGCATAATACTACCCAATGCAATAACCCATAGGTGACAAGGAATCCAGGATATCAAATAGCTAGGAACATTACTATGGTTGCCAAGGTAGACACATGCATATGATTAAAATGATATTAAGGTGAATTGGACAACAAGGATGATCCCATGCTATACTTGCCTTAAACTTAGATCCTGTTTACACCAAAATTTGGAAAGAACAAAGCGGGAACTCTAAGCTTCTAAGATTGTATCATCAAGGAATCAATCAGATATGAATCAATATTGGCTAGTTTTGATGTAGTGTCGGAATCGGCTATTTTGTAGATGACGTCAATGAACTACGTAGGAATGGCGTCGGGGAAAAATATGCCGGACTCTACAAAAAGGAAAAGATTAGGGTCCAAGTTATTTTGAAGTTAGGAATGTTTTCTTTTATTCTAAGAATTGTCATGAGTCATATTTGAGTAGGATTCATGTTCAGGTTTTGGGTATAAATATTGGACCCCGGCTATTGTAAGAAAAAAAGAAACAACAATCAATCAATACAATTACTTTTTCGACTTCACGCCAACCCTTAGGAATAGGAGTACTGTAGATCTCGTCGAGCTCTTCACCAAATAGGGCTGCATCGACTGATCGACCTCTGGCTTGCTTGTGAGGACCATCATGACTTGTATTGTGCTTGTAAAGCTACATCAGCCGATTGATCTTTTACGAGTATAATATAAGTTAGTTATCGATTTGTATCGTAGTTTGTAAGGCTGCATCAGCTGATTGATCTCTTATGAATCATAATATAGATCAAAGTTATCGATCTTGTGTTAAATAACTTATTGTTTAATATAATATCATCAATTATCAAATCTGCTAAGATTAGTAAGATTTTCCTTGCTGCTTTTGGTTGACTCACCAGTTATCGATCTTGTTATAATTAATGTTTTATTAATTATAACAAATCATCTGATTGAGATAGAGATAGATCGGCATCATATCATCATAATTGGTCGTCTTCTAGTCTGGTCACACTTTGAATCTCATGATTGATGGCTTAATTCTGCTAGATCAGTTATTTTATCTTTATTTCAATCAAACATAGTATGCATCCAAAGACATGTTTCAATCTTGAATAAACTCACTAGCTAATGAGATCTAATCTAATGACACTACCATAGCTGTATCGACCTGGTCAAACCTCACTGGTAAGACTTTGGATTAGAGATTATTGATTAGTGGTTTTGTTCATCATCGAGATATGTACTATGTTTGTTTGCTATGCATGCATCAACTGTTTTAGCCGATTCACCTGTGCTTTCACACATATAGCATGTTTTTTTATGAACCTGTCAATATATAGATGGTTTTATGGATTATTTGGTTTTAGTTTGTTATTATCATCATAGCTGTATCGATCCGATTGAACCTCACTGTTGAGGGTAATAGATTAGATTTAGAGCGTTTGTAGATTCATTTGTACTACACAGTTGATTTGTTCACATGTTATAGCCTTTCTCATTAAACTTATTACACTCAATGCTTTACACTAGTTATATCCATCTAGTGATGATGTTACTTATATCTGGGTGTATTGTACTTGTTATCACAAATCAATCATGACCCACGAGCATTCATGTTCCAGGGTATCACATCAACATGTGGTCCTTAATGATCGATGAGAGCAGGATTAGACCCTCGTATCGGCTATCTAGTCGATTCCCGCTTGTCTGTTTGTTGAGAATCATCCACTACCAAGATTTTGATGCTCTCTCAAGAGCGACATACATGGAGCTGTTTGGGCAAACATTTGCATAATTCCACCTAAATTCTTGATAAGCTTTGACTCCTTGTGAATTGTAGGTCAAATTGGTTGCACGCCTTTGGGATTTTTAGGATTTGGTCTGTGTTGAAGCCAAGCAGATCTTGAGTTGACTTTAGGTCAAGCTTTTCGGATCGTCTGGCTTTCCACGTGTCAAAGCGCATTGCCATGTTTTTTTGGCACAACACATTTTGTTTTGCTAAAGATAAAAGCACGTGGAATAAGTTATTCTGGGTGAATTTTTTAACACAATGAAATAACATTTAAGCTGTTAATGTCCTAACATGTGGCAAAGCGTATCAAATGCCGGGTTAATTACTTCTATGTCGCTCCGGTGGGACCACAATCGTCATGGCGACTCACAACAACAAAGGGACATTCTTATGGTGCCTTAGGAAGACTTACGGATGAGGATAAAGATGTTATTAGTAAAGCTATAGAGGAGTTTTAGAACAAGTGTTTGTTGTCGTACACCAAGACACATGACAATAAAGTTGTTGAGAAATATCCACTACCAAGAGTTTTGATGCATGGCGGTCGATCGAATCTGAGATGAAGTCGATGATAGGAGTTTCTTTGTAGATGTTGTCACACAAATTTGTTCATGATGCCATGTTGAATCATAATACAACTTTCTTGAATACATTCCACAATACCATGAAGGAGGTGTTTCATGGATATCAATTGATCGTGATTGGACCCGACTTATTACAACATTCCACATCCAGGATTGACTCAGGGGACTAATCAAGCTAGTACTAGCCATCAAGAAGCATTCATGACACTAGGTCCAGCAATGATGATGCCTAGGCGATTCGAGCTCATCCCATTGAGCAAGTTTAGGGTACTACTAATCAAATACAAGTATAATCCTAGATCATCGATTCTTGCATATGTACTCTTGTGCAATGAGGGCAACCGACGAGGGCAAGTTCAAGAGAACCAAATGATTAATTTTGGCATATCGGGCCAAATACCACCATTAGCTCAAAAAATAGCACCATCGGTTCAAATGATTCATAGAGATAATATTATAAGATCCCAATATTTATAATAGGTGACTTCAAGCGAGCGTTAAATTAGCAAAGGTGAGCAGGATAGAGATTCCACAAGGATATCATTATGGCACAAATTATAATACCCTTCATATGATTCCAAATCTAGGGTATCAAGGTATCCAAAATTTTAATCCACATGTTTGAGATGGGTTAGCAATTGCAAAGAAATCCAAATTTAAATGCGATGAGTTGTTGCTCGAGTAACTAAAATGATAAAGAATTAGTTTGGTTTAAAACCAAAAGGGTAGACCTTTTCATACAAATGTCCATATCAAGAGTGGTATGATTTGGTTGCTCTTTCTAAAAATTACAGGGGACACCAACGGTTATAGCTTTTGGCATCCAGAATTTGCAAAGTTCCTTTGGTCAAGATAGTACAAGTATAATAGAACATGGCGAAACAAACAAATGGAGACTAATTCGGTATCTTACTCGGTTGGGTGAAGCATCATTGAAGAAGCTCATCGAGTTTGTTTCTTCTCTTTATCCATGTCGGGACTATCTTTCACCTAGTTTTCATCGTTACCAATTAATTCTATTGCCAATTGGATGACACGAGAAAAGAAATTTCATACATATTTCTATTTTTTGGGATAGGAGAAAGGAAAATCATAGATTTGATGACCATAAGGCAAAAGAACTAATGAATCGGTCTTTGAGTTTCTTTAGAGGTTCTAAGAAACAAGAAATTTGTGCTTTTCATTGAATCGATTGATGATCGACTAGCTACTTTGGCTATTCAAGGAATGTTGCCAACATGGAGAGAAAACTTTTTAGACAAGAGTTTGACAATTTAGGTCAATTGGCTCAGCGGGTGGCGGCACTTAATAGCCAATTCCTTGGCGCCTCCACTCTCGGAGGAAGCGTCGGGCATAAATCGCCGTTGTAGGAGTTACAAGAATACGATGATGAGTGCAGCGTACAGTAGCAAATTTGAGATGTGGCGAAGACTCACCGACCCTAGGAGGAAGTGGCCGGAGACTATCATTTAAGATGAACCTATAAGCATGGGATAGAAGGATTCATTGCCATGAGCCAAGGCGAAGATGTCAATCTTACCTCATACAAATGAGGTAAATCTACCCCACAATCTTCTATCCTGGCTCATTACAAGTTCTCCTCTGGGACCTCCTCCTTGTCACGTGGTTGCCCTTGGTTGTCCATGCCGGTCATAGGGTTTGGTTAGATATAAAAGAGGAGAAAAGGAACCACTATAGGTTTTGTGAAGATGGAAAGATGGTGAGAGAATGGAAGCGATTGCAAGTGTAGATGTGTTTGAAATTTGGAGCCTTTGGGTGGTATTTATAGCCATAAAAGTGAGGTATTAGATATCTCGGGAGACGTGCAAAAGGAAACCGCAATTAATAGAAGGCGAAGTGCTGCCCAACTAATGCCGAAGAGAACGCGGCATTGATAACTCGTGACGGAAGATTGAGGAGTTTTCTTAGTGGAGGCCATGTTTTTAGACTTAATTGGATTAAAGTCAGACGTCTGGAATTGGCTATTTCCAAATTGGCTCTTTAGAGAGAATAGCAGTTTAAGTGAGATAAGAGATACAATAGATCAACAAAAAATATGGTTATCATTGGTTCCACACAAAAATATATGTTACAAATGTTGGTATGCATATTACAAGTTTAGAACATCTGGATTAGTTTCAAAGCTTAGAAGCGAATAGCATCAACTTACGCAATTTGTTGTTTGTCTTCTTCAATTTGATCCGGGGAATGTTTTCAAGGTTTAGCGGGAATAGCATCAAATTTTATTTGTTGTTTGCATTCTTCAATGAAGAGAATGCTTTCAAGGGTTTATTGAATGGCCTTACCTTCTTTGACCATGGTCATCATCTCTTGTTTCTTCTGTTTGATGGCATTGGGGATCTGAACCAAGTTGGTCTCATGGCAATTGATGGCGGCCTTCATACTTTCCAGTTCTTTCTCAAGTTCAGCATGCCTAGCTCTTAGCTGATTCAACTCTGGTCTAATTCTGGAAGAGGAATTCTTTATATCGTCAATCAGTTGTGCTAATTCTTTGGCTTCTTGTTTATTAGAATTCTTCTTGGCCATCAAAGCTTCATGGTCAGAAAGATTCCTTTGAGCTTTTTTCACCTTTTGGGCTTGATCTTCAATGATGGATAAAGGTGTCAAGGCTTCGATGAGATCTGGGGACAAATTATCCTTGATAGCTAAGAATATTCTTCGCATTGGATTTGCATCTTGGACCAAATCGGCTATATCCTTCTCAAGCATTAGCAATATATCCCTTAGCTGATTTCGGGTCTCTTCAGATAAAGTCTCTTGGAGAGAGGTGGTTGATGAGTTAATCTCACCTTCATCTATGTATTCTTCAAAGTTGAAGGAGTAGCTCAGAGCTGGAGAATTAAGTGTCTATATATGAGCAAAGGAAATCTTATTAGGAGGATCGAATCAGTTGATAACAAGATAAATGGTGAAGTAAACACTGTACCTTTTCTAGAAGAGGCTCTAGTTGAAGAGAAGGAACAGTCGATGATGTGCCAACATCTTTTTTAACAGTCGTTTGAATCGGCTCTAGGTTTTTAGGGATAGTGTCTGCAAGCATCAAGGAGTGTTTTAGTTTATGTTTGCTATGAAATGTTAGATGAACATGAGAATTTCTTACCATCAACTGTTTGCTGAGCTAGAGAATCGGTAGTTTGGGCAATAGCGTAAGCAGAATGATCATCAGCTGGTGAATTATCATACCTTTGTTCTTGTGCAAATGTCTTTTCAGGTAGAGTCTGACAAGGTAAATGGTTAGAAGAGAATACAATTATATAAAATTAGGAGGTTTGAGAGGATACCTTGGTAGCATCAGGAGGTGAAATAGAGAGATGCTAATCTTCTATCACCTGAGGTCTGTTAGAAACATCAGTTATTTCAACTGTAATCGGCTCTTTTGGGGGAACAGCCAATGAGGGGTTGGTGGATGCTGATTCAAGTGCCTGGGACAGTAGTTCAGCACCCAAAGCAGACTGGGATGCAATACTTGATGGCTGCAAAAGGGAATTGGATCAGAAGTTAAATATTAATGTGAGAAGGGAGATCAGTTGATTTACTTGAGCAGCTGATGGTTTGGTTTTGTGAAGTCTTTTTCCCAGTAATGGTTTTCTGGGTTACCCCTTGGGCTGCCTTGCGTTTTGAAGATTGATATGTTACAATTGTAGGGGTAGCTTGGGTTTTCACTAGCTTCTTTAGTGTAGGTGCAGTTGATCCCAGTCTTGAGAATGGACATGGCGGATAATACTCTATGGCATGCCCTTTTCTGTCCACATTTGGGGCATTGAATTCAGCATTCTACAAGGGGGTTTCTGTTAACTAAGTTGGTAGAGAGACTTTAGCAGATGACCTTTATGGAAGAAAAGAGTTAACTAGTTACCTCACTATCAGAAGTGAAATCTTCATCCAGAGCTATGCAGCTAGGATGGACTAGCCTACAGAAGAGATGGGAGTGCCATTCTTGCCACTAGGAATCATATAATATTTAAAGTGAAGGTGGCCCTAGTACATTCATGTAGATAGAGGGAAGGAGGATTTGATCCTAACTGAAAAACTCTAGAGCTTCCATTGCCTCACTGATGCCTTCTCTCGGTTTCAATATATCTTTGAAAAATAGCCGGGGAGCAGTTGACGAAGGCTAAATTGATGAGCTATGAAAGAAGGGTTGTAAAACTCATAGGTTGGATGGTTGCCTAGAAGAAAAAAACCTGTGGACATTTTACTACGGCCATGATGAAATTCGGATGGTAGAACACAAGGTTTGATGAAAGAATTAAAGATTGCAGCTGCTGTTTCGTCTGAGCAGCCTGATTCAAATCGAAATTTGAATGGAAAGACCAACTCATTGTCCTCATCTTCATCATAGGGTAGCTATGTCAGAATACCTACATCAAACCCTCTATAAAACTTCTTGAAGAGGTGGCCCACATCGATGACAATTTTTATGGCCGATGCAACTTCACCATAGTTCATACATCGACGAGTTCTTCCTTCTTTGCCTTTGTATTCCTCATCAAAGTTGGAGGAGGGAAAACTCAAATTCTGGAGATTTGGATTCACAATCTTGTGCATATACAAATTTAACCATATTTGTATTAACCACCAAGGGCCACTGTTGGTGTGCACTACTTCATTCTTCAGTAGCTGGGTAGCCACCTGGTGCATCAAGTGGTAAGCTGATCCCAATAGATACTTTCCAAGAGGAATCTCAATGCCTACTGCTAGATGCTCTTCCAAGAGTTTGTGATTATAAGTCAGACCACAAGATGACCCATAGAAGATGAATCTTTCTAACCACATGTTCAGAAAGGCCACATGTTCTCTTTTGCTAACAGTCGATTCATTCCCAATGTGGTTCTAGATATAGCTTGCCCATCCTGTGCAGTCCAATATTTTGGCCAGTTTCTTTGACTCGGCACCTAAGAGTTTGTATGGCTGCATTAGTCCTGTTATTCTAAGGCCAGTCAACATATAAACATTGGCCAAGGTAATAGTCACTGGGCCATGACCAAAGACGAAGGCATTCAGGGTGTTGGACCAGAAGTAAGAAGTGTCAATTAGGAGTGAATCATTTCTCTCCATTCCAGACAGTGAAAGTGTTAGGCATTGGCTTAAATCGTAAACTTCCCAGTCTCCGCCCTTTTCATCTAATACTCTATGGAACTAGTCTCTCCATCCCTTAGACATTTTGGGCCAATTCCTAAATGGATTTTTGGTGTTCTAAGAAGATAGATCTACCAAGGACTGCCTAAAAGGAATTTGATTAGTTTCTTGGTTGATAAATCTAAAGGATTAGTATCTCCCATGGGTCCAAGGTAATAAGCATTTGGAACGACGGACGAAGGGATCAAAATTTTATTTTCCATTCCTGAAAAGCCAGATGAGATAAACTTAAGGAAAAGGAAAAATATAGAGCAGCGGCTAATAGTTGAGAGGCGAAAATTTGGAGATGTACCTCAGGGATGTAGTCGTTGGTCGCTCTTTTAGTTGGAATAGATCT
The DNA here is from genome assembly GCA_904845875.1 of Miscanthus lutarioriparius. NCBI lineage: Eukaryota > Viridiplantae > Streptophyta > Magnoliopsida > Poales > Poaceae > Miscanthus > Miscanthus lutarioriparius. Next base: position 41,869,350 of record CAJGYO010000009.1, read on the forward strand.
GAATCTGTGAAAGGATTGCAGAGGAGTGACTTGAAAAGTAGCTCGAGCAAAGTAGAGAAACTGCTAGGGTTGGAGCTCTGGTTGTGGTAGCTTTGGTTATTGAGGCTTGCTCAAATACGAAGGGGAAAGTAAATCGGGCGAGTGGATTGAAGGTGATACTATTGGGATGCTATATAAAGTTTGGCCCAAAAAAGTCAGGAGTCACACATTTGTTTTGGAATAGGTGGTTGCATCACGGTGAATAGATGAATGAAATTTAGGAATAAAGTCATTTTTATCCTAAAATTAGGGGGTATATGTTTACACCAAAAATTGGAAAGAAGAAAGCGGGAACTCAAAACTTCTAAGATTGTATTATCAAGGAATCGATCAGATATGAATCAATATCGGCTAGTTTTGATGCATAATATAGATCAAAGTTATCGATCTTGTGTTAAATAACTTGTTTAATACAATATCACCAGTTATTGAATCTGCTAAGATTAGTAAGATTTTCCTTGCTGTTTTGGGTTGATTCACCAGCTATCGATCTTGTTATAATTAATGTTTTATTAATTATAACAAATCACCTGATTGAGATAGAGATAGATCGACCTTTGATCTGGTCACGCTTTAAATCTCATAATTGACGACTTAATTCCGCTAGATCGGCTGTTTTATCTCTATTCCAATCAAACATAGTATGCATCCAAAGACATGTTCCAATCTTGAGTAAGTTCACTAGTTAATGAAGTCGAAATCGGCTATTTTATAAATGACGTCAGCAGACAACATCAATGGACTACGTACGGATGGCGTCGGAGAAAATATGTCGGACTCTACAAAAAAGAAAAGATTAGGGTCCAAGTTATTTTTAAGTTAAAAATGTTTTCTTTTATTACAAGAATTGTAATGAGCCGTATTTGAGTAGGATTCATGTTCAGGTTCTAGGTATAAATATTGGACTCCGGCTATTGTAAGAAAAAAGAAACAATAATCAATCAATACAATTATTTTTTCAGCTTCACACAAATCCTTAGGAGGAGTACTATAGATCTCGATGAGTTCTTCAGCAAATAGGACTGCGTCGATCTCCGCTTGCTTGTGAGTACCGTCGCGACTTGTATTGTGCTTGTAAAGCTGTATCAGCCGATTGATCTTTTACGAATATAATATAAGTTAGTTATCAATCTGTATCATAGTTTGTAAGGCTACATCAGCTGATTGATCTATTACGAATAATAATATAGATCAAAGTTATCGATCTTGTGTTAAAGAACTTATTGTTTACTACAATATCACCAGTTATCGAATCTGATAAGATTAGTAAGATTTTCCTTGCTGTTTTTGGTTGATTTACCAGTTATCGATCTTGTTATAATTAATGTTTTATTAATTATAACAAATCATCTGATTGAGATAGAGATAGATTGACATCATATCATCATAATTAGTTGTCTTCTAGTCTGGTCACAATTTGAATCTCATGATTGATGGCTTAATTCTGCTAGATCAGTTGTTTTATCTCTATTCCAATCAAACATAGTATGTATCCAAATACAAGTTTCAATTTTGAATAAACTCACTAGCTAATGAGATCTAATCTAATGACACTACCATAGCTGCATCGACCTGGTCGAACCTCACAGGTAAGACTTTGGATTAGAGATTATTGATTAGTGGTTTTGTTCATGATCAAGGTATGTACTCTGTTTGTTTGCTATCCATGCATTGGCTATTTTAGCCGATTCGCTTGTGCTTTTACACATATAGCATGTTTTTCATGAACCTATCAATATATAGATGGTTTTATAGATTCTTTGGTTTTAGTTTGTTATTATCATCATAGCTGTATCGATCAGGTCGAACCTCACTGTTGATGGTAACAGATTAGATTCAGAGCGTTTGTAGATTCATTTGTACTAGACAGTCGATTTGTTCTCATGTTATATCCTTTCTCGTTAAACTTATCAGCTCAATGCTTTACACTGGTTATATCCATCTAGCCGATGATGTTACTTATATCTGGGTGTATTGTACTTGTTATCATAAATCAATCATGATCCATGAGCATTATAGTCCTTAACAGTCGATTTCCCCTCGTAACGGCTATCTAGTCGATTCCCCTATTTGGATGCTCTCGAAGCAACATACTTGGAACTGTCTAGACAACACCGGCATGTTCTACCCTAAATTACTGATAAGCTTTGACTCCTTGTGAATTGCAGGTCTAATTGACTAGCACGCCTTCGGGATTTTCAGGATCGACCAGTCCTATGTTGAAGCCAAGCAGATCTCTGGGTTGACTTCGCTCAGATCGTCCGACTTGCTGCATGTAACGCCACATCACCACATTTTTGCGCCGACAGATCCTTCTTCCAATCCAAATCTTCAAAGATCTGTTTCTTGATTCACCACGTATAGCTCACTTATTGGATAAGATCATTAAGCACCATTCAAGCATCCAAACAAACATGCATAGCATTCAAACATAACTATATTAGAACAATACATAAATCAGTGAAAAGGAATTTAAAATCAAATCTACGCGTTGCTACGATCACATAGACGCGAAAAGCACACTAATCGGAGCTACGGTGAAAAAGATATAACTACCGATAGATTTGCTTTTATTTGAGAACAAGGAAAACTACAAACTCCATTTATTTTAATTATAAAACATATATAAGGTACTCCAGAGAATTATCTAAATTGTATTAAGTCGAATTTAGATTTAAATCTAAAAGTCAGATTAGAATAAATCATATTTTATTTATAAATCTAGTTGCATAGTTATTAATCAAGTTAGGATTTAAACCATGAAATTCTAGAACTCTTGATATGAAAACATTAATACTAATGCATAGATTACATCGTTATGAATCTAAAGCAACTTTAATGGATCAAATTGGAGTTAAAACAGAGAAGATATGGCCTAATGAAAATAGTGGCAATTTTGTAAATAGATGGAACATGATTTTTGAATTTAAAATAAATAAAATCTAATTTTAAACTGGCAAAGGACTGCAGGTACTATTTAAAGAAAAAGCAGGGTGAAACAGACGAAAGAGGGACATCTTTTGAAATACTGTTGAACACAGTTGTACTGCAGGTTGATTTCAATGAAGGGAAGGGGCTCTTTTGCAAAAGGGGATAGGCGAAGGGGTATCGGCCTCTAGTGGCCGTTGGATCTGAATTGGATGGTTGAGATTATAAGGGAGGAGGAAGACATAAAAGAGACCATAGGTTGATTTTGGAAAAGTCGGGGGTCTCTTTAGAAAAAAGGTGACGAAAGGGTATCTTCTATTCCTGGCCCTTGATCATAGATCCGACGATTGGAAATAAATTAGAGAGAGTGGGTGGCATGGCTGGCGGTGGCTCCGACGGAAGTGGCGCCATGGCTGATGGATGGGAAAGCTTCCCGGAGCAGTTGGATCTAGGTCTATGGGTCACGGATAGATGAACTGAAGGCACTGGAAAGATAGAGGGGAGCAAGGCGAACTCGGCTAGTTAACTTACCGCGGTGCGGAGCGAACGGAGATGGCATGGTGCACGGCGAAGCGGATGGTGATGGTGTCGGTGCTAGGGTTACATGACGCGACGCCTCGATGAGGCTCTACTACTTCAAGGCCTGGGATAGGAGACGGCTAAGTCGGCGGCTGCTATTTATGGCCGGGAAACAACGTGGGGCGCAAGGCAAAGAAGGACACGTGTGCGGCGTAGAGTCACGAGAGGAAGAAGATGGTGCTGACTAGTGGAGTCCACCTGTCAGTGACACATGTGGGAAGAGGAGAACGGCGCGGGCGCGCTGCTCGGCTGGGCTGGCCTGCTGGGCCGCTACGAGAGAGAGGAGGGGATGGGTCGCGTGAGAGCGGGAAGGCGGAGTAGGCCTTCGGGCTGAAGCCAATAGAAAGGGAAGCGGGCTTGCGTGGAGGGGCCACGGGGTGAGGGAGCAGGCCGGCTGGGCTAAAAGAGAGAGGCAGGAGATTGAGAGAGAGCAGTTTTTTTCCATTTTCCTTTTTGTTTCAAGACCAAATTCAATTATGAACCAATGCAAATTCAAATAGAGTTTCAAATATACTTTTCAATTCAAATAAAAGTGAGCAAATTTTGGTAAGTTTTCCAAAATTAAATTTTACAACTTTTTAAATTCTTTTATTTTCTAATTTTCTTTCCTTTTATTTCAAAGCAATTTTCAAATTCATTTTCAAAAGCATTTTTAATTCATTTTGAATTTTGGATTCAACCACTCATTGCAATAAATCAAATGCACCGGCATGTATGCACATCCATGTTACTACTCCTTATGATGAATTTTAATATAATAAAAAATATTCTTTTTCCTATATTTGATGTGCACAAAAATTCATAAATAAATCATTTTAATCCTTTTTTCAAAAGTACAAATTTTAGGGTGTTACAATTCTACCCCCCTTAAAATGAATCTCATCCCTAAGATTCAGAAGACGTTGACTAGGAGATAGGGATACTTTGTCTTTGGATTCTTCTTTACATTGCATACCTGTTAATCTTACTGCAAATAATTTGTCAACTGATTCCAAGATTCTGACCTTTCCTTTTTAGTCCATACTTATTAGACCTTTTTAGTCCATACTCCAACCAGTACTCAGATAACTCCAATCACTAGGCCACCTTTCCTTTTTAGTCCATACTTATTAGACCTTTTTTCATATGTTCACCTTCCAACAGAGCCTGACGAATCTCTTGGTCAAAAGAAAATTCTACTATCAATCTTCAAAACATTAAGGATTCTGGTTAAGTTGCTCGAACCTTAAATACAATTCTTTGTCCTTGGAGTCACCCGAACCTTCTTAGCACAATTCTCCATTGCTAAGGGCATCGGCAACGAATTTTTCTTCCCCAGGTGATAGCACTTTTCCAAGTCATAATCGTGATCAATACCAAACCAACGATGATGTCATATGGTCAAAACCATCTTTGTGAAGATGTTACTTAGATTCTTATGATCCTCATAGATGTCACTTATCATGCCCAAGTAGATAGTACCTCCATGCTCCACAATGGATAACCCTACATCATACTTCAGATGTTCCATCTCATGCTTTCTTGCATAAGCCTCTATTTTTCCTTCTTGCACAAGGACACATCCCACACCTTTGACAGGGTGCATCATAATGGATATAAAGCTCTTGTCCGGATCTGATAAAGCTAATACATAGGTTTTACTTCAACCCTCTTTTTTTATCCATCAAATACTTAGCTGAGGTATCTTGATCCATGCAAACTTAAAAGCTTCTTCAATATCTTGGTGGTCTTGGATAAACCTCCTTTGAACCTCTAACCAAACATCATTACTAAAAACTCTGAGTTTCTCTCACATCTTTGAGTGGATTCCAATCACATCATTAACTTTCTTCAGTCCCAAACCTTCTTGTCATGCTTAGTATATCATTTGGATTTCCTAAGACTCCATAGAACCATCTGTAGTTATCAGATATTTCATTCCTATGTCATCAACGCCTACTTGTCTTAGCTATGTTCAAGGTTGGACTCCCAACTGATGATAACTTGAATTAGATCAATCTTGATGAATACATAAGCTCTTGTAGATGATCCAACAACTTATCAACCGAGCAAAGGATACTTACTCTAGATGATGAAGCCCTTAAGTGATATACATCCTCTAGGTATACACCTTCTAATAGGTTATTCTCATATTCCTCAGGTGTAGGTTGAATACCCTCAAACTCAATTCTTTCTCCTGACGACGTTGTTAGAAGGACCAAACGCTGAGCATACTTAATCACTCCTTTGCATGCAGACAACTATCCCATTCCAAGGATAACATGAATGTCCATTAACCCCAAAACTATAAGGTTTGCCTCGAAGTTTACCCACTTTATGTCAAGACTAGCTTTTGGGCATATGCGGTTTGCCTTCTTTTATCCCCCTAGAGAGTTAACTATTAGGGGTTTCCTCATCGGAAGCATAGTTATCTTATGTTCTTCCACATATTCCCTAGAGATGAATGAATGTGATGCCCTAGGGTCAAACAACACTAAGGCAGGAGTTGAATTTACTGCAATCAAACCATAAACGACCTCCTTAGCTCCACGAGTGGTAATCATATTCACATTGTTCAGACTTCTAGGGATGTAGTTTCACTTTAATTTATTTTCTTGCACTTGCTTCTTATGGACATTCTGTTCTAGCTCCTGCTGCTGTTGATTCTGGCTTTGATTACTCTCAGTAACTTCTCAAGAAAATTGTTCTCATAATATTCAATCTTACCACAATCATAATCTTCCTCACTAGTAGACGTATTTGTCTTCATCAAGGTGATAGTTGGAGGAGACTGACATGGATCTTGAGAGCAAAAATGCTACACTTCATCATTGAGTTGTTGATACTAATCCTGATCTGTACTCCCAAGCAGATTCATAGGGTGTGATTGACATTCTGGTTGTGTAGCAAAACAAAGACGATTGTTTCTTAACTGTCAGGATACTCACACATAGTCATAGATCATTGCTTGAGAGCCTGGAACTCATCTGGCTTGAGTTCTACCACACCTGTGGGAATGTGGTATGACCAGAAGCTCTCGCTAAACTCCTTCTAGGTGATCTGTCCAACATTGTTGGGACATCCATACTGGTAAGACTTCCACCAGTCTTGTGCTATGCCCTAGAGTTGGTGGGACGCAAAAAGCACCTTCTGATGATCATCACACTGAGTTATGTCCAATTGTCGCTCCATAGCTCTAAGCCAGTCATCAGCTTCTAGTGGTTCACTTGTATGAGAATGTTGGTGGGTATCCCTTCAAAAATTCACCACGCTTGTCATTAGGTGGCGCTTGATGTGGGTTGTTCAACACACTTTGAGCAATAGTCTATAATAACTAAGTCTGTGTCTTCAAAGCTTGCTCTATAGATGGTGGATTTGATGGCAGTGGATTAGAATTGGCAAGATTCCTTCGGTCATCATGCAAAGCACTTCTCCTGGTAGCAACCATCACAGAGATAATTGATGCTTACAAATGAATAACTAGAACGTATGAAACTTCATCTTGCAACTTCTTCAACTTGGCTACCCCCTAAAGAAAAGATAAAGTAGGGGACACCAAAGTATAGCTTGCACCTCCTTCTATATGAGCTAACTAAAAGGGTAGCTGGCAAATCCTTTTAGATGAGCTAACTAAAAGGTTTACATGGCGCGACATCTCGGTGAGGCGCTGGTGCTTCAAGGCTCGGGATAGGAGGTGGCTGGGTTGGCAGCTGCTATTTATGGCCATGAAACAACATGGGGCGCAAGGCAAAGAAGGAGGCGTGGGCAGCGCGGAGTCAGCAACGGCGGTCGTGTCCAATGTGGTCACGAGAGGAAGAAGACGGTGCTGACCACTGGGGTCCGCCTGTTAGCAACACATGCATGAAGAGCAGAATGGCGTGGGTGCGCTGCTCGGCTGGGTCGGCCTGTCAGCAACACAACTTTATAAATTCTTTTATTTTCTAATTTTCTTTTCTTTTATTTCAAAGCCATTTTCAAATTCATTTTCAAAAGCATTTTGAATTCATTTTGAATTTTGGATTCAACCACTCATTGCAATAAACCAAATGCACCGGCATGTATGCACATCCATGTTGCTACTCCTTATGATGAATTTTAATATAATGAAAAATATTCTTTTTCCTATATTTCATGTGCACAAAAATTCAAAAATAAATCATTTTAATCGTATTTTCAAAAGTACAAATTTTACAGTGTTACAGTCAAGTTGATTGGTTGGGTTAAAGTCTAGTGCTCATGTTGGAGCCTACTCCGAGGGGCAGTTTGAGTTTGCAAGATTGGGAACTTGCAAGAGGATGAACAATCCTCGACTTCGCCTCACCGGTAGTAGGTGGTTTGTGACTCCCTAACACTAGCTCTTTACTTGTAATATCTTGTTCTAGTCTTGTTGTTGCTCTTTGTGCTAGTGTAGTGCTTACTATTGTATCTTGTAATGTTGTTTACCTTTGCTCACTAGTATGTGTAGGAGCTCCCTTGTGCTTGCTTGAGTTCTAGTTGCCTAGGTTGTGTGACCTTTTATTCTAGACTTGTGTAGGTGAGCTCACTAGCTCCGCGTCCTAGTTGCTATCTTGGCTAGGATCTTTGTAGGGTGTTTGTGGATTTAGAGAGATGGGTGTAGTTGTAGCTAGACCAATAGTTTATTTCCACATTTATTTTGGATAGCCACAGTAATTAAGTTTTAGAAATGACTATTCACCCCCCCTCTAGATGGCCATCTCAACCTAAGAGCAGGTCCCTCCTTTCTTCTTCTTTAAAGCCATCAAGATCTCCATGATCCATGAAGTCCTTCGACCCCTTCACTACTTTCAACACTCACATCTATTTGTAATCCATACAACAAACAAGATTGTTCAAGCTTAGGAATGCGATCACCACCACATGACTTAACATATGGCTCAATCCTAAACACCAATGGTAGTCTGAATGAAATGCGTGAATAAAACTTTACTAGTCAACCTAACGCTAGGTAGGGCTTGCCACACGTTTCTTGGTGTCTTCAAGCTTATTTTGGATGGCATGTTTTGCCACCCTAGTTGGCGTCTTTGCTCTAGATCCATCCACCTTGGGAGCCTCGAGTTTGCCATTCATACCAAGGGAGAGCTCTAGCTCTTCCCTACCTTTTTAGGAGGCTAGGCTCTCCACTTTGGAAGCATGGATTTCATCATCGATGAATTTGGCTACTCTCATGACCCGGTGTCACGGGTTGTCACCGCGGCAAGCATCGTTGTTTGTCGGATGTTAGAAGTGTGGGTTTCTGGTGGCTTAGGTACTCAAGAACACAAGAGAAGACACGGTGATGTTATCCTGGTTCTAGCTATCGAGGCCCTACGTCCAGCAGTGAGTAGTTCTTCATATGAAAGAGGGCCCAAATTGGGGGGTTACAACGAAGGAGAATGAGAGTTTGGTAGGGGATCACTCATTGCTATCCTATGGCTCATCGGTGATGATGTTTCTTCCCCAATGAGTAAGGGAAATGCTCCTCTCTCTTGTTGGGTTGCTAGGGGAGGAACACACTACTCTTCATCTCGGTTGCTCGGTGTTTGGCTGAGCTAGGATTGCTGAGCCCCTTCCTATAGGAGCCGACCTTCCCCTTATATCCTGAGGAAGGTCGGGTACAAGGTGGTTTAGGGGCTACCATCTATGGTCTTCGTGCACCGGGATCTAGGAGGGTGCTGCTGTGGTGTGGATGGACCTTAGCGTTGTCGTGGAGTCGGGGGAGTGTGGGCGTCGCCTGACATCGCTGAGCCTCTGACCCTTGACCGTCAGGGGTTGTCTGCTTCGCTTTGACCTCCACTGGGTGAGCCTTCTTGAGGCTTCCTTAGTGGTGAAGGCGCCCCGGCTCAGGGGCTGATGAGTGGGCCCGGGAGCCCAGTGCCTCCTAGAGCTGGTGACCTTGTTGTGTCATGCCATCTACGTGACCTTGTCGAGGGAGTGGCCAACAGCGCCTCGCACCTGTTGATTGGGACGGCGCCGTGGAGTTCTCGAGCCTACCGGGGCCTTGGATGCCCGATAGGTTGGCCAACATTTGGGACATTAGTCGCTGATCCAAGTGTTAGCTCAGGCTAGGGTTTAACTGGGGTAAGGCTTTGGCTGCTGTCGATCAGGATGCCGGGGCCTTAGCAAGCCCCTGAGCCTCGAGCAGAGGCCGTGGGTTAGCTCAGGCTCTGCCCAACTTTAACCGGAGGGTGCGCGCGAGCATACCCAATGGGTATAACTCCTGATCCCCCGAGCAATCCTGGGGGGATCGGTTCGGGGGTCTATCAGTCAGGAGTCTTTCTCTCGAGGACTTAACATACGCCTATGTTTGACTCTCGTCACCCGATCATGACTTGTTTAAATTCATCGTCATCATGAGCATCATATGCACTTGAAATCCAAAATTAGAAACTAAGTTGTGAAGAAACTGAATAATTCTGGTCACCACATGTCCCAGCGGATCATCTACCATTTAGCGGAACATTCTCTTTGGAACATTTACATGGACTTACACTTGTCGAGGCTCATTCGTGCTCGATGGACCGTCGGATGAAATCCTGCAGACCGTCTTGGGACACTTCATGCACTGAAATGAGGTGTCACTTGTGGAGCTTTCTTGGCCCCACAAGTCGGCCCAATTGTCCATTTCATGGAGACTGAAGCCAAACACCGAAGAAACACCTCTCTCACTCTCACATTCATCTTCTCTCTCTAGTTCATGTCCTCTCTCTCAACACTCTCACAAACCAAGGAGAAGCAAGGGGATGGGAAGGAGTAGGGGTTGGAGGATAGCATCACTGCTAGAGACCATGGAGAACACCTATAGGCGCCTCTTGTCCAAAAAGAGGTTGGGGATAGAAGAGGGAGGAGAAGGAGTTTCCAAGAAGAAAGAGCTCGAGGGGCTAAAGGTTGGATCCAGCTTCTCCACTACTTTGAGGAGCTCAGCAACAACCTCTAGCACCCCTTAGTAAGGTTGGATCGAGCTTAGACTACATTTGCATGGATCACATTGCTCATCAACTAGAAAAGACCAACAATGACCTACATGATGAAGGGACACAATGTAGTTTCTTTTGACTTGCTAGACATGCTCCATAGTATCCTAGAAACATACCCTAGCAATGGATTTGACATGCAATGAAAATAGGTGAAGATCTCCATTTTGAGATGTTCATTTTGCACTACACATGTTTCCACGAATTATGCGCCATTATCTTTGGAATGTTCTGCTAGAACAAGAACACACCCGAGACACTTGAGCAAAGTGTATTCATTGTTTTCATCTTAATGAGAATGTTCCACCAGTTTACTCAGAGAGCTTGTATCTGTCCCAACCAAGCATGTTTTCATGGACTCTCCGCCCACACCATGGAACATTCCATGAAAATAGCCATGGACTTAGGAAAGTTAGAAGCTATAGACTTGATCCCCCAGAGTGTCTGCCATAACCACAGATCGTCCAATTAAATACTCACACCAATATTTCTTCCAACCCAAGAGCAGCCATGTTCTCACGGATCATCCACCACCTCAACAGAACGTTCCGTGAGGACGACTAAACACTTAGAAAACTTAAGGGCTACAGACCTGTCACCACGGAGCATCTACCAATCATGACAGAACATTCCGCTGGAACAGCTATAGACCTAGAACACTTTGAGTCTACAGACCTACTCTTACAGATCGTATGCCAATATGGATGGATCATCCATGTAAGGAAAATGGACACTAGGCCCATTTACTTTGGATTTTGGTGTTTGATAACCATTACAACCAAATTGGACTAATGAATTTGCAAGCATTGGTTTTGTAGTTCAATAGGGTGCAAAACATGACATGGACGAAGGCGACATGATGATTCCACGATCAGCACCATAAGCAAGACCCTAGAAGCACAAGAGAAGAACCAAGATATCAAGCAAAGTCCAAGCACGAAGATGGGAACCAAGCCGGACACAAGATCGTGAAGAAACGAGCTCGGAAGAGGTGATCGGACGCGGCCCTAGGAGAAACAGACGCGTCCGATCAGTTGCTCGGCAACAGCAGGCGTCAGCGGCTATGACCAGACGCTAAGCGAAGTAGTGACTAGAAGCACGAACTTCACTGTTCATAGTCACGTCAAGGTTTTCAGCATGACCAGACGCAGCGGCACTAGATGACCAGACGCACAGAGTGCAGCGTTCGATCAAGTCCAGAGAGGTTCCAGAACGGCGCCAGCGTGATCGGACACGTCCGATCGAGTGTGACCGGACTTGGCCTAGAGTTTGATCAATGGGAGCGCCTCAATAGTAGAGACATTTAGATGCGTCCGGTTAGGACGACAGCAGCGTCCGGTCAGTAGCAGAAAGCTAGGTTTCGCCCCCAACAACTACTTTCTCTATAGGGCTTATAAATAGCCCCCAACTGGCCATTTGAGATGTGGAGAGTTGTGGAAACATATCAAGGGTGTTGATACACCATTTTAGTGATCTCCACTTGCATAGTGCTTAGTGATTCATTAGGTGATTAGCGTAGGTGCTTTGCGAAGTGCTTAGGTTGATTAGACCACCGCTTATGCGCTTGCTCTAGGTTTAGGCCTAGTGTTTAGTGAGGTTTGCAAACCTCTTATCTCTCGGTCCTTGCATGCACCATTATTGTACATCGGAGGGGCTTGTAGTCTTATGAGATCACACCAACCATGTTTGTGGTGTGGCCACCACCGTGTACCGAAGGGAACAAGGCCCACTGCGGTTTGACCGGAAGCTTGATAGTGAAGATGGCGGGGAGCGGTCCATGAGAGGCTTGCTGGAAGGCACATCGGAGACCCACTTGCACATGGGGAAGGCCTGGGGCTATCCACAGAGTTACCCTACTGGGAGCTTGGCCCTTGCGAGGGATTCCTTGCGAGCGGCTCCAATGAGGACTAGGGGGAAGCTTGCGCGCTTCTCGATACCTCGGTAAAAATACTAGAGTCATTGATTGGAGTTTGCATATCTCTACCTTACTCTTTAGCTTCTACATTTACATTGTTTGCATAACTCCTTTTTACGGTAGAGATAGCAACACACTAGCAAAAGCGTAGTTGCACATTTAGATAGTTTATCTTTTGCATAGGTTTTGCTAAGAATAGAAAAAGTGGCCATAGTTTAGAAGTAGAATTTTAAGTTGCCTAATTCACCCCCCCTCTTAGGTGTCATGGTACCCTACAAGTGGTATCGAAGCCGGTTGGCTCAATTTGGACCTTTGGCTTCACCGTCGTTGAGCCGACGCTATTTAGAATAGTTGGGATGGATATCTCTAGGCGTACGCACCTTGATGGCACTAACTTCCCCTACACTAAAGCTAGAATGGCTTGTCACCTTGAGACGGTAGATTTGGGTGTTTGGAGAGTCACTCGTGATGGGATGAAACCCATTAAGAATCCCGAGAAACCCACAAAGAGTGAAGAAAAAGAAATTCATTTCAATGATAGAGCTAAAAATTGCTTGTTTGAATCTTTTAGCATGAATGTGTTTAACCAAGTGTTCACTTTAAATATGGTACATGAAATTTGGTTAAAACTCCAAGAGCTCCATGATGGCACAACCAATGTCTGTGGGCAAAAACATTGTCTAGCTAAACAAAATTATGATTCCTTTAAAATGAATGATGATGAGCTTGTTCATGATATGTATTCTCATTTGAATCTAATTATCAATGAGCTCCATTCAATAGGATTAACAAAGCTAGGTGATGTGGATATCGTGAGGAAGATAATCTCCGTGCTACCACAAAATAAATATGCAAGCATCATCACCATCCTTCACAACATGGAGGACTTGAGCACCATGACCCCAACCATAGTCATTGGCAAGATAGTGGCATTTGAAATGTCACGCAAGATGGGTCAAGAAGAAGCCTCTTCATCAAGCAAAGGCAAAGCTATCGCATGTAGTGAGAAAAAGAAGATGAAGGGCAAGCAAGTTGAGACAAGCATAAGCTCCTCAAGTGAAGATGAAGAAGAAGAAGATGATGATGATGATTCAAGTGATGACGATCAATCTTCCTCCTCCACCTCCGACCTTGATGAAGAATCAATCAAACTTATCAACAAGGTGGAGAAGATCATCCAAAGGCACAATGTCAAGGGTGTGCCCATCCAAATTCAAGATTTCATCTTAACCAATCAAAGAAATGAGCAAAGAAAGAAAGGATGCTATGGATGCGGCGAGTTGGGGCACTTTGTGGAAGTTTGTCCAAACAAGACCACACCAAAGACATAGAAGAAGGCATGCAAGGACAAAGCCCTCACACCAATAAGGTCATGGGATGATTCTTCAAGTGAAGAAGAAGACCACCACAAGAGGCGTGGGCGAAAGCACTCATCATCAAGCACCTCACGTGTGTGCCTTATGGCATGAGGTAACAAAAAGCCTATCCCTAGTGATAGTGACAATGATAGTGATAGTGATGATGAGCTACCTTCTTATGATGAGATTGTGCAAGAAAATCTTAACTTTGCTAAAGTTTGCACTAGTCAACAAAAGAAGCTAAAAATATTGCAAGAAAAGCTAGATAGTTCACAAGAAGCATATAAAATCTTGCTTGAACAATATGAGACATTTGCTAATCTCAATATTGAACTATCTACTAAAATTGAGCAACTTGAGGCTAGTGCAACAACAAATGCATGCACAATCAATGATAAGCAACTTGTAAAGAAAAATGAAAAATTAAAAGAAAAGTTAGCTAGCACAAAAGATGCTTATAAAAGTTTGCTTGCTAAAATGGAAACCATGTGCAAACATTGTGATGAGCAAACTAATAAAGTTGCTAATCTTGAAGCCATCAGTACAACCCCCACCAAGACACCTAAAAAGAAAGGTTCAATTTTTTACATGCCTAAAAAGGATGCCTCTACTTGTAATGATTTATGTTTAGACTCACCCTTGTGCAACCAAGTTTGTGTTGAGACAGTTGTTGTAGAAACATGCACACAAGAGGTCGCAATGGAGAATGAGCAACTCAAGCAAGAAGTGGTTCGCCTCACCAAGGACTTGACTCAAGTGAAAGAAAAGACAGAGCAAGCCTAACTTCATGAAGATAACACCGTCAAGGGAGTGAAGAAGCTTGATGAAGGACAAACCGTGGTTTGCTACGTGTGCTACAAGGAAGGCCACAAGTCCTATGAGTGCAAGGTGAAGAACAGGGGAGGAGCTAAGAAGAAAGAGAAAAACAAAAAGGCAACAAGCAAGCTCTCCAACACCTACACCAACAAGGTGTACAAAAAGGCCTCCATACCTTATCTCTTGAAGAAAAAGAAGAATGACAATGTGATGGCCATCAAGGTGAACAAGCAAGCCAACAATGGGGCCAAACGCATTTGGGTGCCAAAGGAGATCATTTCCAACATGAAGAGCACCAAGAAATTTGGGATCCCGAAAGGGAAGTGAGAATTCCGATGGACTTCGAGGAATTTGGAGACTTGGCAAAGTATGGGTGCATTTCATGGGGTGCATCATTGTGGACAAGGTAATTGCCAAGTGGGTTCATGAATACTATGGACCCAAATTCCCCTTCCCATGTTAGGTGACTAGATTTAATTTCTAGCAATTTCAATTAGAATCTAGGTCCTTTTCATGCCTATGTTTGCATTTGCATGTTTAATCTTTTGTCTTGCATACACTAGGTATTTCTTATGGTAGGCTTGCTCGGTTTCACTCTTAACCCTTGGAGCAAACCTACATGGTTTAATTATCTAGGAGCACGGCACATAGCTTGTTTTACAATTGTTTATCTAATATGTGCCAAAGTCCAAATTGTAGTTAATTTTCCCTGTTTATCACTTTTGAAAATGATTCTCACATTCATGTGATATCATCTTTCAAGAGATATCCTTGATTCTAAAATCAATGTGCATGTCTCCTACAAGTATTCCATACTTGTGTGCACAAATTTAGGGGGAGGTTACTCTACAAGTTGGATGCTTTGAGACTAACACCTTTTCAAGTTTATCATGTGTGTAGTAGTCTCATTGCAAGGAAAATGGAGTCCCTAGAGTTAAGCATCATACTTCAAATATACACCACCTATTGCAAGTGGTATAAATAAAATTGATTTCCACATGTGCTATTTCTAAACCGATATCATCATGTTGATTTCACTTTGGTATTTATATGCTTTCTCCATACATTATATAGATTAAACTCCCTTGAGCATTAATTTGCCAATGATGCATAAACTACATTCTCCATCATATGTATGCATATACTTAGGGGGAGCTTAGCCTATGTAATATGAGAGTCAAATTTTGTGACCTATTCCACTCCACATACAAAGGATCACAAAGTTTGACCCTCCCTTGTGCTACTAATGTCTTTCTTTTTGGTGTTTGATTCCAAAGGGGAGAATTTGTAGGACCAAAAGCAAGCCCGATCATAATAATTTACAAGTAATAATGGTCTGAGAAAGGGAGGATAGTGGATTATGGAGTTAGGGGGAGGCTTAAATCCATAATGCCACATGGGGACATTTGCAAGGGCAAGATAAGTTTCCAAAGATGTTTACATGTGGTATCTTTTAGCATCATATAACCTTGCCCTTTGCATTGCATCCTAGCAAGTAGATAGTTTTTAAATTCTAAAATTCTTATTATTTGCTTGCTTTGGTCATGTTGTCATCAATCACAAAAGGGGGAGATTGTAAGGAAAATGGACCCTAGGCCCATCTACTTTGGATTTTGGTGTTTGATGACCAACACAACCAAATTGGACTAATGAATTTGCAAGCATTTGTTTTGTAGTTCAATAGGGTGCAAAACATGACTTGGACGAAGGTGACATGATGATCCCATGATCAACACCATAAGCAAGACCCTAGAAGCACAAGAGAAGACCCAAGATATCAAGCAAAGCCCAAACACGAAGATGGGAATGAAGCCGGACTCAAGATTACAAAGAAACGAGCTCAGCAGAGGTGACCGGACATGGCCCTAGGAGAACTGGACATGTCCGATCAGTTGCTCGACCAGATGTGACCGAACGCTGAGCAAAGCAGTGACCAGATGAACGAACTTCACTGTTCATCGTCACGGCAAGGTTTTCAGCGTGATCGGACGCAGCGGCACTGGATGACCGGACGCACCGAGTGCAGCATCTGATCAAGTCTAGAGTGGTTCTAGAGCGGTGCCAGCGTGATTGAGTGTGATCAACGTGCACGCCTCAACGGTCAGGATGACCAGACATGTCCGGTCAGGATGATAGCAGCGTCTGGTCAGTAGCAGAAAGCTAGGTTTCACCCCCAATGGCTACTTTCTCTATGGGGCTTATAAATAGATCCCCAACCGGCCATTTGTGATGTGAAGAGTTGAGGAAACATATCAAGGGTGTTGATACACCATTTTAGTGATCTCCACTTGCATAGTGCTTAGTGATTCATTAGGTGATTAGCGTAGGTGCTTTGCCAAGTGCTTAGGTTGATTAGACCACCACTTATGCACTTTCTCTAGGTTTAGGCCTAGTGTTTAGTGAGGTTTGCTCCTCTTATCTCTAGGTGCTTGCGCACACCATTGTTGTACATCGGAGGGGCTTGTAGTCTTGCGAGAACACACCAACCGTGTTTGTGGTGTGGCCGCCACCGTGTACCGAAGGGAACAAGGCCCGTGGTAGTTCGGCCGGAAGCTTGATAGTGAAGATGGCGGGGAGTGGTCCGGGAGAGGCTTGCCAGAAGGCACACCAGAGACCCACTTGCACGTGGGGAAGGCTCGGGGCTATCCACGGAGTTACCCTTCTGGGAGCTTGGCCCTTGCGAGGGATTCCTTGCGAGGGGCTCCAATGAGGACTAGGGGGAAGCTTGCGCTTCTCGATACCTCAGTTAAAATACTGGAGTTGTCGATGGGAGTTTGCATATCTCTACCTTACTCTTTAGCTTCTGCATTTCCATTGTTTGCATAACTCCTTTTTGTGGTAGAGATAGCAACACAATAGCAAAACCGTAGTTTCACATTTAGATAGTTTATCGTTGCCTAGGTTTTGCTAAGAATAGAAAAAGTGGCCATAGTTTAGAAGTAGAATTTTAAGTTGCCTAATTCACCCCCCCCTCTTAGGCATCACGGTACTCTATGATCCACAAGCATGGCATCAGATCTAGTCACTTTAGCACCTAAGTACCTAATCTTGTGGATCATCCGCAAAATCATCGGACTCTCTGACAAGAATATTCATGATTTTGTCAAACTATTTAGCTTCGGCTTTACACTCACAAATCATCTGAGTGTAAGCACAGATCATCTTTGAAGACCAACACTTAAAAATTTCACAGATGCTCTCGTGGATCATTCCCATGGACCATCCAAGGATCTGACAGATCATCCGCTAATTCAGTCAACAGAGCAATGATACTACACTACTCACACATGTCATATATACTTATAACCTAATCAAAGAATATCAGTGCATTGCATATCATGTCATTTACTCTTATGCATTTTACTCATGGTGCATCATGCATTCAATAGGTGATGAGGGCTCTGAAGAGATTCAATTGGAGGACACCCAAGTGGTAGACATCATCGACGAACCGCCAGTTGATCAATCACAATGTAGGCCCCTATGCATCCCTTTCCTTGCTAAATGCACAATATGATTATGGTTAAAGTATTGCATTGCTATGTTACTATAAGACTAGATCACCTATGATTCCTATGTTGAGCTTTCATACCTTGAATGATCCTACACCACTCAAATGTTGTTTGTTTACTTTCATGACTCGTATAACTCATGTTTAGCTTGCTAATATGGTAGAAGTCGAGATGATGATGGGTTTTTCATCACTCGTGCGTTATGGGGCATGTTTCTCCACTAAAGCAACATAAATGGGTTATGATCTAAAACTTGACCAAGAGGATGAAAATGATGATGAATGGTCGGTGAGGGGTTGGACCATGGCAAGACGTGTGAGCTCATGGATGGTGTAGCTCGCTAACCGATTAAGGACCATGTATCCATGGTAGTAAGTCATGAACATACTTGTACAAACCACATGTCCTATATGGGTGTGACAAGCCAAGTAACCAATTGCGACTGGTCTACCCGTGGATTCAGCATGAAGGTGACGCTGGGTAGAAGAGATGTCATTACACGGGTACCTATCAAACTGTTCGAGGGCATTCATGGCCAGATTGGGGAATGGTTAAGGCATCAAGATTTCCCTTATGTACCGATGGGTCATATGGGCGATATCCCTTGTCTTTGGTGGGGTTAATGTGTACCCATCTGTAGAGTCTCTTTTATTGAATGCTATAAGTTTTGTACTTCTAGATACATACTAGAGTTGAATTGAAACAAGGACTCATGGAAGATTGAGATCCAAATGCTAGTTGCTCATTTCAATTAAACCATGCTATGCTTGTTAATGCTTAATATATGTTCCACATTTACAATTCTTTAATAAAATGCCTTTATGCAAAACCAAATGCACACCTTGCTACTAATAAAATGCATACTCCCTTGCTTATTATATTAGGTAAGTCCTACAAAGTACAATTGAGTACTCACCCTATGATTATTTGAGTTTTGCAGGTAGTGTTGCACCAGCCTATGGTTTCTTTTATGCTCCCGAGTCCTCCAACCAAGAGTGGTGAAGACACCAAGGTCTCGTAGATGTGTGGATGTGGCAAACCCATGCATTTGTTATCAATAAAACTATGTTGTTAAAGATTTCCGCTACCTCCGATGTTGTTTAGTTGCGTGACTGTACTTTATGTGTGATCAACTAAGTGTGGAACAACCATGGTTGTAAACTTAACATGGTAATGTAATATGACCAAGCTGTGATGTGTGATGTATTCCTTCCTTTGCGTGATCCTAGATGAAGGTCGAACATAGTACATCTTATGGGAGGTGTACCAAGATGGGCAATTAAGTGTATTATCCAACTTAGTAGTCAATGGAGGACTATTGGGTTGGGTACTCATTTAAATAGGAGATGATCCTGACAGTGACCTATAGGTCCATGACTAAGCACTAGCCCGGCTAGCGGAGATCCCCTCAACCACCGCCCATGATGGTGGAGCCCTCATTGACATTGATATTGCATCAACACCTACTTTGGGCCAAATCTAAGGCCTGAGGAGAGCCGACACACATACTACACACTGGCGAACACCTTTTCCCAGCTTTGGCTAGAAGCACCTCAACCCTAGAAAATGAACTATGGAATTAACTGGTTGCCCTCCCCTTTGGCCTAAACACCAAATTCGATTGTTAATATGTCAGAAATAAAGGAGAACTTGCACTTCTTACATGCATATTTAGTTTCATATAATCTATTTCCACTTGTACTTGGAGTCATTTGGTTATAGGTACATTAACACAAAAACATAATGAATATCTATGCAAATGGTGAGAAAGTTCAACTTCGATCACATAACAATTTCCGCAAAGGTACATACATTGACCTAAAGGCCAAAACAATGCATAACTAGCCTAAACTCAAAAGGTGCATCGAGTTCTGCAGCCATAACTCACAAAAAGGCCAACCCACCAAAGTTAGGTCCGAAAGGAGCGAGTCTAGGTTCAGCCAAACCTAGGTCCCCTAGTGGTTTGCTCAAAACTCTGGGCCTCCTCTCAAGCCTAGCTTTTGCATGAATCAAGGAACCAAAATTGGGATGGCATCTGAGCCGTCAGATCTACCTACCCTCCATGCAATGGTTTGGCTGAAACCTAGGGGAGGGCGGTTTGGCCGATCCCCTAGGGATTCATCCTAGTAGGATCTTCAGCACACCACCTCCAAGGGTCTTTGGAACCTGTAAAAGGGGGCAAACCCCTCGGTTGAGACACACTTGTATCCATTAACTCTAGGTTCTAGTGGAGATAGGCTTAGTGAGCAAGTCTTCAACACTGAGTAGTCTTGGTGAGTTATGCTCTAGAGTATGCTAGGTCTCCATTATAAGTCCTTTATCTAGATCAAATGGCAAATTCATCTTTTGCTTTATTTCAATCATAGTCCACATGATAGTAGGGTTATGCAAGTTATGTGCTCACCTTCTAATATAATCTCCTTATCATGTTGGTTATATAGTTCATATATATGGGCTTTGTCAAGCATGGCTAGGCTATTCAATCCATGCTATGACATCGGTTTGGCATACCTTTGGTTTTCTCTAATTCTTGCCGTGAGAGTGGGAGTAGTGTTTGTTAGTGTTATCACAGTGCTTAGACTAGTGAACATCATCGAATGGGTGCATACTGCATAGGTTGTAGATGTAGGCAAGAGGTGGTGATAGCTCTACCCGTTCTTTGTTGTCTTCCATGTTCAGGTATGGCGTAGGAAACTGGTAAGACATCGCTATGCCCTAGATACCACTAGAGGGGAGGTCGATACCTGCTGGCATGCCTGGGGATGTGGTACTAAGTCATAACCAAGTATCTTGCTATGTACATATGTATGTGCTATAGAAGCTTAGCATAAATATTTCACAAGAGTTTTAACTTTCTTTTGTTAATCTCCATAGCATAGTGATATTCTTTGCAGCGAGTAAGAATCTGCGTGTCACACTACCTTATCATATTATTTACCCCTATCTATAATTTGGTGCCTAATTATGATATGATCATAAGTATGTTTTTTGTCACTACTTTATGCCAATACTGTCCCACTAGAAATATAAATAACGATACCTAGAATAATCTCAATGAAATTCTACAGTAGTATCTGTGCACTTGCGGATTTATCTATAAAAGTAAATAACACCAATATTAAACCTTTGTGGTGGGACCTGCGTAGTGAATGCGCACTCGCTCTCCCAATAGCGTGTTCTTTGGCATGGTGGACCATTGTCGATCGAATATCATCGGCAGTCCTCTGAGGGGTATCCCACAAAGGTAGATTGATCGGGTCAGAGAAGCATGTGATCAAGAACAAGAAGGCAACAGAGACACACGAGTTAGACTGGTTCAGGCCATCAAGTATGATGTAATACCCTACTCTGTGGTCTGTTGGTTTGTATTAGCTATCGTATGATATTGCGTGAGTTTGGAGGGGTCCCTGCCGCCTTATATAGTCCAGGGGTAGGGTTACAAGTCGGTTAGATTTGAGAGATAACCGGAAAGTAATAACAGATTACAGGAATCTTGGGATCATACGTATCCTAATAGATCTTATAGCATCTTTAGGATATCTTCTCGGTGTCTTGCGGGAGGCACCGAGCAGAGTCGTGCCCCGCAAGCCTTCGTCTTGTGGGCTGGGCCGCCCCTGGGGGCACAACCCATGTGGTCTTCCATGGGTATCCGGGTCATACCCCACATAGCTAGTCCCTGAGCGCCTTGTACCCATTGTGCAATGCCGTCTTGAGCTTGTCCGAGCAGGTGCGAACAAAGCCGAGAGTCAAACTCATGGTCCGACCACAATGATGAGTTGCCGAGCAGTTGTGAGCAGTTGCCGAATAGCATGAACCATCGCCGAGCAGCATGAACCATAGTCGAGCAGTATAACCCAAGTATGGCTTACCATAAGGGTGTAAGGAGCTCACGTTCATAATTAAAAAATTTCTTTGCAGTTGACCAAGTGTGCCCACTTAGAGTCCGACCATGAGAAAAGGAGATAGTCTTCTTCAGGTTCAAGAGGCACGAAGTCTTCTAGAATAAAGCAAACACATTCACCGCAAGGTGAAGTGTGCCCACTTAGTCCCCAAGTCTAACAGTAGATGACGTAGTCATGTGATGCCAGGGTCCAAAGTAGAAGAAAAATAGAAGACCAGCCGAGCAGGTAGCCAGTCCCCGGGCGTAGCCCCGAAAAGCACATTCACCACAAAGGTGAAGTGTGCCCACTTAGTCCCCAAGCCTGACAGTAGGTGACATGGTCACATGGTGCCAGGGTCAGAAACAACAGTCAACTTGGAGAAAATAAAATCATGGAGAAACACCGGAGTAATGGCTGTACAGTAGTAATTACTGAGCCATAACGGTTGGCAGAGATGTTGGCGAATATTCAGCGAGGCATAACAAATTGCGGAGATAAATCAGCGATATGGGCCGGGGTTGCGCGAAGGCCCAGGTAACGGCCGACCTTTAGTTGCGGGGAATTCAGAGAAACACAAATCGTGGGAATGGTTTCCCAAAAACCCTCGAATGCGAAAAGGTTGGGGGAGTGCTTTATAACTGCGCCGCCGCACCCCGCGCTCATACCTTTGCCCCTTTGCCATTTCATCTTCCTCCTCCGCCATCGCATTTCTAGATTCACATCTACTCCTGCTTCTGTCGCCAAACCCTAACCAGTTATGAGAGATGACGCCGAAGAAGGGAGGTGCGAAACCGAAGAAGACGAGCCCCCAGAAGGGGAGCACCGAAATCCGGCATGACGAAGAGTGGGTGCCATCGTGAACGAGAGAGGTGGTGCTCAATAGATTAGTGGAGGCGGGCATTCTGCCTGACCGCGTCACCGCCGGATGGCGGCCGACCCTTGGTGAGCCCTTCCCTATGCCTCATATCGACGAAGTGGTGGTATTTGAGGACTATTTCTAGCCTTGGTTGGGATTCCCTATTCATCCATTCCTGAGGGATCTGTTGGAGCTTTCGGTGGTTAGTCTGTGCAACCTCCACCCAAAGGCGTATCTCGGAATCCTTCCACACTTCAATCTCTTTCGTCACCTGTTCTGGCTAAAGAAGAGAGGCGGTGGTGGTTCCAAGGTGGTCGGCAGAGTGTATCTTCCGCTGCGTGATGGAATGGTGGGAGATTACCTTACGGTTCCGCTAAGCACATCACTGAAGGGGTGGAACACCAGGTGGTTCTACATGAAGCAGAGCCACCCTATAGTCCGCTGCAACGCCGACCACATACCGGAGAGCCAGAAGGGTAGGTCAGAGATGCCAAGCAGCGCTGATATGGAGCAAGTGAGGGAGCTCCTTGGCTTAATAAAGGGCGTGAAGACCAATGGTGGATTAGTGGCGGCAAGCTTTATAGTGCGCCGTATCCAGCCCTACAAGGAGAGGGCCCACCCCGCCTTTGAGTTCAAGGCGGGCCGCAGAGCTATTCCCTCCACTTGCCTCATTCAACTTGCCAGGGCAGACGAAATCCTTTCACTGCAAAAATCTACCTTCTCAGGTAAATATCTCAGCTATGTGTTCCTAATGCTTTTTTATCTTTTGTCACTGCCGAGCAGTTGACTGATTTACTCATGCAAAGATCCATTTGTAGGAAAGAGCGGTGTACTTCTCGGGCGTGCCGAGGAGCGATTGGCCGAAGGGAGTAGACGCCTAGCCATCGTCGCAGCCTAAGGAGGAAACCGTCAGCATCTCATCAGAGAGTCCATCCCCGGTGTCGGAGAGAATTTGGGGGAAGAGGGCAGTGGCAGATGAGCTAGCCCAAAAGAAGAGAAAGATGGTGAGTGCCACTCCCCTCAAGGCGGGCAGCATCTTGCTTGGTGGTGACCAGACCACTCAAACACGAAGGACCACGGTGTTCGAGTGGTAGGATGATGACGAAGTTTCGGTGGCTCCTCCACCGAGCATGAAGGAGCCTCCACATAGCACGCGCATGGAGGAACAAACGATAGGAGGGGAGGAAGTTCCCCAACAACGGGCGACGAAAGTCCCCTAGTAGTAGGCAAGGGGAGCCTCGGAGGGGTGGGCAGAGGAAAGGGCGATGGTAGAGACCACGGGACCTCCACCCCAAGACGCAGGCGTCGACCCCAAGGCCACGGCTGGGGGCTTAGGCAGGCATCGCCGGTTCAAGAAATTGTACTAGCAGACCAAACCATATGTATCCTTGTCTTGGAGTTACTTTGCCATTGTTCCTTAGCTTTTTTGGCAACTGACGAGCTGAACTGATGCAGTGCAAGGCATGTGGAGGATCCAACCCCGCCCATCCAGACTGTCGAGCAACCAAAGGCTAGTCCCGGATCGGAGGAGGTGGTGGTAGAACCCATTCCAAAGTCCTCGAGTGCTTGGCGGTCTGTGGAGGAGTCAGCTGCTGCTACTGGTGAACTTGGTGGCGGTGAACAGTTGGTGCTAACGATGGATGGGTCGGCGATGGTGCCCTGGGCAACGGTGGAAGCCGCCGGGTCTTCAGCGGCGAATGCGGGAGATGTCGATGCCGCACCTGAGTCTGGGGTGGCAAGGCCGGTCACGCCCGAGGAACGGACGGTGGCCCCCAAGGCATCATAGAGCATGGTCGGACCCGCTGTATAGCCATGGAACCCCCCGGTGGTGCCTCTAGCCGCAGCGGAGGAGGACGAGGTGGAAGAGATTGAACGTGAGGAGTCTCGACCATAGGCCATCCGAATCCTCCGCAAATGCGGCGATGAGGTGGTGGTTGTCGAGGAGGAGGACACCACCAGGGAGATGAGGAGACTGAAGTCCGCCCTTGCCAGAGTGATGAGGCAAATCGAGGTTAGTATTGCTTATGGGATCCTCATCTTTAATGTTGGAGATCGGAGTTCATCGTTGCCACTGTGCGCTTGTAGGGGATAACTCAGACTACCGAGCAGCGCCACTAGCAGATCAAAAGGATGGAACCTCTCACTGAGGAAAATGAAAAACTCAAGGAGGCGATGAACCTTATGGAGAAAAACATCAAGAGGGCCTAGCGTGAGCGAGACCTTGCTGAGTCCAATGCGCGGGACCTGGAGTAGCAGAAGGGCATCCTATCCGAGCAGCTGGTGGCTATGTACGAACAGCTACGTGGCAAGTCCGAGCAGCTGGCGAGTGCTTCCACACAACTAGAGCAGAAGTCTGAGCAGCTCAGGAGTGTATCCGAGCAGAAAGCAGGTATGGTATATCGGCAAATGTGCTTTGCATTGCTGAATAGCTATATCTTTGGTGATGACTGTTGTGCTTGCAGAGCAAGATGTAGAGCTTGGCCAGCTATGCCAAGCCATCGAACAACTTCGAGAGGAGAAGACGAAGGAAACTGGGTGGGCAGACAAACTGACTGAGGAGCTGAACGGTGAGTACTTCCTGGTCGGAGGTACTACTGAAGTAGTTTCCTTGCTTGATGGAACCTTGTAATGCTTGCAGGCTACCATCGGAGGGTCAAGGCATAGTTTGATGTGCTGGTGAAGGAGGCTAGAACCAATGGGAGAAGTTCAATGCCGTAGTCACCGAAGTTAGACCGGTGCTCGACTGTGTTGACCTGGAGGCGGCTCCTCAGCCCGACGGCAGGTCGCCGCATTCAGACACTATTATCTAGAGGTGCAAGGCGGCGTGGGAGAGCTTCAAGAGCTTCAACCGCGACGCCATTGTTACTGCCATTATTCATGCCCTTGCGGTGGTTTGGTCCCACTATCAATCCGTTGACCTTCAGGCAATAGGGGCCAAATTCACCGAAGGGATGGGTGAAGCAGAGACCCAGCAACTGGAGGATGAGGTGGAGGACACGGCGAAACAGCTGGCCGGTGACATAGACCTATTCGGCGAGACAGACGACGATGGTGGAGCGCGGTGATCTGCTCGGAGAGTATTATCTGTAACATCTAGAGAGGATAGTTAGAGCGCGCGAGAGCGCACAAAACATTTATGTATTTGTATAAATGTTATAAAGTGCATGTTTATGCGGCTTGTTGGTATTTGTGGTGAAAAATTATTGTAGTGATAACCCTAGCGCAATTATACGTAGTATAAGTAGTGTCTGAGAAGTTAGTTCATTACTGAGTTCTTTGGCCTTAGCTAGCCCATAGTCCATAACGTCGAGCACGGAGCCCGTGCACGTGTAGGAGAAACAGGCGTCAGCAAGGAACCACAGCCAACCACCCATAACGCAGAGCATGGAGCCCGTAGCACGTGTAGGGAGAGATCGGAGACTGAGTCTTCTCCATAGAGCGCACAGCGGAACGTGTGCTACTCGACAGTTGGCAAAATAACTTGGAGATAAATGTATTATAAGTGGTGTCCGAGTAGTTAATTCTTTATTGAGCTCTCGGTCTTGGCTAGCCCATAGTCCATAACGTCGAGCGCGGAGCCTATGCACATGTAGTAGGAACAGGCGTGACCAAGGAACCATAGCCAACCACCCATAACACAGAGCGCGGAGCCCGTAGCACATGTAGGGAGAGATCGGAGACTGGGTCTTTTCCATAGAGAACAGAACAGAACGTGTGCTGCTCACTGATCGGCGAAATATCCTGGAGATTTGGAGAAAAGTGCTCGGCGATTTGGAGAAACCTGTTTGGCGTAATACGATGGCGATTTGGACAAACATTTTCGGTGATTTGGAGAAACATTTTCGGCGATTTGGAGAAAACTGTTTGGCGAAATACGATGGCGATTTCGTATTGGAGTTTGTTATGGAGTAACTTAGAGCTTGGCGACCGTAACGGAGACAAATTATGGAGACCAAAACTTTATTCATCATAAAGTGGAGAGTACATATCTGGAGTGTTTCAAGGATAGAAATGTATGAGGTGCTCGATGTGCCATGAGTTGGGGACATCAATTCCATCTAAATCACATAGG
Organism: Miscanthus lutarioriparius; assembly: GCA_904845875.1. NCBI lineage: Eukaryota > Viridiplantae > Streptophyta > Magnoliopsida > Poales > Poaceae > Miscanthus > Miscanthus lutarioriparius. Next base: position 41,896,256 of record CAJGYO010000009.1, read on the forward strand.
CGATAAGACCCTAGTCGGGTAACCTCTTTGCCAATGTGAAGCCCTTCCCAGGGGGAGGAGAGCTTGTGCATCCCTTTGGTTTTTTGTTTTCTGCGGAGAACGAGGTCACCGACAGCAAATGAATGACCTTTGATGTTGCGGTTGTAGTACCTCCGCAAGCCTTCTAGATACTTGGCTTTGTGGACGCAAGTGATTAGGCATTCTTCCACGGCCCTGTCGATGTCCTCTGTCCGAACAGCGATGGCTTGCCCTTCATCATAATTTTCCACCATAGATGCTCGGAAGGCAATATTCACTGGTAGTATGGCTTCTGAGTCGTAGACCAAGAAATATGGAGACACACCGGTGCTGCGACTAGCTTGAGTGTGCAGTCCCTAGACCACAGCTAGTAGCTCCTTGAGCCATCTGCCCGGATGCTTTTCTTTTTTCTGATATAGCCTCTTTTTGAGGGCATCAAGGATCATGCTGTTCGCCCGTTCGACCTGGCCGTTGGCTCTAGGATGGGCAACGGAGACGTACTTAACGGAGATGCACCAGTCTTCGCAGAAGTCCCAAATGTGATGGCTAGTAAACGTAGTTCTGAGGTCGGTGATGATGCTGTTCGGGAGACCAAATCTGTGGATGATATCTTCGAAGAGCTCGACTGCTTTCTTTGTAGTAGCCGAGACGAGCGGTTTATACTCGATCCACTTGGAGAACTTGTCGATGGCGACGTATACATACCGGAAACCATCTAGCGCTGGCTTGAAAGGCCCAGTCATATCTAGTCCCCAACATGCGAAGGGCCAGGAGGCTGGGATGGTCAACAGCTCTTGTGCCGGCATGTGTATTTGCTTGGCGAAAAATTGGCATCCTTCATAACGTCGGACGAGGTCTTCTGCATCGGAGATGGCCGTGGGCCAGTAAAAACTAGCTCAGAAAGCTTTGCCGACCAGGGTTCTCGAGGCTGCGTGGTTGCCATAGGAACCAAAGTGAATTTCGAGAAGTAGCTTCACTCCTTCTCTTGGGTGATGCATTTTTGCAGTATCCCTTCCTTGACACTTTTCCTCATCAAGTTGCCGTCTACCAACACGTAATGCTTGCTTCGACGGATTAGGCATTTGGTTTTAGTCTTATCGGCGGGTACTTTGGCGCTAGAGAGGTACTTGATGAACTGTTCCCTCCAATTGGCGGCTGGCAATGGTACAGTAAGTACCAGCTGCTCGGCGGGGGAAACTTCCTGAATTTCCTTATCTTCCTTAATGGACAGCGCCAGAAGATCTTGAATGAAGACCCCCGGTGGAATCATGGCATGAGAGGAGCCTAGCTTGGATAGGTGGTCGGCGAGCTGATTTTGATTTCGTACCACGTGGTGGTACTCGATACCGTAGAATTTCCCTTCAAGCTTCCTGATTTCAGCGCAATATGCATCCATCTTCTCACTGGAGCATGACCAGTCTTGATTGAGCTGGTTGATGACCAACGTGGAGTCCCTGTATACCATGATGTATTTAACGCCGAGCTCAACGACTATATGGAGTCCGTGGAGACATGCTTCATATTCGGCGGCATTGTTGGAGGCCATAAAATGCATCCGGAGAACGTATCGGAGCTTATCCTTGGTCAGCGTAATGAACAGAATGCCCGCACCAGCACCGTTGATGTTGAGAGCGCCGTCAAAGTACATCACCCAGTGCTCGGGGCAAGTAGCGGCGATGGGCTCTTGAATCTCAGTCCACTCAGCGACGAAATCAGCAAGCGCCTGAGACTTGATGGTAGGCCTGCTTCTGAATTCGATGGGGTAAGTGCCGAGCTCGATAGCCCACTTGATGATATGGCCGTTGGCCTCTTTGTTGTGGAGAATGTCCCCCAGAGGGAACTCGGTGACCATGGCAATCTTGTAATACTCGAAGTAGTGGCGGAGCTTGCGTGACGTAATTAGGACGGCATGTAGCTGCTTCTGAACCTGAGGATAACGAGTCTTGGGCTCATTGAGAACCTCGCTGATGAAGTATACTGGATGTTGCACCTTATAGGTGTGTCCGGCCTCCTCATGTTCGACCACAATGGCGGTGCTGACGATGCGAGAAGTAGCGGCGATGTAGATTAGGAGAGTTTCATCTGGCCATGGCGCCGTCATGATCGGAGGCTTTGTTAGGAACAACTTGAGCTGCTCGAAAGCTATGTCCGCCTCCTCCGACCAGAAAAAGCGCTCGGAGGCCTTGAGGAGTTTGAAGAACAGTAGCCCTTTTTCGCCCAGGTGCGATATGAAGCAGCTTAAAGCAGCCATGCAGCCTATAAGCTTTTGTATATCCTTGACGCATGTTGGCCGTTTCATGTTGGTGATGGCGGATACCTTATCGGGGTTGGGCTCGATGCCACGTGCATTTGATGTAGCCCAGGAGTATAATAGATGGAACTCCAAAGATGCACTTTGAAGGGTTCAGCTTCCATCGGTACCTTTTTAGGTTGGCGAACATTTCCTCGAGGTCGGCGATAAGATTATCGGCGGTCTTAGACTTGATGACCACATCATCGATGTAAGCTTCGACATTGCGGCCGATCTGTTGATCGAGGCACATCTGGATGGCCATTTGATAAGTTGCCCCGGTGTTCTTGAGTCTAAAGGACATGGTGGTGTAGAAGTACACATCGAAGGGCGTGATGAACGACGTCTTGATCTGGTCTTCTTCCTTGAGGGAGATCTGGTGATAGCCAGAGTAACAATCGAGGAAGGAGAGCAGTTTGCAGCCGGTGATGGAGTCTACAACCTCATCTATCCGAGGCAGACTGAAGGGGTCTTTAGGGTAGTGTTTGTTAAGATTAGTGTAATCAACACACATTCTCTATTCTTTATTCTTTTTTTGAACGAGAATAGGGTTTGCTAACCACTCAGGATGATACACTTCTTTTATGAATCTGGACGCTAGGAGCTGTTTTATTTCTACCCTAATAGCCTCCATATCTAGCGTGAATTGGTGGAGTTTCTGCTTGATCGGTTTGGCAGTCAGTGAGACATGCAAGGAGTGCTCGATCTTCTCCCGTGGTACCCCTGGTATGTCTGCAGGTTTCCAGGCAAACATGTCGGTGTTGGCACATAGGAAGGAGACGAGCGCACTTTCCTATTTGGGGTCGAGGTGAGCCCCAATCTTCACGGTCTTGGAGGGGTCGTCGAGGCCAAGGCCAACCTCCTTGGTTTCCTTGGACTTGGTGGAGGCACGAGGAGGCTCCAGCGATGGGATCTCTAGGTCGTCGGTGACCACACTAGCCATCTGGATGGACAGGTCGGTGGCTTTGGCGAGCGCGAGACTCTCTATCTCGTAGGCGTAGGTGATGGAGAGGTTGGCCCGCAAGGACAGGACTCCTACTAGCGAAGGCATCTTCAACACCAGATAAGCGTCGTGTGGTACAACCATGAACTTGGCCAGAGCTTGCTAACCAAGTATGGCGTGGTAGGCGGTGTTGAAGTCGGTGACATAAAAATTGATGTGCTCGATGTGGTAGTTGCCTACCGTGCTGAACTATACTAGTAGGGTGATCTCTCCAAGTGGTTTGGATGCCCTGCCAGGTACCATACCCCAGAAGGAGGGTTCTGAAGGTGTGAGATCTGCTATCCCGAGGCCCAACTCCTTTAAGGCTCCGGCGAAGAGGAGATTCAGAGTGTTCCCACCGTCGACGAGCACTTTTCTGAAAAGCACTTTCTGGACAGTTGCGTCGAGGATGAGGGGCAAACGCCCTATGTAGGGGATGTCCACCCACTGGTTGGCCCTGCTGAAGGTGATTGGGATCTCGGACCATGGGCGATAGCTAGGGTTGGTGGTGCCATCTTCCGTAGTGACGGCGAGCACCCGCTAGGAGGTGAGATCCCATTCTCTTCTGCTCTCGGTGGAGGCGAGGCCCTCGAAGATGGTGGCGACCACCTTGTCGTGGTCCTAGAAGGCATTATTATTGCCCCCAGGTGGTCGGCGGCCTCCAGCTCCATCATTGGTGTCGTTGTCCAGCTTCTTGTCCTAAAACTCCTTAGCCAAGCCGAGGCAGTCCTTCATCTTATGTCTGGCGTTCTTGTGGAGAGGACACGGGCTGTCGAGGATCTTCTTGCATTGCTCGTTGTAGTTGCACTTGGCGCGAGGTTCATTGACGGCGGTGACAATGTGGTCTAGCTGGTGGCGGTGATTTTGACCAGACTTGGGTCCTTCTGGCCGATCATGGCCACTGTCACGATGATAACTGCGGTCATCGTAACGGCGGTCGTTGTGGCATCGGTCGTCGGGGCGATCGTCATATCGGCGTGTTGGGCGATGAGTGCCTACATCCTCGTTGAAGCGCACCTCAGCTTCCTCGGCGTTGGTGTACTGGTTAGCGGTCGTGATCATCTCGCCAATCCCTATGGGTGGCTTGCGGTTGAACTTAGAGCGAAGCTCACGGTGATGGAGTCCTCTGATGAAGGCGGTGATGACCTCCACTTCTGTGATGTTGGGAATAGAATTCCTCATCTCAGAAAAGCGTCTGATGTAGCTTGTGGAGGAGCTCGGATGGCTTCTGGTTGATGCGGTTGAGATCATGCTTGGTGCCCGGCCGAGTACACATAGCCATATAATTGTCGGTGAAGACTTTTTTCAGCCCTTCCCAGGATCCGATGGAGTCCGGGGCAAGGATCGTGAACTAGTTCATGGCGGTTTGCGTGTACATGACGGGAAGATAGTTCGCCATGACACTGGTGTCTCCTCCAGCGGTGCGAACAGCAGTGGCGTAAGCCTATAGCCACTATGTTGGGTTCATCCTTCCTTTATAGGGCTCGACCCCTGTGATTTTAAAACCACGGGGCCACTGAAGTGTTCAGAGCGCCCTCATGAATGCTGGGGGGCCCTCGGGGTTGGCGGCACCATCATCTGCAGCATTGCCGACGTTGAGCGGCTCGAGAGCTAAGTCCAGGTTACCGTACTCTTGCTCATACTCCTGGAGGCTTCATACTTCTACTTCATGGCGACCAAAGCGGCATTCGTCGATACGTCATCGTGCATCTTGGAGATTGTTGAGGTGCACTCAGACGTCCTGGTCGACCTCCTGGTCATGTTGGCGGTGATATTCAATGCGGTTGCCCCTAGCTCCATCCTGGAGGAGTTGCCTGTCATCACGGTGCTAGTCAGTGAAGCGACTTTGGCGGCGATCGGTTCTTGTCGCGGCTGATCGGCGAACCGAGGTTGTGGAGTATGAAGGTCTCTAATCTTGGCAAATCTCATTGACCTGAAAGTGTGCCGCTTGAAGCATGGCGGCGACCTTGGCGACCTCCAGTGTTTGCGGGAGCCGGGCGAGCTCATTGGTGGCCACTACGAGATTGGCGCTTGGGGTCTTATAGATGTTGTGGCCATCAACGCGGACAAACTCGTCATCGAGGTTGCGTTGGAGTGGCCTTCATTGCGAGTCAAGTTGTTGCTTGGCCATCACGAGAGCAATCTTGTTTGCGTGGCGCTATACATGGTTGACGTTTCGGTTCTCGCGGGCGGCGCGCTCCTCCTCGGTTTCACCGTTCCGAGGGGGGCTATCGACGCTGACATTGAAGATTGTGCTGCCATGGAATGGAGGGGGAAGAAGTAGTTTGGTGGTCGTTTCGACGATGGTCTCCATAGAGCCCTAGGACTCATAGTCTGAATTCTCCTCTAGGGTGGTCTGGAGGGATGCTCCGGAGCGTCAGCCGATGTGGAGCATGTTGACAGCCGGGGGAGGCTGGTCGGCGAGAGGATGGACATCTCCAACCTGGTCGGCGAATATGCCCCTTAGGGCATCTTGGTAAGCGGCAGCGGCGTTAGTGAACCTGAAGGGTAGGGCCATAGCCCCTGGAGTTTCCCCTAGCAGCCTACAATAGATCTAGATCGAAGGGTGGTTGGTGCTGAACTAGAGTGTCCAAAGCCAATTCAGCGATGGAGAGGCAATCGGCGAGCTTTAGACCAACCTAATCGATAGATGCAATCAGATCATCATTATTGATCTGCCTCCTCTGGTAGCGAGGAAGCGGGTGGCGAGTTGTCGATGAAGGCGACTCGGAGGTGGCTCTGAGATCGGATCTGTAGTCGTAGGTGCGGGGGTGATCGGCGCGAATGGATCTGCACCGGCTCGAGGATCTCTCCGACTCTGTCAGCGTTGATGATCCATGAGACCGATCCAACCGTGAAGACCTGGCCGGGCTGCGGGAGGGACGAAGAGCCTGCGGAAAAAGCCATCTTGTTCAACAAGGAAACAGCACGTAGACCCCTACCTGGAGCGCCAACTATCGATAGAATATCGTCGCAGTCCTCCGAGGGGTATCCCACGAAGGTAGATTGATCGGCAGAGAAGCGTGTGATCAAGAACAAGAAGGCAATAGAGACACACGAGTTAGATAGGTTCAGGCCGTCAGTATGACGTAATACCCTACTCCTGTGGTCTGTTGGTTTGTATTAGCTATCGTATGATATTGCGTGAGTTTGGAGGGGGTCCCTGCCTGCCTTGTATAGTCCGGGGGGTAGGGTTACAAGTCGGTTAGATCTGAGAGATAACCAGAAAGTAATAACAGATTCTAGGAATCTTGGGATCATACGTATCCTAAAAGATCTCATAGCATCTTCAGGATATCTTCCTGGTGTCTTGCGGGAGGCGCCGAGCAGAGTCGTGCCCCTCAAGGCTTCATCTTGTGGGCTAGGCCGCCCCTGGGGGCACAACCCATGTGGTCTACCGTGGGTATCTAGGGTTGTACCCCCCACAACCATGCTCGAATCTCCATTCATGGTCTCTGAGAGGACCTTTCTACGTCATGTTTTGAACTCTGAGAATGGAGGCACAAGAAGGTACCACCCCTCATGCTAACGGAACAAGATGGACATCCTTGGGAACTCATAAGTCTAAACTGGAGATGGAAGCATGCATGCCCCAATCTATCAGACTCTCCTACTAGTTCAACAATCCCTCGCACACTCAGGGGCGGTGGGAGGGGGGCTCAACCACATCAGAGGGCTTGATAGCCCAATTCACAGTGCACCGAGCCTTAGAATGTACCGGATCTACCCAAAGGAGAGGAATCTAAAAGACACCTCTCACTCCCGAGCTACAATGCGAGGACCTCAAGTGCCCCTCCTAGCACTTGTAGCATGATGTGAGTGGTGAGGGGAGCAAGACAAAGGGGCACTAAGTATGCCCCCGAGACTGCAGGGGACATAAAAAGGTGCAGCAACACCAAAAGGTTAGAACCAATTCACAAAGTCCAATGTGCCCACATGCAAGACTAGATCCTCTACAATAACTTCCAACATGGGAGCCATCTAAGGCTATGGAGGATTTCTTGTGGAGCCGTGGACTCCAATCACACATGTAGTTGTCGCAAAAATGACATTTTTTGATGATGTTCTGACGTGGTGGCGAGAATTGCATACATTACACATCTGTGAGGTGAAGAGCCTTGCTGGACATTGAATGATATGAAAGAGGTATTACAGAGCCAATTTGGTTATGGCACAAAATTGCAAATCACCAAGTCAGTTGTGTGTTTATCATGGATTGACAGTATCATTGGAGATGATTAGCTTCCTATTCCTAACTGGCAAACAATTGGTGTTTATTATTATGAGAAGAAGTTGGGTTCTAGTGCTCAATATAGCAAGCCTATGAATGCTAAAAAAAATTCATCTCCTAAGACATATGATAAGAAAGCTACCAATCCAAATAGTTATGAGAGGAAACGTGCTACTATGAAAGAAAAGAATGATCATATTAAAGAAGTTGATAGTTTCAATACAATGAACGCAAATGCTTTGAAAGAAGACTTCCCGTTGTTGCTGCAAGCCAAAGTGCCCAAGCTGATCACCATACATGGGAGTGCTGACCTTTCATTAGCATGCAGGCCGCAGACTAGTGCTTCTTCTTATGATACTCTTTGTGACTCCCCAATTGATTCTTGTGAACACATCACTACTGGAAACTCGCTTTTTTCTGTGTGTGCGAAAACGCACAGAAAAATACGAATACCGTTAGAAAAATATTTTTCTGACGGTGTACCCACAGAAGTATGACGACAGAAAAATTCTATTGTTCTGTGCATTCACCGTCAGAAACAATTTTTCTGTGGGTGTTACACGCACAGAAAAATTGCGTTAACCCAGATTAAAGGTAAATATTGTGTGCGTTAATCCTCACAGAAAAAAGGCAAAGCCCGACAGAAAATGATTTTTCTGTGGGTGTTAAACGCACAGAAAAATTGCGTTAGGCCAGGTTAAATTTAAATGTTGTGTGCGTTGAGCCGCACATAAAAAAGAAAAGCCCGACAGAAAAATAATTTTTCTGTCGATTTTATTTTTCTGTCGGTCTCGTTTAACGCACAGAAAAATAACAGACCACCGACAGAAAAAAAAACCCATAACCATGCAACAAATTGGATACAATAATTATATACAAAGAGAACAGTAGCAACAACATATTAAATATGAACTGTCCATACTGTAATTTTATCACAACATAATAGATAGCATACATATAAAGATCCAAATGTTCAGCACATTCATTAATGGCATCCGGGCTACATATAGATGATGTCCAAATGGTCCGGCATCGATACATTCAAAAGCAGTACCATCTCATCTCAACAGTTCAAGTCTCGATCAAGATGAGTAAAGTACCAGCATGCATCATTGAGTCATATTATAGCTAAAACTAAAGCTAACAGATTAGAGCCACTACTAGTTAATGTGCAAAAGCACAACTCTACAAAAGAAGAAACCACCATCACATCCATGTTTTGAGTTGTCCTTTTCACGATTTTCTCGTTGCAGCCTTCCCCTGCTGTTTTTTCGGGTAAAAAAAACAAATCATGGCTAGGAGCTAGGATATGGATGTTACTCAGGTCACCTCACCCAATGCTTCAAGCTAGACTTTTTTAGTGAGAATCAATCACAAGAACCAGATAAAGTTTCTAGATTGGCATAGACAATTCAGCCCATTTGGTTATAAGTCCTCAAGGCTTTGGTAGTGAAACAATTCATTAAACAAGAGTAGACTGAAAACCACTCAATGAAGTAGCTCGCTTCAGTATTAATTTTCAAGGAAAAATAACTCTCAAAAAACTGGTCAGATACATCTAGACAAACCTGTATAGCTTCAAGATTCTGTTTCCCTTGAGTGTAAAGTAACTTCAAGCGTGATGCATGAATCCTGTAAACAGGGTCGACTGCATTTGGATTCAGCATCATGGCTTTGTTGTAGTATGAAAATGCCTTAGAAAAGGAATGCCCCAGTTTCTCACACAGTTTCCCAAGGTAAAAGAGAGCAAGTTAAACATGTTATTGTGAAAGCACGACTTACCAGCAACTCGTCATAATTCAGCATTTTTAGATCCGTTCAATAATAGTTGTTGATCTGTGTCTTAACTATATGATTTATCTTCAAATTCATGCTTATCGCCTTGTAAACTTCTAAGAAAATACAGACCACATCTCTAAACAATTTTCCCTCTCATTTTTCAATAAGTATTCAGTTATCAACTTATGATAAATTAGAATTCCATCTGTTCCTACATTTTATATGAATACATTTAAGAATTCATATGCGTGTAGCTAATATGCTACGTTTTGATATACATACACATATTATTCTGCCAACTATGTCTAGCCTATAAATTGAAAATTAAGTACTTGGTTTTATCCCATTGCCACATTCAGTTCTGACATCAAGCAACTTTATTTTCATATTTTATTTTCTTCCAGCAATGTACTTTGTCTTTGCTTTAATAACTATTTCTTTGTAAAACAGTGTTTTGCTGCGGTTATTATGCGGATAAGAGAACAAAAAACTACAGCATTGATATTTGCATCAGGGAAAATGGTAAGTTTAACTTCTCTATCAGTGATGTTGTGCATGTTCTTTTTAAGTACTTCCTCTGTCCCTAAAAGAAAGCGATTTTTACAAAATTTTAGATAGTCATATTCCAGGACATCTATTAAGCATAGATAGTCATAATTGAACGGATTGAGTAAAGCAATTTTTATAATATATTACTTTACTAGTAAACTAAATCAGGAACAATACATCATCTTTTACACTAGAGTACAGGATTAAAGTACATCACCTTACACTTGGGGTTAGATCAGATCCGTTCCTGTGCGCCGCCGGCGGATCTGGCGCAGGGAGGTCGCGTGCAAGTGCATCGACGGCAAATCTGGCACAAGCCTCGACGGCGCGTGGGCACGGGAAGCGAAGCGCAGGACGGAGGCCGTGGCTGGAAGGCGATGTCCGTCGGCGGGCTAGGGTGGCGGCCGGCGGCGCACAGGAGGGGCCACGCTGAGAGGACCAGCCGCGGAGAGGTGAACCTGGGGCGGCGCCACGTGAGGGGCCACGCCGAGAGGGCCAGCCGCGGAGAGGTGAACCTGGGGCGGCGCTACGGGAGGGGCCGCGCTGAGAGGGCCGGCCGCGAAGAGACAGATCTAGGGGCGGCGCGGCCGACGCAATGACGGAGGGAGACCAGGGGAACTCTGACAGCCAAGTGGCAGGTGGCTTCTGGCCGTCGGTGGGCTGGAGGCAGATCTAGGCGACAGTGGACCTAGGGCAGCGAGCGGCGGCCATGGAGCTGGGGTGCCTAGCGGCGGGCGGCGAGCGGCGAATGTGCAGATGGGGGTGGTCTTGTGCGGCGAGCGGCGGACTTGGAGCCGGGAGCGACGGTACTACGGGAGTGCGAGCAGTCTCTGCGGAGTTCGGCCTCTGGCGGCGCGTTTGGGCTAGCGTCGGTGGCGGCCGCAGGAGGATTTAGTTTTAGGGTGTTTTTGTTTTCTTTTTTTCACTCTCTTTTCTATTCTATACCGCGCCACTGTGCCTATGTCGTTTTTTCTGTGAGTTAAACAAAACCCACAGAATAATTTCTATTTCTCTGTGGGTGTTCATTGTTTTTTTGTGTGTATTTACATGCACAGAAAAATAACTCAATTATTATGTCGGTTTTTCTATATTTCTGTGGGAATTTTTTGAAACCGATAGAAAAATTATAAATTTTCTGTGTGTTCTAAGAAACACGCACAGAAAAAATCAACACGCACAAAAGTATTCGAGTTTCCAGTAGTGCATTGCCCTGGTTTATCTATGATGACATGGGAAGTACTTAGTGATGGTTATACTATTATGGTGAATGGTCAATGCTCTAGTATGTTTTAGTCACCATGCAAAATTCAAGATAAGGTATGCAAGCTAATTATTGATTGTCACAAGTATAGGTCCACAGATCATAGATAGGTCCAAACTTGGCATAATTGCTTGAATCTCACCCGGCGACGGTCAATTGGCAATGATGGCACACTCCTATCACTCTCTAGGAAGATAACACTATCAAGTCTAGCATTGAACTGACTGTGATAGTATTAGGGTCACTGTAGGGTTAGTGGATTCAACTAGCAATGGTCTTCATTTTCCCATTTTTGTGTAGTTTCTTATTGCATTTAAATAAAGGTTACTATCCAATATTTTATGTTTGATATTACTAATTCATCCCATATATGTCACTAGCATCACATATTCCACATGATTTAATGATGAATACATCATTACTACAAAACCATGCATACATGATAGGTAGAGATGAAGGCATTAGAAACCAAAGTCTTACAAACATAATGATAGATTATAGTCCAATTTACTACAAAACATCTAGAGCTCACCCACTACAACTGGTTATTACATGCCATGACATAGTCCTTGTGGCTAACATCTCTAATTGTGTAACTGAGCACATCATTTAAGTAAATCAAGGTGCACATTAGTATACACTCTTTTGCTTCACAGGTCGAGGCACATGGTCTACAAAAGATGTAACAAAATGGTCTTTATGCAAATGGGATAGAATCCAATGCATCATGCAAATGACTGTGCAATCCATGTAAGGACTTGTGTGGATGCACTCGTATCTATCTCAATCGACATGTATTGGGATGGATTGAGGTGGAAAATTAACTAATTTCCACCCCAATCCACTCCAACACACACGTATTGATGTGAATACGAGTGCATTCAAAGAAGCTCTAAGGTGCGCCTTGAACCTGTATAGTAGAAGCAGTACCGGAGTTGCTCCACGACTTGTTTTAGAATGGCCTGGAAGCTATATGAAGCATAGGTAAAATTATGATACAGAACCAAAAAGTGGTGCCAAAAATAGAATATGAGAACCATGAATGGAAACATAATAAATATGCATTCTGAGCACCACATTGACTATACCATATCATTTTAATTGTGCTAAGCAATCTTTTAACTTACTGCTGCCACATCTGGATTTCCCTAGTGTAAAGCTTTTAATCAAATGGATGAGAAGTTGGGCATAAAGTATCCATTATCAGTAGAGCCTTCATAACTGCTTTTCACGACATATTTCCTAGTAGTTCTATGATAGGGTGTGCTCCTTCCCATTACAAAAAATTTGAACAACCTCTCTAGGGCTACCTCGCTAGCCATGATGAAGATATTGAGATATGACTCTCCATTATGGAATATGTTTGTCACAATATTAATTTTTTGAACTCTAAGCCACAATAGTGCTTCTTGGAGTCATCTGATCGGCTCAATCTTCTACGGTAACAAAAGGATGTTAGGAAGGATTATGTAGCAAAATCTAGAAAACTTAAATTGAGTGGAAGATAAGATTTGTTACTATTTTTGGATAAGGGAGTTGCAAATACTCCAAAATTGGCTTGAATGGCATAAATCCAGGTGACTTCGGTGGAGGTCCCTACATACATGATGTAACTGAATGAAGTAATTTTCTCAGCTCTTTACTACCAAACTACTGTACAAAATGTTAACTACAAAAAAATGTACCCCTAACAATGGATTGTGGTGGGATACAAAATAACAGTAGCAAGGGTTGGGAAAATATACTCCTAAGAATGTAGCTCATACTAATTGAAGGAACTGTGACGCCTAAGAGGGGGGTGAATTAGGTAACTTAAAAAGTGCCTCTAACTATGACCTCTAAAAACAACATAGTCAAAACCTATGCAAGAAAGTAATCTATCTAGATGTGCAACTACAATTTTGCTAGGTGTGTTGCTATCTCTACCACAAAAGAGTTATGCACCCTAGGTTCCAATCCTATCAACTAGCCTATCAATCTAAGCTAGGAAAGTAAGCACACAACCAAGGTACATAATATAAATGTGGAAGGTAAAAGGGCGATAAAGATGCAAACTCCCATCAACGACTCTGATATTTTTACCGAGGTACCGAGAAGCTCATGCTTCTCCCTAGTCCGCGTTGGTGCCCCTTGCAAGGGCCAAGCTCACGGTCGGGTAACTCTGTGGATAAACCCTAGGCCTTTCCTATGCGCAAGTGGGTCTCCGAGATGGCCTCTCCCGGATCGCTCCCCGCCGTCTTCACTATCGAGCTTCCGGACAAACCACTATGGGCCTCGTTCCCTCCGGTACATGGTGGCAGCCACACCATAAACGCGGTTGGTGTGGTCTCGCAAGATACAAGCCCCTCCGGTGTACAACAATAGTGTGCGCAAGTACCTAATAGCAAGATGTATACAAACCTCACTAAATACTAGGCCTAAACCTAGAGAAAGTTCATAAGCGGTGGCCTAACTAACCTAAGCACTTTGCAAAGCACTAGTACTAATCACCGAGAATATCACTAAGCACTTTTGTGGCTAGAGCTACTAGAGATGAGTCTCAAATCATACAAGTCTTCCTTGAGCTCCTCACCACCTCAAATAGCCAGCCAAGGGGTATATATAGCCCCCAACTCCCAAATAGACCTGTTGGAACTTGCACACAAATTCTACGCAGCCATCAGACCATCTGATGGTGGTCGTCGGGCAGTCCGACGCCCTGCTACCACGACTAGTTGTTAACTAGCCATTGCCAACCATTGGAGATCCTCTGTAGCGTATGGTCCGGTGTCCACCATTGAACTAGTCTGACATCCGATCTCCCTCTCTGGAACCTTTCTGCATGCCCTTAGACTGAGAGCCATTGGTTTGATGCTCCGTTCTCTTCTCAGTCTGATGCTGCTGCTGCCATGAACAGTGTTGTCGCATGGTCCAACACTTTGCCGGTCCGATGCCTATTTCTCCAGTCCATTGCCCTGCTGACCTACTGCAAGGGTTTGCTTTCGCCTATGGTCCGATGCCCTTTGGGGTCCAACGCCCCATGTGACCCTTTTTCAATTTGATTCTTCTCATTCTTTGTGTCCGGCTTGGTTCCATCTTGTGTCTTGGACTTTTGCATGTACTTGAAGGTATTCATCACTGCTTGTAAGGCCTTGCTTGAGGTGTTGATCATCCGGATCACACCGTTGCCTAAGTCCAAGTCCACTTTTGCACCCTTTGAACTATATCCAAAGACACTAGAAAATAATGTTAGTCCAAATGGTCATGTTGATCATCAAAGAACAAAATCCAAACTAAATGGGCCATAGGGTCTATTTTCCTTACACTAATGTAGTAATTTTTTAATCATTTTTGCAGAGAAAACTAATTGGCTAACAATGCATACACCCATCATCTTGTCCAATTGATAAGATATGAATACATGTGATCCTGCTAGACAAAGTTCTCTAGGTGTACTCGTAACAATGTAGCTCGTTCTATGATTTCCCCCTCATTTCCTTATTACACAAGTTATACAAAGATCTATTGATATGATTAGCAACGTAGAGGGGTTGTGTGGCTCACTATGGGGCAAAAAAGAGGATGGATGGCGTGGGAGGGTGACAGGGATGGGGTTAATACTCATCGAGGTGGCGGGGATTAGTCGAAGGTGACAAAAAAATATGTTGGCGACAGGGGGTAGCACTCCTCTTGGCAGCTGGGATGGAACAGCGGTGCCCAACGGTGGCGGCAACAAGGACAGTGGTGCTTGAAGGTAGCAGAACAGCGACAGCAATGGTGCTCAACAACTATAGTAGTGGAGGCGGCGGGGACGGTGACAACAAGGACTTGAAATATTGGTAGCAGGGAGACAATAATGTTGGGGACGGGGAGACAAACTTTTCATTGTAGGGGCAGAGTCACTGCCGGGTGACCAGAAAACTCAGCACTGTCAGTTTGTGATTGAGCCAGCAGTGATGTAATTGTATCGCCAGTTTGTCTTTGACCCAACAATGATAAATTGGCATCACTAGAAAAATGCTAGTGAAGATAAGGCCACAACAAAGCCAAGATGCGCTAGTAGTGATGCCTAGGTACCTACGTTGTTGCATGGGCTAACCATTTGGTTATTCGGTAACTGCAGAGTTTTGGGTGGCTGCCGGGTTGTCCTTGACTCAATAGAAAAATTGTTTTATTCCCTATTTCCTATGAAAACAGAAGATTATGTTAGATATGTTGAATGCATGTTAGGAAAAATGTTAGGGATTCATTTTATACATTTTCCTTGGTTGCATGTTATATAGTTGTGTTTGTGCCCCTACTATATACAAAATTCATTTTTGTGGTGTGCCAGCGCATGGGAGTTATGTGTTCTGTAGTGTCGAATTGGTGAATTTTACTAATCCCACATTAATTTAGATTTGGTGCATTCATTATCATTATCTACATGGAAGCTTCCAGGAATTTGGTTATATGCAGTGGATGAACCTAATGGTAACACTAAAAAAATACACATATGGCTGGAGTTAAAAAATATTAGTTAGGAACTATGTTGATATTACAGATTGTGATTTCGCTTCCGGTGAGAAGTGCCATTTGTTATTGGTCCAACCATGCTAGTTTGATCTTGATACTACACAGATTGGTCATTCCAATACTTGTTCATCTTATTGCTAAAGGGAGTTCATCATTTGCTATGGTTGGACTTAACCCCAAAAGCAAAGAGGGTGGTTTTTTGCTTTAAGGAGCATAGAATGATGTGACTATTCCTGCTCCCCATAATTAGTAGCATTCTGATGTTACCATAATTACTATAGCTAATGACACTTAGGGTTTTCAAATTATGAGCTTCTTGTGGAACTAACTGTATGGTTTCTAATATTTAAATTGTAAGGAAAATGGTAGCTTACATAGACCATTATTGGATTTTGGTGTTTGATGAACAAATGTGACCATTTGGATTAATATAGTTTTCTAGTATACAAGGAAAGAAAGTTCAAATGGATACAAGATTGGCTTGGACTTAGCGCCAACGATAGAATCGGATGATCAACACCTGAAACAAGACATTAGAGAAGAACATGTTGAAGACCACTAAGACAAGCTAAGAGTGCAAAGACACTACTGGAGGCGGGCTCTTTGCGAGTGCCTGTTGCACTTTCGGCAAAGGTAACTTTACACTTTTACTAAAGCCAAAACCGATACAACACTCAACAAGAGGCCTCCGTCAAATCACTTCCGATAAAGCTGCTTTGCAGGTGCCAAATTTAGGGCACTTTCGCCGAAGCTTTTACGAAGTGCCGTCGCGGGCACTTTCGGCAAAGGGTGTAGCACCGTCGACCCGTGACGATGATGCCGTCCCTAATTTGTTTTTCAAAAAACTCTTTCTAAAGTGCCACATTTCCGGCTTTTCGGCAAAATATGTTTTAACCTCTTTGCCGGTACCCACATTGCGGCACTTTCGGCAAAAAGGTGTTTTTATTTTTTTTTAAATTTTCTTTGCCCAGTGCAATGACCATTTGCACTTTCCCCTGGCGCTATTTTTA
The DNA here is from genome assembly GCA_904845875.1 of Miscanthus lutarioriparius. NCBI lineage: Eukaryota > Viridiplantae > Streptophyta > Magnoliopsida > Poales > Poaceae > Miscanthus > Miscanthus lutarioriparius. The sequence goes on from CAJGYO010000009.1 coordinate 41,912,870, forward strand.
TTTTTTATTTTTTATTTTTCTTTGCGGGTGCAATGACCATTGCACTCGACAAAACTCCTACTCTCTAAATTTCTTTTTTTTGTTTTTTGCTTTTCCAATTTTAAACAACTTAATGCATATATATATAATAGAAACCACAATTCAACAACAATAAATTACAAACCATTTTTATATATTACAAGCGACCAAATTTTGTCCAAGAAATCCACAATTTCTTCCACAAACCCATAAGTTCACTAGTCCACAAGTTCACCAAGTTCGATACACCAGAAACTACTCCATAAGCGGCTCATGGCTGGCGGCGTCGCGATCGGCAGCCAATTCCGGATGCGGATGGCCCGACTTGCGATACCCGGCGACCCTCCGACCTGATTCAGCGCCGCCCCGGTGTCGCTTTACACAAAAAGAAGATATTGCCGCGTGGTGACAAGATAAAAATGTAAGGAGTTTAAAGAAAAGTTGAAAATTTCGTGACAGCGCTCCTACTGCGTAGGGCGTTTCCCAAAACCTGCAGAAAAAGCGTCGTATGAAGGCCGACAACCCACATTCCGGCACGGTAGCCCGACACATCCAACTAACTTGCGACCGAAGGCCCACACGTCAACAAATCGACAGCAGAAAGGCCATCTCTGGATTTGACACTAAACATAGGCATAGAAATAAAACATATGCCGAGGAGTAGACTATATTGGTGGGTGGCGTGTGGTGCAAGCAGGTGTAGTGGGATCTGCCAACCTTATTGCTCCCCAAGTTGTTGCATGAACTGAGCAACCATATTCTTGAGCCTCCAAACGGCTTGTAGCCTCTACGGCAGCTCGGCCTCCGCTGGCCGGCCGCTCCAGCTCGCCCGCTCGAGCTTCGGCAGGCCTCTGCTAGGCCGAAGTGCTGCTGCTAACTCGATGCCGCAACACTGAGCCCCAATGTTTCAATATTGAGCTAAGGAACATAAAAGATCAGAAACGGCGAATGAAAGCTGAATACTTACCTAAGTCTTTGCCGCCGTTGTTACGCCGTTGGCTTATGGGCACTGCTAGGCTGCGGGCTTACTTTGCGGCGGAGGCAGTTCGAGAGGAGGAGTAGAGGCTTTAATGTTGAGGGCGTTGTTGCCAAGCGGAACCGCCCATGCTTCTTGCCTTCCCCACCCGCATCACGATCTAGGGATCAAAGGCACTCCTCGGTCCCCTCCGGATTACCGTAGGCCGGCCTTATGAACTGACCTTGCGCCTCCATGTAAAGTGAGGCGGGTGTAGATGACCTGAGTTGGTATATGCCTCACAGGCCCGCCGGGTTGTACTCGATGTTGGACCTTATGGACCCCACATGTGGTACTGAGCTCTGCCGTGAGTTGGCCAATTAGGCTGCCCACCGTCGCGCCTTGACTTCTGAGAAAGATAACAACATGTCGTTAGAAATCATGCGAGGGATGGGCGCAGCTAGATTAGACAAATGGTGCGAGACTTACATATGTGTCTTTGCATACTTCTGTGAAATGTGGCGGCCTTACACGATAATTGAGGGGCACTGGCATGTCGGCCTTCGCTGGTCGCTTTTCTCCACGGTGCTCATACGCTAGTAATCGATCCGACCATTTGTCCCACTATAGCAGCCAACAATCGGGTGGGTGGCGCGCTAGCTTGGAATCACCTACAAGCCATCAGAGAAGATCAAATTAGGCATAGTTAATCTCTCAAAATAAATCAACGAGGAGATGTTTTTCCTATTACACAGCAAGTAATCGCGCTCCCTTATCGGAATCTCTATACATCTCCTCACTTTTGTGTTTTGTTGATTCTTCTCTTCACTGGTAGGTGGCGTTGTAGTCCCAACGATGCTTCTGGAATGAGCCTCGTAATACAAGTGCGAGACACGCCCAGCACTACGGGAAGCGTAAAGCACACGATCGCCACTTGCCTCCACAGCCCGGCTAGCGCTACGAAGTCTGCATAAAGACACGAGGTATCCATTATTTTATTTGAAGAATGTCAATGAATACAATGAATGCAATGAATTGGAGAAACACCACACAACTCTGGAAATCACCCGATCCATGAAGTTTACATGCAGGACCCATCCCGGTGGCGACTTGAGGCGTGGTAATCCGACAGGTACTCTGGTCCCTCATCCTCTAACATCCCACACCCGGGCGGGGGAAGTGTTCCACCTGCCAGAAGTCCCTAGGATCCCATTGACATTCTAGTTTGAGACCCCCTCCTCCACAAGCATCTAGTTCCTGCTGAAAGTGATCCCATTGACATTAACAGCTCTTATTATGATTTTTCAACATCATCAAATAGAAGAACATATGAAGTTACCCACCTTGTATCCCCCTAAGGGTGCAATTAGTGGCGGCGTTCCCGGGTGCAATCCCGTTTGACCGGGGCTGGCTGGGACCTGTACGTGAGGTTTCGAGGCTAAAGAGAAGTCGAACCTCCCCCTCCTCGGGACGTGTGGAACCCCCTCCTCGGACATGTCTGGGAACAGTGACGTCATTACATCTGTGGACCCCACATCCTCACCCACCATGTGGGGAGGGCGTCCTCGTCCCCTAAGTCTTGTGAGGAGCCAAGGTTGTGGTCAGCTCAGTGGCTCCACGCCTGAACCACCCCTCAAACCTCCTCTGCCTCTCGGCATCTCCACCTCTAGTGTCCTCGGCCGGTGGCGCATGTCCCTCGGTCTCGAGTAAAGTAAGTGACGGCCTCCTAGTGCATTTACATCACCTGCAATTAAAAAGAATAAAGCCAATATTAGATGCGAGGATAAACAAGAAGTACTTAGCAAGGGATGCAAAAATAAAAGAAAATGTAATTACAAAAATAACATGAGTAATACATGTATTTCCTAATATTCTTCATGATCAAGGGATTGCTCACTGGCCGATAGGTATAAATCATCACTATCAAGAGCCTCCAAATAGTCACAACTGACCTCATCCTCATCAGCTATCATTGTCAGAGTACAAGTCAAATCAAAGCATTTTAAGTCTCTCGGATCATGCACCTCATCTGCGGCTTCCTCGTCAACAACCCATTCCTCATCTGCTTCCATTTCAATCTCTGCAATTAAGTCTATCTCAAAGCATCCACAGTAGCCCCTAAGTCTTTGTTGATAGAGACTCCCGTCATCACGTGGGTGGGTTCAGAGTTATAATCATCATCGTTTGGGGAGGGACATTTTACCAATGTGGTGACACCTTGTGCACAATATACCAACCACGAAGGCGTGGGTCGGTTTTGCAAGCATATGGACAATAATAAACTTGCCTGACTTGTTGAGCCACAATATGAACATCATCTCCTGGATAGAAGGAATCCTATCTAGTTTTCCAACTATCCCAAATTTGAGGGACTTTTTCCGATTCTGAGGATCAAACCAGCAGCATTTGAATATGGCAAAGCTTAGGTGCTTTTCACCATGGAATTGAGGCTCGTATATTTCTTCAAGCTTCTGCCATAATAGTCCTCCTTTGCTTTCATTGGCGTAATGTATACACTCGTAGTAAATACTCCGTTATTGGTGGTCCTTGAGATTGGGCCGACTCTTCTCGTAGCAACTTGTTGTTAATGAAAAGCGATATCCATTAAAAGGTCATAAAAAGCGTTAAATGATGAGACCTTATAAGTCAAAAGCCTGGCCACTTGTCGTAATTTGACACTTATAGACAAATCACTTTGTACTATAGCTCAAGCGGAGAGAAATGAAATTAGGCAACTAGGAACAAAATTGAAAACGACCCTAAGTTGATTAGGAGGAGGTACCTTTCTTTTTTGGAGACATGTAATGAAATCGGAAGAACCATGTTGAAGAAGGGTCTCTACGTTCATGATGGGAGAAGGTGGCCTTAAGAAAAGATGCAGTATTGATCAAAAAATTCCTGCGCGACAAGCAACAAAGGTTGTTTGGATCACGAGAAATTCACGGAGTATGTAACAAGTTAGACTGAGAACTTACCCACGATACTTACCCTTGACTTGATCAAGGTTAGTCAACATGTGAGGACATGATCTTCGCGCCACTCTTCATTGGTCCAGCCTCTTTTGGCCGCTCACTTGATCTCCTGAGTTGCCCACTTTTGAATGGTGAGGGTCGATTCATTTTTCGTCCCCGATTATAGTGAGGGGTGGAGTTGTCTGCCTGCGCTAAGAAAAAACTCATTTCGAAACCTTCTCCAATTTTTACCATAAGATATACGTACATGCGATGTGGCGACAGAGCAACAAGTTTAAATCATTTTGGACTTCGTTCCCGGATTTTTATATAATTTAAATACACTTTTCCATGAGTACCTGCGTCATATTAAATCAACAAAGATGCTCAAAATTTCATGTGAGTTCGAATGCCCGGCCTCAGCATACACTAAATATCATGGAATTATCATTTTTAAATGACAAAATTCGATTATTCCATGCCTGCGATTCAAATTTGAAATATTCCATAAAATTCAATGAAATAAAAAAACTAACAAAATATAGCAAAAAAAGTCAAAATTGTCCCAGAATTTGAACATGGACTTTTAAATAATGTGGGAAGGCCTCACAAAAAATGGGTCAAAAAAAACCAAATTTTTTTTTTTACTTGGGCAGTGCTAGAAGTAGCACTTTCGGCAAAGACCGGATCTTTACCGAGGTCGCAGGGGCCTTGGCACTTTCGGCAAAGGCCACTCTTTGCCGAAGTGCTGGGGCGTATTACCGGCAAACCCCCATTTTAAATTTGGCGATAGAAAGCGGGCTCGGCGTCCAAGTGCCATTTGTTGCGAGTGCCACTCTTTGCGGTGTTGCACTTCGGCAAGAGGGCTTTGCCGAGTACACGCCCTTTAGCAGAGTGCAGGGTACGCCGTAGCTGGCGACAAAGCCACTCTTTGCCGAGTGCTAAGACTTTCTGCGAGGTGCCACCGGTCGGCAGGCTTTCGGCAAAGGTGGCTTCGTACAGTGCTTTCGATTTTTGGCACTACGGCATGAAATTTGCGCGACTTTTCGACAAATCTCGTTCTCCGTGGTGACACAAGATAGAATGTGCCCAGACATTGAAAACACAAAAGAAATGAGTCAAGCACGTATGGGCCCCGTATCGCCGGATGACAACAGGTGTGACCACAGTTAGGGCACCTGCGAACAAGCGGTCGAGGATATACTTTTGCTGAGGACAAACAAAAGCGCCCAAAAACTCGATTAATAAGCAAAGGGAGACACCATACGGAAGATAAGGTAGTACTGTATAAGAAAATAGTGAGGATCTAGAAAGTTTTTAAAGCGCCTTTGGAAAACTCACGGGGGAAAGGCGTCGGAGGAATGGATCATCTGGTGAATTCTAACTTGAGGAACCCCGAGAGAAGACAATGCTCAACAGTGAAGATTCACTATAACATAACATACCTTTGCCGAGCACTTTTTATAGTGAGGCAAGGCACCTTTGCGACGTATAACGCTCCCGCTAAAAGAGTTTTGCCAATAGTTTAGAAAATAGTCGTGGTAGACGGCGATAAGGCGAAACTTTTCGCCCGACGATTAATGGAATCCCAGAGCACTTTTGTGTAGCCAAATGTTGCACCTAAAGCCGACAGGTTGGAAACCTTTAATGTGAGTTAACCATTTTGTCGACAGATTAACACCTATCTTGCGACAGTTAGAACATTTCCCGAAACTTAAGTGTTGTGCTCTATATCATTAACTCTTGCTTTGTTATTGGGTGCAAATAGTGAATCAATATTACTGTACAATGGGCAGATATGTATCAACTATTTGTTGGCGAACGTATATAATTCCATTCAATCTAGTTAGCAATGACGTTATGACTACAAACAGCGAGCTAGGTACCAACAACTTAATAATGGTATAAAATTGCCATCTTAGATTCAACAAGGTCAACATTGTGTAACAGCAAAAGAAGTAAGAATTCAATGGAGTAACAGCAGCTGCAACAACCTGATACTATCTCTATATAAAGTAGTT